>CAMAPE010000054.1:7195000-7602500 GCA_945859875.1 Cuscuta europaea | reverse complement strand
ATGAAAAATAGAACTTAGAAACTCTACTCAAACTATGTACGTAACCGAGAAACAACATTTAAATTAAAGAGCTGCTCGAAATAGAGCTCTATTTTTAAATGTAGCCTAAGGAAGTACGTCATATCTAATAAAAAGAGACTAAATTAAAGTAAAGATCCAGAACAATGCTCAGGCAAGTAAATTGAATGGTGTTAAAAATTTCCACTAAATTGAAAGAAAGTATTGATTGAACAATTTTTTTTTTCACCAATGCTGCTCTTGATTTTAACAAAAAACAAAGACTGCAAGCAATAAACTGCATCATAGACTACCTTAGCTGGTTGGGGTTAGCTTAGAGGCCCAACATGTTAAATTGATCTCTAAAATACACATTTTGTTTACGGTGACAACTCCGGTACCCATTTAAAAAAAATAAGGTATCGTACCTATCATTCATTTGATTGGTCCAAATAAGTATATCATTTTTTAATTTAGAATTAAATAATTCAACTGCAACACTTTCATTGGTCCATGTGGACAAATATATGGTACCATAGAATCTACCTTTGTTTACAACTTCTCAAGATTTACCCACAAGAACAATATCAATGGCAAATAGTGCACTCATGCACCAAGTTTACACGGAGTACATATTTAATTCGGCTTGTAACTTCGATCATGACTAGCACAAACTACAAATGGACTCGAGATAGATCCTGATTCCTGAATGGACTCCTACTGTAAGAGATTACAAATTGACCTCCAGCATGGCACCCAAGCATAACAACACACCCAAGTCAACGTGCTTTTGTTAAATCCTTTGTCAACTTAATATAGGCGGCTTAAGTGATGAGTTAAGAAAATATATGTTACAATGATTTCAAAGATGTAAAAACAAAATGATCCTTTGACTTGTTTGTGTTCTCCATTAATCTCTTCTCTGTCGCCCTCTCTGAGTTAAGAAAACTTATGTAAACTCAAAGTTGAGTCCATCACCCAAGTTGAAGACTCAAAGGTCGATAAATGAGCTTGTTAATATACTAATTCTCCTTAATGTATTATAGAGGCGAGAATACTCATCAGTACTAAGAGCATCTCCAATGCAAAAACATGAAAGGCGCATGCATACGTGGCACGAAAGATAGCCAATTAAAAAACATTAAATATAATATGTCTCTCCTTATTTAAACAGTTGTATGTGTTTTTTGGTAAAAAAGAATCAGCAGTGTCAAACACAATGTCAATATTGTAAAGAAAAACTTACCAAAAATTTATGTCGAGATAAATGAGCTTGTTAAGATACTAATTCTCCTTAATGTATTACAGAGGTGAGAATACTCATTAGTACTAAGAACAACTCCAATGCAAAAACGTGAACGGTGCATATGTGGCACGAGAGATATCCAATTAAAAAACAACATACTGCATATATAACATCTATCTCCTTATTTAAACGGTTTTATGTGTTTTTGGTATGTGTTTTTCAACAATGTAAAGCACATTGTAAGGATTCTGTGGTGTGAGTTTTCTCGCAGTTAAAAACACGTAGTAGAATAGGGACGGAAAAGGGAGTGAGGAATTAACTTATTTCTGAGATTAAAATAAATAAATAAAATGCAATGGTGTGAGATTTGGATTGTTTGAAAATTAAAATGCGAATAAACGATTAAAATAACTAGGTTCTTTCTCATTAATGACGTAGGGAACATGAATTGATTCCGGGGTAATCGGATTTTTGGCTGATCAGGCTTAATCACATGAAAATTATTTAATTGAGCAATGCTAATCAATACTAAGTTCTTACCACTCTCGCAGAGTAGAGTACAATAGTTTAGGGAACGAGACTGATTTCTCATGTGACATGTATTTAAATTATTGCAAAAAGGAGCGAGTTACGGCCCCTTAACCGCTACTAATCTCTTAGCGATTATTCTATGTGCAATAATAATCCTAGCAGTTGTTCTAGGTTACAAGAGATATCAATTACATCATTTAAACACAAATTAAATAAAGATCATGCAATTAATCCCTCTAGAAAATAATCCTAGATCATGATTAACCCCTTAATTAATCCCAAATCCCTAATTAAAACTACTCACAATTCATAATTGATTTAACAATAAATTTCAGATGAAAAGAATTAATTGTCATTAACTAAAAAGATGGAACTTACAAAAAATCCCAAAATCTTGATAAACAAGGCTGAATAAAGCTCTCAATAGTCGAAATAGGGTTTATCTCTCTAAGCTTTGTCACGTAAAACAGGCAAACAAAGGCTGTTTAAATAGAAAAAGAGGGAAATTGAGCACCGACCCACACGGTCGTTCGCACGGCGTGCGGTTCACCGTGCGGGTGCGCGAAAAATAATTGTTGTCTCGTATTTACTCCGCATGCACGGCATGCGGATGCCCGCACGGTACGACCGTGCTGGTACTTCTAAATGTGTTTCTGAACCGCGGGGCGTGCGGTTCAGGCTTTTGCACTCCATGCTCTATGAATCACCCGTGGGGCGTGGAGCTTCTTCCGCTGGGGCGCGGACCTCTTTTTATCCGTTTTCTTGATCTTTTCTTCCCCTTTTGACTGCGGTCTATCCAGCCTTCAATCTTTGACCTCTCGTGGCTCAAACCATGCTCCCAAATTATCCCGTAGACCTCCGGTGATTCTTTGCATCTCTCGAACGCATCCTACATCTTCTCAAAATAGACTCTAACGCCGATGTCGGGTCCGGATTCCTACTTTTCTCAACAAATGTAAACCAAACTCGGCAAATCGTGACTTGAGCTAATTAAACGCTTTTTTACTCAAAAAGATTAGGAAAAGTGACAAAATTCAATCTCAACACGCATCAAATGTGTGTTGGAACACGAAGTTATCAAATTCCCTCACACTTAATCCTTTGCTTGTCCTCATGCAAACTGAATTTCGGAACATACGATAATCACCGCACGACATTAAAAATATAGTATGCACATGTAGTTAAAGAGATACTCACAGAAAAGATAGACCAATTTAAGAAAATTCTTCCCTAAACTACCTCTTTGTACTCTAGCTAAAATTACTAACAAAATTAATCACAACATTCTTAAAATTATGGCAGCACACACTATTAAACTAGCTCCTAATAAAAAAGACTTGTGAAGGTGATAGTGAATAAGTCCCTTTCTTTGAGAGATTGGAACAACCTAACAGTGACTCAGTGTTTCCGGGAGTTTCGGGGCTATTCTTAGGATCAAGGAATTCAGCAAAACACTAACTAGAAACTATCATCTATCTATATGCAAGGAGTAGACACAGTATACAACTAAGCTAAATTGTCGTTGCACATTGAGTGTTTTGACGTATACTTGAAGAACGTGAAGAACTAATGAAATTTGTTTGCAAAAGCCTTCAAGTCGATTTTTAATCAGTTTATTTTTTCTTGTCAGATTGGCACAAGAATGTCATTTCTTTCGAAAGATCTCCAAGTCTCCTCTTATTGTGCAAAACACTTACGTTTTTTGATCGGGTCTCCCATTCTTTTTTTCGCAAGGTAAGAGGTCAAGCTAAATTAATTAATTTTTTTCTTTCTTTTTTTCCAGATTTTTACTAGTCATTACCTCATTCTAATCTCGACCTCACTAAGGAAAATTTACAATTAACGTTCATCAATGAGGTGAGTCCATGGCTACAATGCAATCCTCGAAAATATCAAGTTCCTAAAAAGTGACTACTTTTACCTCATTTGGGGCACATGAACACTGCCAAAAGTGGCTCCTGCTAAACTCTATAAACATAGAAAATTAATCATCTAGCACCCTCGACACCAAAACTCTGTCAAAATTATTCACGGGTAGAAACACAGGCCATTTGGTAGTAGAGCTCGTATTATGGGTAAAGAACAGACAGGTCAGGCTGAAAATGTCTTCTCCTAAAGGACTAATTCAGGTGGGATGGAAAATCATGAATTAAATGGGTAACTAATGCCTTCATCCTCTCAACAATTAGATTAAAAGTGCAAGCAATTTAAGCCTAAAAACTCCAAAGACATGCTAAAAGCATAGTCTAGACTCTAGCCAACTTACAAAGAAACGATTTAAAGAAAAATTTTACACATGTTATGTAATGTATAAATATACACTACTCCCTCTTAGCCCAAGCCCATGACTAGGCCCATGTATCTCCCTATATATACCCCTCTATCCCCTAGTTGTGATATATGATTGATATCCTAATATGTATATTTAAGGGGGAGTGTTATGTAATGTATAAATATACACTACTCCCTCTTAGCCCAAGCCCATGACTAGGCCCATGTATCTCCCTATATATACCCCTCTATCCCCTAGTTGTGATATATGATTGATATCCTAATACGTTATCAGCACTGCTCTCAAAAACCGTCCGCCTCATTAAACTATCCGTTCCTCCCCTTCTAAAACGCTCGCCCGCTCCCACAAAAAGAGGATCGCACAACAGCATTTCAGGGCACTCTTCTTCTTGATCGATTTCCGTTGATCAATTCCCAGGGCCCATCGATCGGTTATTCTTCGTCCAGCCTCCTCAAATATCTCTCTGTCTTCTCTGTCTCTGTGTCGCACGTCCCCAGCGAAGAATTGGTCCCTGAAGGCTGCTCTAGCGGAAAAGCTCCAAGTCTCTCCTCCTCCTATTAAGCCGCATCAGTCCAGGTATTTCTTCATAATTTCATCACCAACATATATACTATAATCTCTTGCCTGAATCTTTTTCCTTACAAATTGCTAATGAGTAATCTCACAAATTGATTTGATATACCTGACTCTTGATGGAATAATGAGTTTCCCATATCGTTTTGTTTATATCCCATTTTTTCCCTGTCTGATTCAACTTTGTGGCGCTAGTATCTTCTCTGCTACTGCCTTATTTGTCCGTAATTGCCTCTTTCTTCTTCGTTTAGTTCAATGATTCAACTTCTCATTAGGAAGTACTCCGTATTTGATATGCATTTTTTCCAGCTTATCACCAAATCCACTATGTTTGCTGATTTTGTATATGATACTTATTTTAAGGTTTACCTTTGATTTTGCACATTATTGTCATTTTTTCAGCTGTTTTATGAGGTCTATTAGCATAACAAAACAATAAATTCTTCAAATGGAAATATATATAAAAAAAATGTCCAAGAGGTCATGTCAAAGGAACCGGGATTTAACACTTGCTATTGTATTTACATCAACTTCGGTTGCTCTTCTTACTACCATGAAATCCAATGAGAAATTTAATGATAAAGTTAGTGGGTTTTTGAAACCTTAAGCAAAACTTATTGCACCCTGGCTTTACGCTTTCTCTTCTTTCATTCCTTTAAATGCCTGAGATAGTGAAATGTGTATTGTATATGATATTGTTCAGTTTCTGAACTCCAATCTGTGTTTGTTGGATGAAATATATGGGCATGCAAAAGACCTTGTGATGTTTAATACAAATGCCCTTTTTGGTTGATTTATATGTGAAAGCTAGTTCTGGAGATTTCACCTTCCCATCAAGTAAATGTAAAACTATTCTGCAAACATAGTAAAATCGCTTTCACTTGATCAAACAATATGTTTTCTGAATATCATAAATCTGTCATTTCATTATATTCTTGTGCATTTCAGTTTTTGCATTTCGGAAACAGATTGTGCTTTTAGCTATAGCTGGTAGCTCTTGGCCTAGCATGTTTTTATGTTTTACAATCCAACCAGAGTTTGTTCAAACTGCTTATTGTTAAGCTGATTTCCCTCTCGTAAAGTTTATTTTTACTTAAAGAAACTGGTTTTCTTATTTAAATAAAGACTTTAATGAAATTAACTAGTCAATATCCGTTATAGTAAGACAATTACTCATCAATTTAATGACATTATTGAATTTGATTAGAATATCATATGAATAAAGAATTCAAAATTCAAACTTTTTAGAATTATATCCTTACATAATATTGTGTGATAAGTTGAATGATTCCATAATACATTATGTGAAAATAAAGTAATATTATTTTTCTTTATAGTTATCACTATGTCAAATCTTGCGAAACTTGAATTCGCCGCACTGGACATCAGCGGAAAAAACTATTTGTCATGGGTACTAGATGCTGAAATTCACCTAGATGCCAAGAGCTTAGGTGATACCATAAAAATTGGGAATACCGCATCAAAAGAAAACAAAGCCAAAGCCATGATTTTTCTGAGACACCACCTCCATGAAGACCTAAAGTCTGAGTATTTAACTGAGAGAGACCCCCTAGAACTATGGGAAAACCTTAAACAAAGGTATGACCATCAGAAAACAACCATACTCCCCGCGGCCCGTTATGAATGGACTCATTTAAGGTTGCAAGACTTTAAGTCTGTGGTTGATTATAATTCAGCAATGTATAGAATTACTTCTCAGCTAAGGCTGTGTGGAGAAAAAATAACTGATGATGAAATGCTTGAGAAAACATACTCCACTTTTCATCCATCAAACAGTGTTCTGTCCCAACAGCACAGGCAAAAGGGGTATACAAAATATTTTGACTTGATGAATCAATTACTTGTTGCTGAGAAAAATAATGAGTTGATCCTGAAGAATCATCAAACTCGCCCCACTGGTTCTACCCCAGCGCCATTCCCTGAAGCAAATGCGGTGACTAATAATAATAGCAATAAGAAAGAAAGAAGCCACGCTAGCAGTCGTGGCCGGGGGCATGGGCGAGGTCGCGGTAGGGGGAGTTACCATGGCAATCGTGGTGGTCATACTCATCGAGGTGGTTATAGAGGTGGTCGGGTCACTCACTTCAAGGGCCCATCTCGCCACCAGAAGTGGCAGAAAAATGAGAATTATGGTAAGGGTTGTTCTCAAAAGACAGACAATACATGTTTTCGATGTGGAGCAAGAAATCATTGGTCGCGTACCTGTCGTACGCCCAAGCATCTAGTGGAGCTCTATCAGCAATCATTGAAGAATAAAGAGAACAAGGTTGAGACAAATTTTGCCTTTGATGATGATGACCTCCTTGACGAGCCTGAAAGCTCAACCCATTTGGAAGTTGGCGATTTTCTAGAAGAAAAACATTGATTATTTTCTATGTTTTGGCATTGCACTATTTTCCTTTACTGGATTGGACTTTATTCATTTCAGTATTATGTTTTAAATTGTTTACTTTATGGATCATGTTATGGTCTATGCTTTGAACTTATCATTTTGTTTTGATGTGGTTAGAATAATTTACATAGACCTTCATTTTGATGTGCACATTATATTTGACAATTTTTCATTGTGGACACTTTATTAACATGATTCTTTTATTATTGATTTAGATAATTTTAATTTATAGTGAAAATGGACACAAATGTTGTCCAAATTACTATGAATGGTGAAGAGTTGTGCCTTGCTGATAGTGCTACTACGCATACAATACTTAGAAATATTCACTATTTTTCTGAGTTGAAAATGCAGAAGGCAAATGTTAACACCATTATTGGTGCTAATAAATTAATAGATGGCTCCGGAAGAGCCAATCTCGTGTTGCCTGGAGGTACAAAATTCCGAATTGATGATGCACTATATTCCCCCAAATTTAAAAGGAATTTACTAAGTTTTAAGGATATCCGCCGAAATGGATATCATATTGAAACAACCAAAGAAGGAGATACTGAATATCTCTACATAACCGATAAAACTTCGGGTATTAAAAGGGTGTTGGAAAAATTACCCGCATTTTCATCTGGATTGTACTACACCAAAATTAGTACAATTGAATCGTATATGACCATAAACCAGAAGTTTATGGATCATGATAAGTTTATTATTTGGCATGACCGGTTAGGCCTTCCCGGATCAACAATGATGCGAAGAATTATTAATAACTCATGTGGACATCCACTCAAGAATCAGAAGATTCTTCAAACCAATGAGTTATCTTGTGTTGCTTGCTCTCAAGGAAAATTAATTACTAGACCCTCACTGGCTAAAATTAGAACGGAATCACTTTCCTTTTTAGAACGTATTCAAGGTGATGTATGTGGGCCAATTGACCCACCATGTGGACCATTTAGGTATTTCATGGTTTTAATCGATGCATCGACTAGATGGTCACATGTGTGCTTATTATCGACTCGCAACCTGGCGTTTGCGAGATTACTAGCTCAATTAATTAGATTAAGAGCGCATTTTCCTGACTATCCAATTAAAACTATTCGCCTTGATAATGCCGGTGAGTTCACCTCCCAAGATTTTAATGATTATTGTATGTCCATCGGGATAAAAGTAGAGCATCCTGTAGCACATGTTCATACTCAAAATGGTCTCGCAGAGTCACTAATTAAACGACTCCAGCTTATTGCAAGACCATTACTTATGAGATGTAAACTCCCTATTTCAGCTTGGGGGCATGCAATTTTACATGCGGCAACGCTAATTCGCATCAGGCCAACAAGTTATTGTGAATCGTCTCCCCTACAAATGGTTTTGGGTAATGAACCAAATATTTCCCATCTAAGAATATTTGGATGTGCCGTATATGTACCTATTGCTCCACCACAACGTACTAAGATGGGACCCCAAAGAAAGTTGGGAATATATGTTGGCTATGAATCTCCTTCCATAATAAGATATTTAGAGCCATCAATGGGGGATTTATTTACAGCTAGATTTGTTGATTGTCATTTTAATGAATCAAATTTCCCAACATTAGGGGGAGAAAGAAAGCAGCTGGAGAAAGAATTATGTTGGACTGTACCATCATTATTACATCTTAATCCTCGTACTAAAGAGTGTGAAATTGAAGTCCAAAAGATAATACATTTACAAGGTTTAGCGAATCAATTGCCAGACGCTTTTACTGATACTAAAGGAGTGACAAAGTCACTAGTACCAGCTGCCAATGCTCCCATTAGACTAAATGTCCCAGCAGGACATGTCGTTGCAAATGAATCAAAAACACGCATGAAGCGTGGAAGACCAATCGGTTCCAAAGATAAAAATCCTCGAAAAAGAAAGGGAGCAAAGAATGAAAATGGCCAAGAAGAGGATAAAATAAACTTGAGAGTAGATTCTCCTGAAGAGAACATTAACGTAACTACAAATCCAGAAAAGGATCAGGTACCTGAAAATGAAGATATCTCAATAAATTATGTCACGACGGGAATTGTTTGGAACCGACATGAAATCGACGTCGATGATGATGAAGAAAATGATATTTTTGCATATCATATAGCGCTAGATATAATGAATGAAAATCAGGATCAAGAACCAAGAACAATGCAAGAATGTAGACGCAGAGATGATTGGCCAAAATGGAAAGAGGCAATTGAGGCTGAATTACAAACGCTAGAAAAGCGAGAAGTCTTTGGACTCGTGGTTAAAACACCCGAAGATGTTAAACCAGTGGGTTATAAATGGGTCTTTGTGCGTAAAAGAAATGAAAAGGGTGAAATTATCAGATATAAAGCCCGTTTAGTTGCACAAGGATTTTCACAAAGACCCCACATTGATTATGATCAGACATATTCTCCTGTGGTGGATGCTACTACTTTTAGATACCTAATTAGTCTGGCAATACGTGAAGGACTAGATTTACGCCTCATGGATGTAGTGACAGCCTATTTATATGGCTCGCTTGATACAGATATATATATATGAAACTTCCGGAAGGTTTTAAGCTGCCTAAAGGATGCAATAGAGGTTCTCGAGAACAATATTCTATTAAACTAAACAGATCTCTCTATGGTTTAAAACAATCAGGACGTATGTGGTACAATCGTCTAAGTGAGTACTTATTAAAAGAAGGGTACAAAAATGATGATATATGCCCATGTATTTTTATTAAGAGATCTGGTCAGGAGTTTGTCATTATTGCAGTTTATGTTGATGATCTAAACATTATTGGAACTCCTGAACAACTACAAAAGGCAGTTGAATGTTTGAAAAGGGAATTTGAAATGAAGGATCTTGGGAAAACCAAATATTGCCTGGGATTACAAATTGATCATTTAGATAATGGTATTCTTGTGCATCAAACAACCTATATAGAGAAGGTGCTAAAAAGATTTTTAATGGATAAGGCACATCCTTTGAGCACCCCGATGGTTGTAAGACAACTTGAAGTTGATAAGGACCCATTCAGACCGTGCGGAGATGATGAGGATATTCTTGGTCCAGAAGTACCATACCTAAGTGCAATTGGAGCACTAATGTATCTTGCAAGTCACACAAGACCCGATATATCCTTTGCTGTAAATTTATTGGCAAGATATAGTTCTTCTCCAACGCGCAGACATTGGAATGGGGTCAAACAAATACTTCGTTACCTTCAAGGTATGAAAGACATGGGTCTATTATTTTCTAACATGTCCAAAACAGAATTGATTGGTTTTGCAGATGCAGGTTATTTGTTTGATCCTCATAAAGGAAGATCACAGACTGGATATGTGTTTACATGTGGAGGAACAGCAGTCTCATGGCGTTCCATGAAGCAAACAATTGCGGCAACATCATCTAATCATGCAGAACTATTAGCCATTCATGAAGCCAGTCGAGAATGCGTATACTTAAGAAGTGTAATTCGGCATATTAGACAGTCATGTGGATTATGGTCTGAAAAGGAGCATCCGACCATCTTGTTTGAAGACAATGCAGCTTGTATCCACCAACTTAAGGAAGGATTCATCAAGGGAGATAGGACGAAACATATTTCACCAAAATTTTGGTATACACATGACATTCAGAAAGAAGGTGAGATTATCGTTCAACAAATTCGTTCAAGTGACAACGTTGCGGATTTATTCACCAAGGCTCTTCCACCAACAACTTTCAAGAAGTTAGTGCACTTGATTGGATTACGTCGACACAAGGATCTTGAGTAATATATTCATTAGGGGGAGTAAATACGCGCTGCACTCTTTTTTCCTTACCAGGGTTTTGTCCCACAGGGTTTTCCTTGGCAAGGTTTTTAATGAGGCAGCATCCTTAAGCGTATTTTTTTATTATTATAATGTACTCCTTAGATTCTTTAGTAGTGTATATTTAAGGGGGAGTGTTATGTAATGTATAAATATACACTACTCCCTCTTAGCCCAAGCCCATGACTAGGCCCATGTATTTCCCTATATATACCCCTCTATCCCCTAGTTGTGATATATGATTGATATCCTAATAACACATATTTTGACATGACTTATCTACAAATATACAATTAACACTTGTGCATGCTAACACAAATAATCTCACGTAACAACTACAGCCCGAAAGCCCAATTCACTCCCCCACACTTAAACTTTGGCATCACCCTCGATGACAAAAAATGCAATTTGAACAAGGGGGGAAGAGGAATGGTTCACACGTGGTCACTAACTCGACTCAACATAAAATAACGAGCAAGGAAAGTAGAAACACTCCTAGAACTTTGGTCGTTCAAGAACTCGATCGAACCCGCATTTCAAACAACTAAACATTGATCGCTCTAGAACTCAAGCTCCAAGCACAAACACAAGGCAAAACATGCAAAATAATAGTGCAGAGTATACACCACAAGTGCGGAGTGTCAAGTAATGTAATCAAAGGGGGAGGGGCATTTTAGTTCGCGCGGGGAGGAAAACAACGGGAAGTGCGTTATTAAACATAAACTCGCACGACGTGCAGGTGCCGCATGGTCCAACCCTGCGGCAGGTTCTGAGGCGTATAATTAAAATCCCTGAACCGCACGACATGCGGTTGGCCACACGTGCGACAAGTCCTGTAGCTCGCAAAAAATATTTTCTGCACTGCACGACGTGCGGTATCTGCACGGTCCAACCGTTCGGGCACTTCTGAGGCTGTGCAATTCGGTTTTCTTACCCTCGGGATGCGCAGCTTCATCCGCAAGGTGCGTGGACCCCCAAAAATATAATATTTTGTATTTTTCAAATTTTTTAAAACAACCACAACAACTAAAGCTAAAATGAAAAAATAAGCTCGGGTTGCCTCCCGAGAAGTGCTATTTTTAACGTCGTGTTTCTGATGCAACAACACCACTTAGAGACTCAACTAAAAATGCTCCCACTCAGGAAATTAGTTCTCCACATATCAAACCTCCAATCAGCAAACGCCCTTAGATAGCGTAAAACTTTGAACTCATGAAACCAAATGTTCTACTCAAGGTCACAACTAAAACACAAGAGTGGGTCAGGGATTTTATCAGGACATTTGTCTAAAAAGGGATCAACAACTGATTCTTTAAGAGGTGGAGGATTCACTCCCTCCACTCTTAGTAGTTCCATGACGTCTATAAAATAATACTCTTTTATGGATTGATAGGAGTGTTTTCCCAATTTAGCCATGCTAAATGTGACTCTCTCTTCATCGACTCTCAACACTAACTTTCCTTCCCCAACATCTATTAAGGCTCAAGCAGTGGTCAGAAAAGGCTTTCTAAAAATTAAGGGCACCTCAAGATCTTGGGGGATATTCAATACGTGTTGATTTACAAACTTGTCCATTTTGACCAACACATCTTCAACAATTCTATGGGGATATTTGACTGAACGGTTAACCAATTGTATGCTCATACGTGTTGATTTAAGTGGACCTAGTGCAAGCTTCTCATACAAAGAATATGACATTAAATTAATGTTTGCACCCAAATCAGCTAAGGCCTTATTAAAAATCAAATCTCCTATGGAACAAGGGATAGTAAATTACCTGAATCCTTGAGCTCTTTGGGCATCTCTTTCAACACAACTGACTGCCGAGCACTCCTCATTTAACACCTCTGATGCTTGTTCCCCCCACTTTCTTTTGTTTGCCAGAATTTCTTTCATAAACTTCGCATACTTGGGCATTTGTGATAGAGCCTCCATGAATGGTAAGTTAATTTGAACTTCTTTGATGAGGGTCAAAAACATCTCAAACTGACCACTATCTTTCTCTCTCTTCAATTGTTCCGGAAAGGGGAGAGGTGGGTAGTAAGCTTGGACTGGAATAGGGTGTTGTGAGGTTGCCACCTCCTCTCTATCCTCTTCTCTCTCTTTCTTTTCTTCTTGGCTAGCTTCAGCAGGTCCAGCATTTTCGGGTTTCTTATTTTGTGCAACTGGCTCAACCTCCCTTCCGCTCCTTAGAGTGATGACATGAACATGCTCTCTTGGATTATTCTCAATGTTACTAGGGAGGGATCTCATAGGCCTCTCAGATTGGGCCTTTGCGAGCTAACCCACTTGATTTTGTATGGTTTGAAGACTTGCTGCAGTCGTTTGCATAAACTTCTTAAGTGTCTCTTCCAAGTTGTTGTGGGCTTGCTGCCACTCAGGCATCTTATGTTCTGCCGCCTTCCTTTGACTTTGTTGATGAAACTGTTCTTCTTGAGGTGGGGCCTGATGAGCCAGGGGCCGACTGTAGTTCCTAAACTGATGCTAGTTTCCATGCCTGTAGTTCCCATATTGTTGTTGATTGTAGTACCCCTATCTCTGAAAATTAATAACATCAACTTGCTCCACTCCAGGGGTTGCCAAGGCGTTGGCCATCATATTACATTCATGCAGCCAATGGAGCCCCCCCCCCCACGTACTGCAAGATGGACTAATGGGTCCAAAGGCTACCATATTCACGCTAGGCACCGAGTGAGCAATTTCCACCTTTTTCCCTAGATCTTCCACACTAGTTGTGAGGTTTTGTATCATGTTTGCCAGAGTTATCCACCCGTGCAGAAAGGGCAGAATTATCACTGCTCTCATAAAGGCTTGGAGCTTTCTATTGGGGGGACTCTGTGAACTGTACCATGAAGCATTATTGGCAAATATCTTCTACATTAGTGTTTCAACATCATTAGACGGCAGATCAGGAAACGTTCCATTGGAAGAGGCATCCAAAATCATTTTCCCTTCATTATTAATGTGTCATGCCCCAGACCGCATCTAAGCGCGTGTACAACCATTGTGTGATTAAGTGACGTCACTCGCAAGTCAACCTCACACAATCACACAAGGCGTTCATGAACATCGTTCACACCATACTCAGTAGTAAACATACATAACAACATCACATCAGAGATTGAATGAATAGCGGAAAATATTCAACGGTCAATCATAAGCCACATATGGCAAAACGTAGGCTTGCAGGCCAAAACAATGTAATATTACAAAGTATCCATGAGCATAGTTTATGATTTAAAATAATAAAGGAAGCACGAACCACGTCTTCCTCTAAATTCTTTCCACCCATGCAAAGGTGTAGACAACAGGCTCTAGCTTCAACTTGAAATGGTGGGGCCCCCGAAGGGGTCAGTACAAGTACCGAGTGAGTAGCAAGCTAAATGTAGAGTAACTAACGTTTCAAGTATAAGACCCAAACATAGGGTGATACATATACTTGTACTTCCTTACCCCAAGTTACAAAATACACATCAGTACTTATATACACTTGGAAATACCCGACCCGTAGGTCATTGTTTAATTGGAAAAAATAATAGTAGTCAATGTCCTTGACTTAAAACCCCAACCCACCCATAGACCTATGAGTGTATAAGACTCCTCCTGTACAAATCAAATGATCATAAGGACACCGCCCGGTCCTGAATTACTAAATAGTAATCTATAAGTTTTGAGGATACACGCCCGATCCTTGGGTACTCCACCCTATATAAACGTGTTTTGAGGATACCGCCCGATCCTTGGGTACTCCACCCTATATAACCGAGTTTTGAGGATACCGCCTGATCCTTGAATACTCTACCCTATATTACCGAGTTTTGAGGATACCGCCCGATCCTTGGGTACTCCACCCGACCTATGATCTACCCCATATCATACTAGATAGGACCTATATCACAATCAATAAACAAGACTAGATAAAGTCTTAAGGCCTAAACAAAATCATCCATGCAACTCATGCATTAAAATTAGCATATAGGTAAAGTAAGGCCAAACCGGCACCGGTCAACTCTCGGTTGACCCGCCATTCCAAATCCAATGTGTGTCAAACTTAGTCACAATATGTACTAAGTTATAAATAACTATTTTATGCACATTTCATCTCTAAGCATTTCACATATGTTTTTATGAGCATTTTCACTTCACAAATCATGCATATTTCAATAGTTCACTTCGTACAAGCCTAATCACTTTAATTGGCTAATCACATGTTTAATTCATTCAAATATTATTATGAACACACATAACATATACTTAGGTAATCTCATGCTTAACCCGAAAGTTACATGACATTAAGCCATCCACTCAACTCAAATGAGCTTTAGGAAGATTCTACTCTTCTTAGTTAAACTCCGACGAGACTCCAGCGAACTCCGGCGAAACTCCGGCGAAATCTAGAACCACTTTAGTCAAGCTCCTAACATGGTTTTATCATTACAAAACCCATATAAACACAAATAATCCCTAAAAGGTTATTTTCCGGCGAACCGGTCGTTTTGCCCTCTAAGTCCGTTCTTGGACTTAGAACCACCTTCCAACCCCTCATTCTACACTTCTAAACACGTAGAACAATACTAGGGGTCCTCCATAGTATATAGAGTTCATATGGAAAACAAATGATGGAAGAAAAGTTATTAAAGAACTTCTCACCTTTGTTTTCTAAGTGTTTCTCTACTTTTGCTACTTCCTTTTCTCCCTTGAGTTTCTTATTGTTTGAGCTTGCTTTGGTTATGGAGAAAGGTGTTTGTGAGGTTTCTTGCTCTTGATTGAGGGTGGTCTGGCCGAACTGATCAAGGGAAGGGTGGGGGTTTCCTAATTTTTGTCTCAAAGGTATGAGTGGTGTGGGGGGAGGCCCACCCTTTTTGTTTGATGCCTTTCATTTCCTTTTCACCTCACACCTCTGATAGGCACTAGTTGTTAGTGCCTAAGTATACATTTTTATTATTGTTTGTAATGTTTATTTACTAGTTTTGTGCAAGTTTATAGTTGTTAGTTTGCATTTGATTGTAATCGTATTTCTAGCATTTTTATTGTTTGTTGTAAGTTGTAGTTAGTTTGGCTATAAGTTTAGGATAGGTTTGGAAGCAAAAAGGATGAAGAAACCTGAGTTTTGTGCAAAACCTGGTCGGGTATGGACTTCACCCGGCCGGGTATGAAGTGACAAATGAAACTGCTGCAAAACTAGCAAATACCCGGTCGGGTATTCCATATACCCGGTCGGGTATGAAGTGATTTCGGACCAAAGAACGTGCAGAAGACACAAAAACATGGGAAAATATTTGATTTGGTAAATACCCGGTCGAGTATGTCAAAATACCCGGCCAGGTATCCGGCTATTGGTCTTGAAAACACCTATAAATAACCCCATTTTCCTTCACTTTTAAGCATCCCTTCTTCCATACTCTTTAGCTCAGTTTAGAATAGCATTTCTTTATATTTTTCTAGCTATGTTTAGTCTCCAAATGAGGAGCTAAACTTCCATTCTTGGTGTTGCTCTTGAAGCTTGTTGATTATCAAAGTTGTGAGTTATTTTCTTAACTTCTTTCCTTGAATATTAATTAATAGTTCTTTCCTTAATACCATCTCTATATTGATGTTGAGGAGTGTTGCTAAGATGACAATTAGTTAACATCTCGACATTAGTTAGAATGATATTTTCTTCCTCTATATTAATATTGGGGAGTGTTGCTAAGATGACAATTAGTTAACATCTTGATATTAATTATAGTAGGATTAATCTTCTTTAATAATATTCTTCCTTGAATATTAATTAATTCCTACTCTTATTTCATATTAAAATTTTGAACATTACTTAAAGGATCAACTAGTTTTGTTTCATATATTAATTATTACTAGAAACGATCAACGAACCGATGGTTAATCGTTGATGGTTTCACAAGTAAGTAACTTTGGTTTATTAATGCACGGTCGTGGTTAATAAACTTAAGAGGGATTAATTTTGTTGGTTAAACCGAAACCGCTTGTGTTAAGGTTATCAATCTCAATTGATTTCATCAAGGAGTTAGAAAGATTAAATGCTACTATTAAATCGGTATACGGCGTTGTTCTATATTTGATTAATAGTAAGGGTTATTAATCAACGGTCGTTGTTAATAACTACCCTCGATGAAGTGGATATACTCCCCGATTGAGTATTCGAGAGGGAATAAGTTATAGATATAACAATGATCGACTAAAATATATCAACAAGTGGAAAGTAGCAATGCCAAGTCTTTTTATCTTTGAATTAAACACATATAGGTTGTTCATCTTAGTTCTTAATTAAATTGAATCACTCAATCCAAATCCCCCCTTTTATTTGGAACATATAGGTTTCCTTTGTCACTTCATATAGGTTTCCTTTGTCACTCAATCCAAATCCCCCCTTTTATTTGGAACATATAGGTTTCCTTTGTCACTCCTACGGCTGTTTCTTCAACTTCAATGCCTTTCATGTTGGTAAATATTCTTTTATGAAGGCACTGTGCGGCTGGTGCCCAGTCTGGAGATGGATGTGTGGATTTCTGTCCAACCATCTCTGCGCATCATCCCTCAATGAGAAAGAGAAAAGCATCATTCGCACCTGATCATCATCTACTCTAGTGATCTTGAAAGTCTGGCACATCCTCAGAAATCGGGTGATGTGTGCCACTAGATCTTTAGTCGGCCCTCCTTCAAACTGGTTTTTAAAAACCATGATAATCATCGCTGGCTTGACCGTGTAGCGGTTGACAGTAATTCCCGGAACTTGAATGCTATTATACTCTGAAATTTTGGAGTGAGGAACTCTTCAATGGTATGCCCTTGGTAGAGAGGGTTGTCGTGCGGGACATAAGCATTGGTTGGAGGGGCTTTCTGTATAGGCTGGAAAGCTTGTCGTGGTTGAACATGCGGTACTTCGACTAATGTTGATACTGGTTCTGGAAAGGATTTTGATAGGGTTCTTGGTTCTGGAATGGGTTCTGGGAAATCGGGGGAATATTCTGCCATGGTTGAAAAGTGAAAATATTTTGATTTGCTTCTTGCATCCCAAAAGGAGGAAGGTTATATGGTGGAGTTGACTGGTTTTGAGGAACAAGTGGCGTGTGAAAATTTTGGAAACCTGGAGGGCGGTTCCTAGGAGAAATTGGCGGTGAAAATTGGGGTGATGTGCTGATGTAAAAATCTGGCTGGACGGTGGTTATAGGGACTCCAGATGTCCCGATGGTTCCATATGAAGATTGGTTCATGGTTATCCTTTGATCTCGTAGAGCCTTGCAATTCTGTCTAGCGAGTTTTTCTATCTTGAGATTAAGAGGGACAAATGGTTCTCCCCTCTTAGAACGTGTATGCATAAACAGATCTAACCTGCACGGTTAGAAGAACAAAATCCTATGAAAACTAAAAACAAGTCGCTGAACTAAATTAACACTTAAAACCGACACCGTCCCCGACAACGGCGCAAAACAAATGATGTGAGTTGTCTCGCACTCAAAAATATGTTGTAGAATAGGGTGCAAGTACAAGTATCATCTCCACAAGGATGGAAAAAGGGAATCACGAATTAACTAAATTCAGCGATTAAAATAAATAAATAAAATTCAATGGTGCGAGATTTGATATATTTGAAAATTAAAATGCGAATAAACGATTAAAATAACTAGGTTCTTTCTAATTAATGACAATAGGGAACATGGATTGATTTTGAGGTAATCAGATTTCTGGCTGATCATGCTTAATCACATGAAAATTATATAATTGAGCATTGCTAATCAATACTAAGTTCTTACCGCTCTCGCAGAGTAGAGTACAATAATTTAGGAAATCAGACTGATTCTCATGCGACATGTATGTATCTAAATTATTGCCAAAACAAGCGAGCTACGACCCCTTAACCGCTACTAATCTCTTAGCGAACAATTAAGTGTGTGTGAAGGTGTCCTAGAATAAATTAGATCTCTCTTAATTTATTCTATGTGCAATTATAATCATAGAAGTTGTTCTAGGTTACAAGAGATCAATTAATCATTCAAAAACAAATTAAATAAAGATCACGCAATTAATCCCTCAAGAAATAATCCTAGATTATGATTAACTCCTTCATCAATCCCAAATCCCTAACTAAAACTACTCACAATTCATAATTGAATTAACAATAGAATTGAGATGAAAAGAATTAAGTGTCATAAATTAAAGGGAAATTATCCAAAATAGGAGCAAATGACACTTGGAATTCCAAAAAGAGGACTAGTATATTTTTCTTCCCGAAATAGGAGTTATTACTGTGATGTATGAAAAATATTGCCTTGATTGAAAAATACTGTCATTAATTATAATAAATAATGTCATGTTAAATGCACTGTACTGCAACTATTTGGCAATCACGGCTACAAGATGACAGTAAATACTGTCATGTTAGTCCCGTTTCGGGAATAAAAACAAAGTAGTCCTATTTTGGAATTTCAAACTTCATTTACTCCTATTTTGGGAAATCTCCCTTAATTAAAAAGATGGAACTTACAAAGAATCCCAAAATCTTGATAACAAGACTGAAAAAACCTCTCAAAAGTCGAAAAATAGGGTTTATCTCTCTAAGCTCTGTCACGTAAAACAAGCAAACAAGGGTTGTTTAAATAGAAAAAGAGGGCAAATGGGCGAAAATCGATCTGCACGGTCATCTCTAAGAATTAATTGTTTCGTATTTACGCCCGCCCGCACGGGAAAAATTAGGTTTTCCCAAAAAGCGGGAGTCGGAATTGGGTTTTCCGACCAGAGGAAGGGTTTCGAAAAAAACACCTCTCCCTCCAGTCGGATTTGTGACTTCCGACCAGGATGTTTTTTTGTTTTTTTAATTCTTCCGGTTGTTAATTCCTTATTGTTAAAGTTTTGATTTTAATAGTTTTTTAAAAGTATTGTTAATTCCTTATTCTTAATTCCGAATTTAAAAGTTGTTTTAAATTCTTGACATATTTTTTAAAATGAAAATTATGCATTTTGATTTTTAATTTTTTTTGATTGCTTAATATTATTTTTTAATCCATCTATATTGCGAAAAAAATTCATAAAATGAAAGACCAATTTGATTTTGTTTTAAATGCGATTTTTTGTAATTTTAATGGAAGTGAACAAAAAAAATGTAGTTTTCAATGTAATTTATTAATAAATAGATAGTATATACAATAATAAATTTAATAGTACATCTAACGTTGCGTGCTCGGCCCTACTCCGTCCCCGCCACCAGTGTTCCAAGCCCCCGTTGTGTCTCCATGGTAAAATGACGAATCCATAAACGAGGAAACAAAATCATCCCCTTGTGTGGAGTACTGATAAGAATCATAATACGACGGCGGTTGATCAAATGAGAAACCTTGATGCATTCATGGGGCGGTTGTGATTGCTCACCCCCACCTTGATGTTCATCTCCATCATCCTCTTGCTCATTTTTACCTTTATCTCCATCTTCATACTGGAATATGCCCAGGTGGAGCATCTCTTCATCACCTACATCCAGGGCCAACCGCTGTAGCCGTTCTTGAATGTCCTCATAACTCACGTGCAGGGCCGTCTCAAGGAATTTTGGTGCCCCGGACAAAAAATAACTAATGATATCAAATTGTACTTCACATTAATAACATAATTAAATATGAAATAATTAGAAAATTATAACATCATTTTTTACTAAATGTAAAAAGAAATACTTGATTTAAAATTGATGTAAAGTATGTGAAAATATAATTTCTTCAAAGAAATAAATAAAATTATAAAAGTACTACCTAATAACATATTCTTCTTGCTATTTGATGTGCAAATTTGTAAGTACATCACCACAATCAAGAGTAGATAACACTTTTTTCACCATTTGCAAGCACCGAGTTTAGTGTTTGTCACTAAAATTCCGTTTTTTATCAACGAGGTAATCATCATGATCAGTAATTCTTATTGGGCCAGTTTATTCTATATATATAGGAAAATTCTCAGGTCCGAAAGTTCGGACCTGAGGCGCCGTCCGAACACCGCCGTTTGGGGCGGTTGCCGGTGGAATTTTTCGATGAAACTTTTTTAGTATGTTATGCATCAAGTCTAGTTTATTCACAAAAAAATTAAGCTCAAAACTCGATCCGGAAGGCCGTCAATGTTTTTTTTGGAAATTGACTGCGTTTTTCTATGTATAATTTTGCGCAGTTAATTTCCAAAAATTATTTGACGGCCTTCTATGTCGTATTTTGAGCTGAATTTTTTTTTTGGATAAACTAGACTTGATGAAGAGCATACCAGAAAACGTTCATCAAAATATTCCACCGGGAACCGCCCCGAATGGCATTGTTCGGACGGCTTCGGAACAAAACCTGTTGGACAGGAGAATGATGCCCCCTCTTGGGAGTAGTGCCCTAGGCCACTGCCTAGGTGCCTATCCCCTCTATGGCCGGCCCTGCTCGCGTGGTTACCGGCGAGCTGATACAAATCGTGAAAGCCTTGCTTCTGCATAAAAATGTAACACGTGTAAATAATATGACACGATATATGTTAATGAATATGGTATGTATTCAAAAACGCACCACAAGATCCCAATCGCGTGTTGTCGGGGTGTAGCCTGTCACGGGCACATTGTGAGAAGGGTTCTGGACACGTGTCATCCCATACCGCTTCTACCATTCTCGGTACCTATCAGTACAAGCGTACAAGCGTAGAGCGATCAAGCGTCCATTTTGTCATCTTGAGCCGTGGTAAGATCCTCCCTACAACTGTGATGGGGTTGATAGTTTTTTACATTCCATTTTTTTGAATGCAGCCGTTCTCCTGCTTAGATGTGCCAAGTGCAAACAGTCAGGTTTATGCAAACAGCCTTCCAGGACCGTGGTCTTTTGTCATCCATTTTGAACAAACGAAATTGATTAATGTTTTCTCTCGCCACTACTTCTTTCAGTGCAACATATGAAGAATAAACTGCGCTGATTTTGATCCTTTCAGACTCAGAATCTACCGGTTCAGCATATGATTCTTCTAGCTCCACATTGGCCGAGGTGGTGTCTACTGCCTCATCACTATCATCGCTCGTGGATGAATCGACATCACTACTAAAACCATGTTCATAGTCTGGGTCGTCGTCTGACTCTTCACCCGAGTTTATAACTCTACAAAATAGATACATTCATAAATTTCAATAATATTATATACTACAAAAAATAAATAATATTTTATTTGAATGTTATAATATACAATCTAAATATGTTATAATTACTTAAACGTGTCATATTATAAAATGTGACCTTATTTAATTGAATGAGTTAAAAATTATTAAAATAAATACTTCTAAAGTTATGGTTTAAATAAAATAAAATTTATCTCAAATATAAAATTTCTTAAAATAAAAATTTAATTTATAAAATTTAATTTATAAAATTTCTTAAAATAAAACAAAATATAGCGTAATTTATAAAATTTCTTAAAATTTCATAAAATTTCATAAAATAAAACAAAATAAAATTTCTAAAAAACATCCCCTAGTCGGATGTAGCGTTTCCAACAGGGAGAATTTTTTTTTTGGTTTTATTTCAACCAAAATATATTAAATTTCTAAAAAAATCCCCTTGTCGGAACTACTTATTCTGACAGGAGTAAAATTGATTTTTTTTGTTTTAATAATACCTGAATATATAATTTAGGTTTACGTAAATTTTATTACATTTACCAACTAAAACTCTAAATATTACATTTACATTTAAATTTTACATTTAAATTTAAAAATGTAAAAGTCTAAATTTAAGCAATTCCGACCATATAATTTGGGTAAATGAATGAACACAAATCAAAGCAAACAATAAAAAAATTTCGAACACCCCTAGTCGGATTACACAATTCCGACTAGGTTTTTTTTTTAATTTTTACATTAAAGTCCCGTATTTTGGCTTGTCATTCCCAAAACTCCCGTAAATTGATAATTTCCTGAAAACAATTACAATTGGGGGTTATATGTAGCTCCGCCCCTGGCTCCAACCGTTGGAGAGAATATCTATTCCTGTCATTTCTTCAATTGTGGTCATCCGCTTGGTTATGGCGCCTTGCTAGGAGAGACGACGGTGACGTCCAATCGCCATTGCAACGGACATGACAGTAGGCATGGAAATCGGGAATCCTCTTGAGGAGAACCAATTTTTTTTATATTTTTTAATGTCTGGTGCTGGACGGACTTTCTCGATGTTACGAGCTGCATGAGCTTGGTTGGTCTAGGGCTGGGTCCGAAAAACCGAAAAACCGAAAATCGAAAACCGAATCAAATTAAACCGAACCGCGACCAAATAAAATCGAACCGATAAAAACCGAAACCGAATGTAAAAAACCGAACCGAACTGTAGTAGTTTGGTTCGGTTTTGGTTTTTACCCTTCAAAACCGAACCGAACCGAACAAACCAAACATAAATACAATATGAAATTTTATTTGTTAAATGTAATCATTAATCTTAATATCATCAATAATCTTTGAATTTCTTGTGCTAGAGAAATAGTGTTTATGCTATGTTTAGTTTAGTTTATAAATGCATTTACACATTCATTGCCCATAATAATGTACTCCCTCCGTCCCACTAGAAGGTTTTTGTTGACGGTTTACGATGCTTGACTGACGATAAAGCAACTTAATCCTTGTTCACACTCTGATTATTTTTAGTAAATAAAATTAACATATTCAGAAACTAAATTAAAACTACTACAAAGCCTGATAAAAAAATGTAAATTTGATAAAAATTTGATTTATAAAGTAAAAGATTAAAAATGATTTAAGTTGACCATATGAATAGTGGACGAGAACCTTCTAATGAGCAAGTGGAGAGCCAAAAAACTGTGTCACGGTCAAAGTTTAATTGTAGACAACATCAAAATGTTGAATTAGTACTCCATATTAGATAATTCTTGACCGTTTCATATGTAACTGAGATAAATGAAAGTTTAATGAAACATATACGGTTATTGTATTGATAAATATGTCATGTATTATAAACTTCATGCAACTAATGAGTCAAGAAGGTCATTTATTTTTAAATTTAGGAATATAATCAATATTGCCCATCAAACTTTGCTCATTTCAAGTTTAGATGATGCTGATCTTCCAGGAATGATAACTTTTTACTCGTAATGAGCTATGAGGCCTATAATTAATCAAATCGAATGTATTTCAGAGTTTTACATTCTTGAACTATTTGGGGGGTCAGCTGACCACCCTGAACCCTGGCTCCGCCCCTTCTAGTGGCGTCTGTTCTTAGTTGGGTGAGCATGCCTCAGCCGGTTAAAAGTCCTATGACCATAAATGGCACTCCTTAATTGCATTGGCACTCCTTAATTTTTTTGGTTAAAAGTCCTATGACCATAAATGGCACTCCTTAATTGCATTGGGAAATAAAAGAAAAATATTAAGGATTTTCTATTTTTATTAAAATCATTTTCGAATGTCAATTTTTTATTTATCAACAATAAATAGTAAAATAAGCAATACATCATCCACACATCCAAATCAGAAATAAAAGAGGTCCACAAATTGGTTAATTTTGGGATTTTCCCTTAATTTTTCATTTTTTTGGGTTATTGTTACATTGAGCCTCAAACATATTAACATTATAAAATGGAATACAACAAAATAAGTGAAACTATATATCCACCGATTGTTAACTTTGTACAATGACACTTAGGCGGCGGCAGGCGTTTCGGTTTTAACCTCCGACACGATAGCAACAGCAGGAGAGGCAACAACAACCTCATCGGCAACAGCCGCTACTTCTTCCTTCTTCTTCTTATCTTCATCATCGACCTTTGTGGCCTTGTTATCTTCCTCGGTGGCCGCTTTTTCCACAACCGCAGCTGCTGAGGCGGTCTCGTCTAAGACAACATCGGCCTTTTGGGTCTCTGTCTCTACCACCACTTCCTCTCCCTTAGGTGCTTCTTGAGCTGGCTCTGTTAGATCTACCAATGGCTCTTCCTTCTTTGTCTCTTCTCCATCCTCCTTATTCTCCTGCATTCATTTTCCCTCCAATTTATTATGTATGCAGTATATACTCTCCCTATGTTCTTTTTTAGTTCCAACAGTCAACATTTCACATTTGTTAAAAAACGTCTTTGACCGTAATTATATCTTAATTCTATTAGTAAAGATAATATGAAAACTCAGATTTTGAAAATATGTAATGAGATGAAATGGACATTTAAAAAAAAAATCATAAAATAATAGCGTAAAATGTACTCATAGTAAAATATGTGAATAATGTAAAATTCAACATGTTGCGATTAAAATGGAACACAAGATAGTATTATTATATTATTAAAGACTATTATTGGATGACATGCCCAAAAAGAATAGAAAAACACTTTTTTCATCAAGTAGTTATTACTCTCTATCCCAATATTATATCCTTTTTGAAGTTTTCATGTAGATTAAAAAATTGAAAGGTATGTAGTTGAGAGAAATAATATAAATTAAGAAATCTTTGTCCTAAAAGAAAATGTGGGACGGATGAAAATAGAGAGTATATATGAAGATAACTTTGAGACGAGGATTCTCATTATGATCACATCACGACAAAATTTAGGGTTGCGCGCATCATGTTACGAAAATCCACCTTTTAATGCAGTTATAGTCTAATGTATAAGACATATTTATACATGAAATATACTAAGTAACACTTCAAACATAAAGCGAAAGAGTTAAGAAGTCCTAAAGCACAAATTAAAATTTGTTAAAAAAACTTTTTTGTCTAAAAAAGTTTTTGCAAATAAAATAGAAGTACTTTTTTTGGAAAACAAATAACTTAATTATTATTAATGAAGAAGACGAGAAACATTACAATCATAAAGCTCAAAGCTACAATGGGATGAGACATAGAAACGGACGATTCTAATCGAAAACGCCGAATCGCTAATAAAATAGTAGTACTTTGTAAGGAGTATATGATATTTTTTCTACCGGTCCACCGCGATATGTATATTAGCTATGCGGTCACGCTAGAGGTAGCAACTTGTTACCTCGGGAGCAGCCTGCATATCTGGTTTTTTGGGGGAAAGAGGGGCCTCCGGGATAGGGGCCTCTTGTGTGTCCAAATCCTTAGGTTTGCTCGCACAGGCTCCCATGTCTACTTATCTCTGTCGGACGAGTAACGAGAGGAGCGGGCGAGACAAACGATGAACGGGCGAGAACCGACAGCACTAAAAGGCCTTTCTTAGGGTAGAAACCTTATTTGTTGGATGGAACTTTGTTATTTCTGAGGCTGGTTTGAAAGAATGGAGATGGAAGAGGTTTTATAGGGCAAAAATGGAGGGGTGGCGGGGAGGCCTCCCTCATTGTAGTTATGTCAGTTGGAATTATCTGGGCTACATAAATTGAGCTGCATGAATCCATAAATTCAGAATATTGTTTTCTAAATTTTAGATATTTGTTTGGTTGAGATCAAACCTCTTGTATGTTCATAAACTTATCATTCCCTTGTATGTTCCAAATTACAAGAGCAACTGATTTGTTGTTGAGGCAGGAGGGCCATTCCCTGATCTGATAGTTCTCGATGGGAAAACATTTACAATAATACAACAAGAAAAATATACTATGATCCGTAGAATAGTACTATCTCCGTCCCAAATTGATTTGCAAATTTGTCTTTTCTTAATCAAACGGTTTGATTTTATTTTCTTAATTAGGATGTCAATTTTTAATTATTTTCTAATTTGGAGTTTGCAACTTTGAAGATATTTTAATGTAGCTTCTGAATATGTAAATTTTAATTATTAAAAGTTGAGTTAATTATCGATAAGGAGGATTGACTCTTATAATTAGTTGACCAAAAATGTTGACTTTGCAAAACAATTTGGGACGGAGTGAGTACGTAGTAATATACCTATGCCAGCAATAATAAATGAACTTAAACAAAAAAACTTGTTTCAAAATTAAGGGTAAACTAAACAGTGAGATAATGAAAGATTTATTCTTTGATGCTATCCTCTCAAACTAGACAACTACTCTTTTTCAGCAATTTTTCCCTTCTCACTGACATATATACCATCAAGAAACAATATTTTAAGTTAGCGTTTGGCAGTTATAGAAATATACTAAAAAGTTACTTGTGTATTATTAATCTGAGTTATAATGATTTAAGTTAGGATTGAAACATTACTTTAGTAATATTAGTTAATTATTTATTGTGTATTATTAGATTTTCGTAATTTTAGTATTGTAAATTAATGCCATTAACGTAATAATTTAGTGTTAAAATCCTAATATTGTGAATTAGTTAATAATTTAAATGATTAATCCCATTAACGTATTGGTTTTAGTTAATTATTGAAATCCTAAAATTTGAAGATTAGATCAACGAGTTACTTGGTTGATAAGGGCACAGGATCGAGACACATGTGATTCCCATCCAATACTAACTCATCCTTAACCTTTTCCTGAGTGGAGAATGTTGACCCTATAAGTGATTTCGACTTTCCTAACCTGAAATAACAAAGGCAATTTCTACGGGACCTTGAAGGTATGGATCAATCAAAAAATTTCAATTCAATAATTTAAATGTAAATAAAATATGAAACTTTGAGTTGGACCATTGAAATACATGCTAGGTATGGTACCCTTCTATTTTTGCTGAGTAATCATGTATTCATGTCTAGAGTAGGCTATCGACACAAAAATGGCATAAATGCACCCCTTGGCATATGACAAAATCTACTATAATGTCATGATTTAATCTAGCATTTTTTAATAGGAAACATTTAATTGGCATTCATTGAATAAAAATTCAGGACATCAACAATGCTACTAGGTAAGATAAGAACCAAAATGGCTATCAAATATAGAACTAGCCTCTCATGCTACCGCATGAACGACTGACTCTATTGTCGAATAGTTTGGAGCTACATCTTGTACTTAATTGTAAGCAATAAATATAATAATAACAACTACATGCTTAATGAAAACTTATAGATCATTGTTAATTTAATGATTTGCTGATGCCCTAAAATCATGTACTAATTGAAGTTGTTTGATATTTCAGGTTTACAAGAGCACTATTGATGAAATGTCATCTCAAAGTGTCAATGCATGTGTGAAAAACAACCTAATAAAGAAAGTAACAAATAAAATGCGAGTGAGCACCAGTTCAAGAAGAGACCGGATCGGACTGGACCGGAACCAGTTTGGAGCGTAACTGGAATCACCAGAGTAATTGGACCGAAGACCATAATAGAATAATACTGATCCAAGACCGGTCCGGACTGGGTTATTCCAGTTTTGGCTGGAATTTTACTTTCATTTATTTTTTTAGATGTTTCATCTTTTAAAAAATAGTTTTGATTATATACAAATTACGTACCTTATTAACTTGAAATTCCTATTATATTTTTATGCTCGTTGTTGTATTTGTGCATGATCTTTACTCATTTAGTTTTTAATATTAGAACAAAAAGATCTGTTATGTATGTAATATAATCAAAATAAGATAAAGTGAGTAAATAAAAAGCATCGATCTAGATTTTAATATTTTAGATTATAAAATCTTATTAATCTAATATGTAAATAAAGTGCAAATTGAACTAATACGTAAATCATTTTATCACTTAATATATGTAGGTATGTATGTACATTTAATATACTACCATTTTTAAAGATGTTAAAAGTTGTGAAGTTGCTGCTTTAGAAGATGAAAAGGCCTTTGAAACAGATCCCACTGAGGAAAACAGAGCGAAATGATCTCATTCTAGAGCTTTACTTATGTCCAAATACAAAGTTGAGAAGAAAATTTGGAAACAGAAAGCTAATATTAAATGGTTGAAAGAAGGTGATGCTAATACAACCTTCTTTCATTCTTATGTTAATATTAGGAATAAAATGCAAACCATCTCAGCTATTCAAAACTCAGAAGGGAATTTGGTGACCTCTATACCTGATATAAACTCTGCTGCTGTTGATTATTTCAAGTCTCTTTACCAATCCTGCCGTTTATACCTCCAATTATTACGGAGATAGATAATATGATGCTCACAAGATTACCAAATGATGAGGAAGTAAAAGAAGCAATTTAGGATCTTTACCCCAAAGGTGCACCAGGGCCAGATGGATTCAATGGTAAATTTTTTAAAAAGTGTTGGTCTATTCTTGGGTCTGATGTGGTTAAGGCAGTTCAAGAATTTTTCATGGGCATTTCTATTCCAAAAGGGCTTTCAAGTTCTTGGATTGTGCTTATACCTAAAACAGAAAGACCTACTTCTTTTGCTGATTTCAGGCCTATTTGTCTTTCTAATTTTGTAAGTAAAGTATGTACTAAAGTTTTAGCCTCTCGACTTAGTACTATTATTTCCCCAAAATTATTTCTAAGGAACAAGCGGGCTTTATGAAAGGAAGGGACATTGCTGATCAGATCCTTGTGGCACTGAAAATGATACACTCTCTGGACCAGAAGATAAGGGGTGCAAATATTGTTATTAAACTAGACATGACTAAGGCTTTTGACAATGTTTCTTGGGCTTATCTAGCAGATGTTCTTAAAAGATTTGGTTTTTCTGGTTTCCTCATACACTTGGTGATGAATAATCTTAAGGCAACTTTTTTGTCTGCTCTGGTCAATGGAGTTCCACAAGGTTTTTTTAAACCTCTTAGAGGAGAAAAACAGGGTGATCCCCTATCTCCTTTTCTTTTTATGATTGCTGCTGAAGGCTTCTCTAGGGGACTAAACTGGCACATAGATCAAGGTTTGATTAAACCTTATTGGGTTGGTACTCAGGGTTTTCCCATTTCTCACTTGGGGTTTCCATATGAGTTGTTGGTCTTTTTAAATGGTGATGTAAGATCATTAATCAAATTCAAGAAATTTATGGAATCTTACCATAATGCTTCAGGTCAGAGAGTAAATCTGGAAAAAAGCTCTATTGTGTGTGGTAAAGCTGTAGAAAAGAGAAGCACCCGTATTAAGAATGCCCTTGGGATGAGGGTGTCATCTTTGCCCCTTAAATATCTTGGGGTGAACCTGCATAGAGGTATCAATAGATATCAGTTCTGCACTCACCTAATCAAACAATTTGAAAAAAAAAATTAGCCCTTGGAGACAGAAGAACTTATCTCAGGGAGGCAGACTAATCTTAATTAAGCATGTACTGAGCTCCATACCCCTTCATACTCTTGCTACAGACACATTACCAAGAAAAGCGATTAAGGTTCTTGAGAGCAAGATGGCTGATTTTTTCTGGGGTTCATCAAATAGTAAGAAGAAATATCATTAAAGTAAACGGTCTCAATTATGCACTCCTACTGTGGAGGGGGACTAGGTATTAGATCTCTTACTGATTTGGAAAAGGCTTTTACTCTTAAACTCTGGTGGAAGTGGAAAACAGGCACTTCATTGTGGAATACTTTTATTAATTCAAGATATCCAAGAGAAGGAAACTGCATACCTAAAATTGTTGACTGTGCAATTTAGAAAAGATTGTGTGCTATCAATTCTGAAGCTCTTTCACTTTGTTCAGTCAATCATTCTGGAGAACTAATCTGGTCATTGGAGGATACAGGAAACTTTTCCTTTTAGTCAGCCTACAATGCAATCAGAGATGAAGCTATTAGCACATTCACTCATAATCGGCAGTTGAAAATCAGCTTCTTTCAGTGGAAAATGTTGAACAATATGCTTCCTACTCCAGATAATCTAAATAGATTTAATCTGGTGCTTAACCCATCTATTTGTCCTTTGTGTAGGGAACAAGAGGACAATGTCAATCACTTATTCTTTCAATGTAAAATATCCTACCCTGTTTGGAGATATTTTATGGGGCTTTTTGGCATTCCTATCCCATCTATGCATAATACAATTCACGAAATAATGATTTCTTGGTGGCTTAAGGCGGGCAGTAAGAAACTTGAAGATATTTTTAAGCATTCCCTTCCTGGAATGATTTGTTGGATCATCTAGAAAGCTTATTCGAATATTATTTGGGGTGAAGGAAATCATCTAAGTACATCTCTTTCTCTAATTAAGCAGGTAAAGTGCTACGTTCATCAATGGATCTATACCGTGAATAAGCCTAGGATATCTTCTATAGGAAAGATGTTAATTGAGGAAGACATGGTTCCTAGGGATTTCAAATTAACAGGAAGACGATTTCAAATTGTTCGATGGCACAAACCTGTCAATGGTCTGAAATTGAACACTGATGCCTCGTTCGCTCCAGGAGGTGCTATGGGAGGAGCGGTAATGAGAAAGAACGACGGGTCCATGGTCTTCGGTCTCCAGTTTGTTTCTTCCTTGACTGTTCCTATAATCCCTTTCTTCTTTAGTAGTTCCTCAATGAGAAACCCATACCCTAGCAATGACAGGGTACAATCTCCTCCTCTGCGCTTGTGAGATTTAGTTACGTATTTTACAAGCTCGTTGTAAACATACCTGGTCCAGTTGTGTGGGGACCCTGAGACTATCGTGACCAGTGGTGGTGCCCTTTGCGCATTGATTTCATCTAAGGCAGTGGTTCTATTGTCAATGCACTTGTAAAGGATGTCCAGTAGAAGAGAGTATGCTGGAACCATCAGCTTCTTCTTCACCTTGAATGTGTTGAGGTGTTGAGCGCTTGGAAGGAAGACATTTTCTTTGAACTCTTGCTCATCTAATACAAGGTCATCTATAGATGGAGCTTCGTCACCAGGAAGAGAGAGCAATTCCTTGATTTCACTTTCTTGTATTTCCACCTCGATCCCTAGTACTACGGATTTCAGTGTTTCAGGAGTGGAGTTTGTGTAAAACTCTGCTACTATTTCAGGGTAGAAGCAGGAATAGGGATAGGTTTCCATTCTCATGAGCCCCGTTGTTTCTAGCTTCCTCAGGAGTTCCCTCATGAGATCAATGTTGTTTGCTCTTTCAAGAACTTTAGGTGTGTGGATTGAGCCAGTGAAGATGGACATGGAAATTTGGGTAAGGGAAGCCATGGATTTTTGAGTGAGTTGGTTGTGGGTGCAGGGTGATGGTCGAGAGCTTTTTGAGAGTGTTGGGAGTGTTTGAGAGCTATAGAATTAGTTTGAGAGAGATTGCAAAGTAAAAGTGTGAAGTTGTTGTACGGAGGGAGTGTTTATAGGCTGCCAGGAACTAGCCGTTGGAATATAGCCGTTGGAGAATACGGCTGGTTCCTTTTAGCATTAACTGTGTTCACACTGGTAGCAGGGGGCTCAAGCTTGGGTAAGTTTTGATATCTTCTGAGAGCAAATGTTACCTTTTTGGACTCCTTGATTTGAGAGGATCAAGATGATGTATGCCACGTTGTGAGAGTCCTTGTAGTTTTGCCAGAATTTGAGCCAACTGTTGTACTGATACAGGCCTCTGCTCCTGAGGCAGGCACCTGCTATCAAGCACCTGCTTGATTTTTGTGAACCAGTGTCTTCCCTTCCATTATTTCTTCGTTATTTCATTCTTGTCTTTCATTTGATGAAAGTATTAATGCAAGTCGTCTCTTTGCTCAAGTAGCAGTGGGCTAGATGATAGTCAACTGTTAAGTCCACTGCTGCTCGAATGCAGTCACCTGCTGAGCCTACTACTTGAATTTTGACTCCTTCATTTTTGAAAGTGAGATAGACTTTCTTGGACCTTGATGCTTCATTCCTTGTTGATTTTGGGTAGCTTAACTTTAGCAGGTGGCTACCCCTGAGTACTTTATAAGAGTTCCCCCTCAACAGGTGGCTTGGAATTCCCCCTTGATTTCTGAATCAAGTTCCCCCTGAGTTAGTATGGGTTTATTCCTTCACTTGATCAAGATCATCAAACATATATACCAAGCTCTTGCCTTAGTGCATTGAATCTTGCTTCATTCAGTGGCTTGGTGAATATGTCAGCCAACTAGTTCTCTGTAGGGATGTACTCTAGCTTGATGTCTTCTTCTCAACATCTTCTCTAATAAAGTGGTGTCTGATCTCAATATGCTTGGTTCTTGAGTGAAACACAGGATTATGAGTGATAGCTATAGCACTTGTGTTATCACACAGGATACTAATTTCCTTTGTTTCTTCTCTACAATCCTTCAACTGCTGTTTCATCCATAGTATTTGAGCACATCAGCTGCCTGCAGCTATGTATTCAGCTTTAGCAGTGCTTGTAGCAATTGAGTTTTGTTTCATGCTGAACCATGAAACAAGTCTTCCACCAATCAATTGACAAGTACCTGAGGTACTTTTTCTATCAATTTTGTATCTGGCAAAGTCAGAGTCTGAATATCCATAGAGTTCAAGACCTCCATTTGTTGGGTACCATAATCCAGAGTTAGGATTACCTTTGAGAGACCTCAATATTTTCTTTGTAGCTAGGAGATGGCTTTTTTTAGGTTTTGATTGAAACCTTGCACACACACCAACTGAGTAGGAAATATCTCGCCTACTAGTGGTAAGATATGATAAGGAACCAATCAATCCTCTATAAAGTGTAGGATCAACATCTTTGCCATATTCATCCTGACTTAGACCTTGGGATGTATTCATGGGAATTTTCACGGTAGACTTGTTCTCAAACTTGAATTTCTTCATGAGATCTCTTGTATATTTGGCTTGGTTGATGAAGATACCTTGTGTAGTTTGCTTCACTTGTAGTCCCAAGAAATAGTTCAACTCTCCCATCATGCTCATTTCAAATTTGCTTTGCATAAGAGTTGAAAATTTCTCACATAATGCTTGGTTTGAGCTTTCAAAAATTATGTCATCAACATAGATTTGAACAAGCAGTATGTGGGGACCTTCTTCAATTTTGAATAGTGTCTTGTATACTTTGCCTTTAGTGAACCCATTATTCAATAAATATTCAGAGAGAGTGTCATACCATGCTCTTGGAACTTGTTTGAGTCTATAAAGAGCTTTATGTAGTTTGTAGACTAGGTCCTTCTCTATTGATTTCAAATCCAGGAGGCTGCTCCACATAGACCTCCTCTTATAGTAGACCATTTAGGAAGGCACTCTAGATCTTCACGTCCATTTGATAGACAGTGAATTGCTTACGGGCAGCATAAGCCAAGAAAATTCTTATTGCTTCTAATCTGGCAACAGGAGCAAAGGTTTCATCAAAATCTATACCTTCTTCTTGGCAGTAACCTTTGGCTACTAGCCTTGCCTTGTTCTCGACAATTGTGCCTTCCTCATCCATTTTGTTTCTGAACACCCATTTAGTTCCTATCACATGTTGATGATAAGGTCTGGACACAAGCTCTCAAACATTGTTTCTTTCAAACTGGTTGAGTTCTTCTTGCATAACTTGTATCCAGTCAGAGTCAAGTAGGGCTTCTTCAATATTCTTGAGGTAGTCCTTTCCATTGTTTAGAATGAAACATTTGGATCCAAACACATGGAAATGACTAACATTTGGCTTCCTTTCTTTCCATAGCTCATAAGGTGTCTTTTTGTAAGTCTTATGAATAAGACTTGTATTCTGAGTGTAGCAAACCGTATTGATTGCTTTTGCCCAAAATCTTTTGGGAAATCCAGCTGCTTCTAGAATTTTCCTTCCAGCCTCTTTGAGTGTCCTATTCCTTCTTTCAGCAACACCATTTTGTTGAGGTGTTCTGGCAGCAGAGATTTGGTGATGGATTCCATTTTCTTCGCAGTACTGAATCACGATAGAGTTTAGGAATTCAGTACCTCTATCTGACCGGATTTTCTGAATTGAGAGGCTCTTTTCATTTTGGATTAGCTTCATCAATTCAGGAAGCTTCTTCTCTGTTTCATTCTTCTTCTTGAGGAATAAGGTCCATGTGTATCTAGAGTAATCATCAACTATAACCAAAGTGTACCTTTTGCCACTTAAGCTTGTTGGTTCAACTGGTCCAAACAAGTCAAGATGTAGTAGGCTCAAAGGTCTAGTTGATGATTCTACTTTGGATTTGAATGATACCTTGGTTTGTTTTCCTTTCTGGAAAGCATCACATAGATGGTTCTTCTTGAAATTGATTTCTGGGAGTCCTTTCACCAATCCTTTTCTGGACAGTTTGTTGATGGTTTTGAAGTTGAGATGACTGAGTTTGTTGTGCCATTCCCAACTTAAGTTTGAATCTGCCTTGGTCACCAAGCAGATCCCTTCCTTAGCTGAGCTCCAATCAACAACATACATGTCCTTCTTCCCTCTACCAGTGAGCACAACTTTTGCATTTTTGACATCTTTGATCAAGCAGATGTCTTTGGAGAATGTTACATTGTAACCATTGTCACAGAGATGGCTTGTACTTATGAGATTGAACTTTAATCCTTTAACATAAGATATGTTTTGGATTGTAAGTCCATTGATTGATAGGTCTCCAACTCCTTTAGTTTCTCCTCGTTTTTCCACATTCTCAAACGTCACTTTGGGTCCTTCCCTTGCCATATAGTTTGACAGGAGCAACCTTTTGCCTGTCATGTGCCTGGACCAGCCTGAATCTATGTACCATGTGTGTGTTTCAGCCGCTCCAGCACCTTCCTGTATTTATCAGTGTTGAGCAGTAGCCCACAAGTTAGTGGGAAACTTCCTTTGTATAAGTTTAGGCATCCATGCCCATCTAGAACCATTTAGTTCTAAGCAGATTGGTCTATAGCCATTTGTGGTTTTGTAATCATAAGGGATGGCTATGTATTTGTTAATCCTTTTCCTTCTTGATGTGGGAAATGGATTATTGGTTTTTGGAGGGGACTGCTTAGTGTTTTGACTATGGTTGGTCTTATTGGTTGGTTTCCAACGAGTTCTTGGGTTTTGATGGTTGGGAAGTTTTTGTTTATACAGGGATTTGGATTTTGATTTGGGAGCAGGCAGGTTCCTTCTTATGGGAACATTTTGGGAATGGGTCTTTTGGTAGATTAGATTTCTTGTATTTTGTTGATGGCTTGTGGAGGGTGAGTTTTGAGTGAGTCTTGTGGGGCCACTCTCTTCCTATTTAGAACAACTTCAGCAGTAGGGCCACTCGTTTTACTATCCATGCTGAAGTTATTCATTTTTTTTTTCAGCCCTCTGTTCTCTTCTTCTAAGACATTGTTTTTGGTTAAGGCATCTAACAACTTAGCATGAATAGCCTTAATGTCTTGTTTTAATCTATCATTTTCTGATCTTAAGAGAACATGGTGATCTTGGACTTTTTGGAATCTTGTAGTAAAGATTCCAGTGTGACATTGGTTGGTCCAGAATCACTAGAGCTATAGGAAGAGCAGGATGTTACCTTAATATCATTGTAGTGGTCTTTGGCCATTAAGCATATGGGGGAGCAGCCTTCATCATCTTCTTCTTTATTTGTGGAAGGCTCATTGAGCCGCCTGGTGCTCTCTCCAGTGAGCCAACTGCCGCCTTCTTCAGCCATCTGCCAAGATCCAAGGCATATAAGTGCTTCTTCTGAGCTTTCAGATGAGGAGCTTTCATCACTTGAGCTGCTCTCCTCATCACTTTGGGATTCCTCCTTTCTCTTTTCTCTTACAAAGGCTTGTCTCTTGCCTTTGAAGTCCTTCTTGTATCCAGCTTTTTGAGCAGTTCCCTGAGGCCCTTGATATTTTTGTGCCAATGGCAGAGGGCACTCATTCTTGTAATGTCCTGCCTGTCTACAGTTTTAGCATAGAACACTGTCCTCACTGGATTGAGGGCTCCCTTGTCTCCTGGGTGGCATGTTGTACGTCTTCTTTGGAGCAGATCCCTCATTTTTCATGAATCTCTTAAACTTCCTTACAAACATAGCAAACTGTTCGTCGGTGAGGAGACTGTTGAGGGATTTCTCATTTGATCTTGATGTGCTAGGCTCAGACACTAAGGCTAGAGTTTTGGATTCATCTTCCTTTTCATCCTTGATTTCTGTCATTTCAAATTCATAAGCTTTGAGGTCACTAAAGAGCTTGTCAGTTGACAAAGTTCTTAGATCTCTTCTATCTCTCATATAAGTTACCTTCATGTCCCACTTTGAGGGCAGGCCTCTCAAGACCTTGAGGGAAATCTCTTTTTCAGATAGTTCTTTCCCAGAGTCAGAGACCTCTACCACAATCTTCAGGAATCTGGACTCCATCTCATGGATAGATTCATTTGGCAGCATCTTAAAATCCTCAAATTTCTTGAGGGCTATAGTCAACTTATTGTCCTTTTCCTGTTCATCACCTGCTCCAATCTTTGTGAGCTCATCCTAGACATTCTTGGCAGTTTCACATTTCCTGATTCTGGGAAATATGGATTCATCAACAGATTTGAAGAGAATGTCCTTGGCTATGTTGTCAAGATTGTTTCTCTTCCTGTCCTCAGTTGTCCATTCCAATTTGGGTTTTGGAATGTACACATCCTATTGATCATCAGTTTTAGATGTGGTGACCTTCACTTCCAGCATTTCATCATGTAGGGCACTGAGATGTGCTTTCATCCTTATCTTCCAGTCATCAAATTTGTTCAAGTTGAACAAAAGATTCTTTGCTAACTGACTGTCCATTTTTAGAAAGTGTTTGGGAAGTAGAGTGGTTTTGGATCTTTAGTTCAAATTAGTCAAAAACTGACTCTAGGAACACTCTGCTCTGATAGCACTTGATGGTCCCGGATAGAGGTAAAAGTCTAGAGGGGGGGTGAATAGACTTTTAAAGCTTTTTCAACTTTAAAAACTTTTCCCTTCTAGATGAGTTGATTTAAAATGTTTTGGGAGATTTATAGATGCACAACGGAAGTCTTCAACCTCTAGATGTTTAATGTATGACACTTTTCTAATTTGGGTGATATTTGAACTTTATATAGTGAGCGGTTGGCTTGGCAGTTGATTGGAAGGTAGGGAACTGCTGAGGCAACTGCAGTGAAATACTGAGTGTATGGTGAAAGTGCAAGCAGAATCTTTCTCAGAATGAAAAGGGCTTTCTGATGATGTAATAAGATGGATTGATAATCAACCTTAATGAGAGCAGTGGTCTCAGCAGTTGGATAGTTACCAGGGAACTGCTGAGGTACCTGCTTAAGTGAGAATGAAGGTATGGAAAGATTGATTATATAATATTGCTCAGGGTGATGAGAGTTTTCTGAAGATGTGCTTTAGTACAAGTAACTGGGAGTTTTACTGGAGCAGTGGTCTCGGCAGTTGGGTGGCAATGAGGGAACTGCTGAGGCACTTGCTGGGTTACAGCTTGAGTTTCAGAGATTAGGTTGAACAGACCCCTTGGTGATAGAGTTGTGAAGGTCTGGTGAAGTTGAGATCTTCAAAGGAAATACTTTTGTATGAGCAGTGAGCTCAGCAATTGGGTAGTCACCAGGGGACTGCTGAGGCAACTGCTATGCTTTAAGATGATTTCCTGAGATCTGATGGAACAGACCTTTTAGTGGTGATAGTGCAAAACTCTTGTGGAAAGATGTTCTCAAAGAAAGTGAGTTATTAAGCAGTAGGATAAAGCAGTAGGGTCAATTAAGACTACTGCTTAGGATGCTGCTGGCAAACTACAATCTTTTGTGAGAAGTGTTTGGTGTGTGCTTTGTTGACTGAAAATAAATCAACACACAGTATATCCTGGTTCAGAGGTGGTGTAATCCTCCTACGTCCAGTCCCACCCTCTTTCAGATGGATTTTCACTAAAGTATTAAGCCCAATACACTTGGTGTCAATCTAGCCTTTACAACACTTAGGCCTAGATTGAAGGTGTTTCACAATGAGTATAACAGCACTCAAAGTTACTCAATCCTTAGAATTTTCTCAAATGATCTAGTGGGGATCAAAGGGTACTCTATCTATCTAACCGCACTTTAGGATCCGAACAACTGTTCTCCTAAGTGTTTACAACAATTTGTGATTTGTTACAAGAAAGTTCTATCCTCCAACTAGGAACTAAACTTCTAGGATTTATCAATGAATACTTGTAACTTCGAAGTTTAGTGAAGCATGAGTCCAAGCAGAGAATAAAGTATAGTTTCGCACTTTATCTTTTGCTAGATAGCTCGTGAATGCTCAATGTATTTCTCTACTTTTTGGATGCTCAAAGCTTGGTTAGAAACTTTCGTTTCAACCTATATTTATAGGCTACTCCAATTGATTAATCTCATCTGTTGGTTAGGATGGATTAATCTTTTGCGTTGAAGGTCTGCCAATGACAAATATGTACTTTTGTCCTCTTGTGCAAGAGCTTTTAATGAGCTCTTTTTCTTGTCTTGAATGGTTGAGCTGCGGCATGGGTGTGCGTCCAGTGTAGGTCCGTGTACTTGATCAGTATTAAATACTGGTCAAGTTTTGTCTCCAATCATTGTGTGATTTTCGTGTGCAAGCTTTAAAGTGTGACTTAGTTAATTTTTGTGTACAAATAAAATTATACTAGTAGGATTTAAATATCCTATTTAAGGTAAAAAAATATTACCTTATTGCATTTTTTATTAGTCTCAAAAATTGTACATTTATTTTGTCACTTGTGAACACTAATGCGCAAATAAATAAGACACAATGTACTAGTGCAATGTATAGTGGCATCATCAAAATCTATCAAAATTGGGTACTAACAATTTCCCCCTTTTTGATGATGCCAAAACTATACAACACAAGAAAACATATTTTTATTGATTTTCATTTGGATTATTGTACATTTATCTAAGTTTAAAGCACAATAGTTTTTAGTCACTTTCGAACTTGATCTATTCTATTCTTGTCCTTCTTTTGATTTCTTCTTGGCCTCTTCCTTGGCCTTGGCTTCTTCTGCTTTTCTTTTTCTGATCTCACTCTCCTCTTTGTAGAGTTGGTTCTTCCGTCTTGTTTATGCTGCTTTTCTGGCTGCTAGTGACCTGCTGGAGGAGGGGCCTGCTTGTGTTGCTCTTTCACTCTTTTTGGCATTAGCAGGGGTCTGACTTTCTCTGAATAGAGCCTCTATTTTTGGATCGGGGTCAACTTCTATTTCACGTCTCCGTGTTGGATGTTGGTCGTTGACTTCAATGGCTACTGCAGTGACAATGTTGTGAAGATTTATTACATCTACCTTGATATCTTCTTTGACTACCTGGTCCAAGTTCTGAAGCTTTTGATTGGTTGCTTGTAGGTTTAGGCCAAGTTTTTGAAGTTCACCTCCTTGCTTTAGGAAGGCTTCTTGAGTGGCTTTGTGTAATTTGGTGAGGTGCTCAGCAACATCCGTCCTTGTTTTTCCAATTGCTTCTGAATGTTCTACCTGCTTTGTGATGACCTTCTAAGAGAGATGAAGGATGGCAGGAAGCTCCTTGGTCTTGAGGTGTTGTATGAACTCCTCATGCGCTTGAATGGTTTGAAGGGCCTGCTCAAGGTTAGGAGGTAAAGCAGGGATAGCATTTACCTGGACAGACTTAATAAACTAGCAAACGCTCCGTTTGATAAGGTTTCATCTATACAATGTTAGTCGTGTGAGTTTTCAAAACATCATCGTACTAGTTTAAGTCCTCGACTTAATAAACGAGCAAACGCTCCGTTTGATCTTGTTCATACTGATGTTTGGGGGGCATGTCATGTTGTGTCCAAATCTGGTTTCAAATATTTTGTTATATTTGTTGACGATTATTCTCGTATGACATGGTTATATTTTATGAAACGTCCATCAGAGTTATTTACTTATTTTTCTGCATTTTAAGCTGAAATTAAAACTCAATTTAATGTTCCTGTTCGTGTGTTAAGGGAAGACAATGCCCAAGAATATCTCTTTGCTCTATTTAAATCTTTTATACTTCAAAATGGCATTATTCATCAAACTTCATGCATAGACACACCTCCTCAACATGGAGTCGCTGAAAGAAAGAATCGACATCTGTTAGAAACTGCAAGGGCTCTTCTATTCCAAATGAATGTGCCTAAACAGTTTTAGGCAGATGTCGTGTCTACCACATGTTTTTTTATACTACCTCCGTTCCTATTAAAACTTCCAAATAGGTTTGGCACAAAGTTTAAGATAGTGGGTATTGTGTGGTGGAGAATTGTGCAGAGGAGAGAGAAATGTGTAAGAAATGTTGTGAACCACAAATTCTTTACTGAAAAGGGAAAGTGGAAGTTTTAATTGGAACGGACGAAAAAGGAAAGTTGGAAGTTTATTTAGGAACGGAGGGAGTAAACCGTATGCCATCTTCTGTTTTAAACGGTAAAGCTCCTTATCACTGCTTATTTCCAAATAAAGAGCTTTTTCCTATCCCACCTAAAACATTTGGTTGCACTTGCTTTGATAGAGACGTTAATCCTCATCTTACAAAGTTAGACCCCAAATCATTAAAATGTGATTTCTTGGGTTATTCTCGAGTTCAGAAGGGGTACAAATGTTTTTGTCCAAGTACAGGTCGATATCTTGTTTCCATTGATGCATCATTTCATGAAAATACACCTTTTCATCATCCAATAAACATATTCATGGGAACAATGATGAAATACTCATTTACTCTGTCACTATACTGGAATCTACACCTTCTGTAGTTATTCCACATGTTACTGTTCCCGACCCCAGACCTCCAATACACTTGGTTTACACCCGTCGAAACAGAGCACCAGATCACCCTCCACCCGTGACACCTGAGATTACTTATCCTGATATTGGTCCGACCTCGATCTCATGTCCTGAACCAGTACCTGCTTCTTCAGATCTTGTCTCTACATCAGATATTGACCTTCTGATAGCACTACATAAAGGTACACGGTCTTGTATTCATCCTATTTCTTCATTTGTGTCGTATAGTCAGTTATCCACTGCCTCATGTTCTTTTATTGCTTCCATTGATTCAATTTCTGTTCCCAAATCTGTTAAAGAAGCTTTGTCTCATCCTGAATGGCGTCATGTCATGGTAGAGGAAATGAATGCTTTGGATCTTAATGGTACTTTGGATTTGGTAGACTTGCCTACTCGGAAGAAATCTATAGGATGTAAGTGGGTCTTTGCTGTTAAGGTTAACCCAGACGGATCTGTTGCTCGGTTGAAAGCTTGATTAGTTGCGAAGGGTTATGCTCAAACCTATGATGTTGATTATTCTGACACTTTTTCTCTTGTTGCTAAATTAACATATGTCAAGTTACTTATTTCTCTCGCTGCATTTCATGATTGACACTTACATCAGTTGGACATTAAAAAAGCATTCTTGCATGGTGACCTTCATGAAGAAGTTTATATTGAGCAACCTCTGAGATTTGTTGCTCAGGGGGAGTATGGGAAAGTTTGTCGACTTCGTAAGTCTCTTTATGGTTTGAAACAAAGTCCCCGTGCATGGTTTGGAAAATTCAATCAATCAATTAAACGATTTGGCATAATAAAAGGTCAATCAGACCATTATGTCTTTTACAAACAAACGAAAGCAGGTATCACATTGCTTGTGGTGTATGTCGATGATATTATGATTACAGGGAGTGATACTGCAGGTATTTTGGCTCTAAAGAATTTTCTTCATAGCCAATTCTAGATGAAAGATCTAGGCTCATTGAATTACTTCTTGGGTATTGAGGTAACACGGAGCAAGAAAGGCATATTTCTATCTCAACGCAAATATGTTCTTGACTTGCTAGCTGAAACAGGGAAGTTAGGGGCAAAGCCGAGCAATACTCCTATGATTCCTAATGTACAAATCACTCACGAAGGTGTGTCGTTCGAAGATCCAGAGAGATATAGAATATTGGTTGGAAAACTTAATTATCTCACAGTTACCCGTCCAGATATTGCATACTCAGTGAGTGTAGTGATTCAGTATATGTCATCTCCCACAGTTGATCACTCGAATGCTGTAGAACATATATTATGTTACTTGAAGGGGACACCAGGATGAGGTATTGTTTATCAAAATCATGATCACATGAGAATAGAATGCTTTGCAGATGCTGATTGGGCTGGATCTAAAGATGGTAGAAGATCTACATCTGGCTATTGCGTCTTTGTTGGTGGTAATCTTATCTCCTGGAAAAGTAAGAAGGAGAATGTGGTTTCTCGATCTAGTGCCGAATCAGAATATCGTGCTATGGCACAATCGGCATGTGAGATAATCTGTATAAACCATTTGTTGAGTGAAATTGGATTGAAGACACCAATGCCTACTAAACTGTGGTGTGATAACCAAGCTGCTATACACATTGCCAACAACCCAGTGTTTCATGAGAGAACAAAACATATTGAGGTCGATTGTCATTTTATTCGAGAGAAGATACAAAAAGGATTGATCTCTACAGGATATGTGAAGACCGGGGAACAACTTGGAGATTTGTGCACTAAAGCACTAAATGGAATTCGAGTTGGTTATTTATGTAACAAGTTGGGCATGATAAATATTGTTAGTCCATGTTTTCTATTACAGCAAAGAATAACAGTATAACAAGTAGAAGATTAACAGTAAAGATGAACACAGATAGATCGATGTAAACCTTCCTTGATATACCGTGAACTCGTACAGAGAAGTATTTGTGCTAAGGCTATTTGGAACGAGTACGAAAGTTAACGCAACCCTAAACCTGAGGCGCCTTTTTATATTCGCAGGTATAGGGTTGGCGTAAAAGGCTCTCAGTATGATATGGGCCTGACAGTTGGTCCCATATTCTTTAACCTAATAAATACACATATCGAATACAAGGAATAATAATAAAGCTATTCTATTACAAGATAGGTGACAAACTTGATTCACAATTAAATGATCTTCAACCATCTCCCCCTTTGTGATCAAGTGCCACCTTGTTATTGCTTCTGAGCTTTGAAGTAGTGCTTCCTCATATTCAGCGCGTGCTCATATTGCCTCAGCATGTTTTTCTTGTCTAGGCGATCGTCGATGGCTTTTAGAATGATTTCCAGTGTGGAATGTTCCTTTTGAATGTATGATGATGCCTCCTCGAGTTTTTGCTCTAGTTGTTCCTTCATCTTCAGCAGCTGTTCTTTGATTATCTTCAGCGTTCCATCACAATATTTCTCAACTTCACTAACCATCATTGGGCGTTTTTCATTCTTGTGGTTGAGATATGTGACTGCTGGCGGTGTGAAGAAGATGTGGTATGCAGGGAAGTCCTCGAGCTCTGGACCATACAGTCTTGGCTTTTTTAGATTTGTTTTTGTCAAGTTGCACTCGATAGTCATCTGTAGGTCGTGAGATGAGTGAACTCTGACTTGTCTGAGCATGAACCTCTTGATTGCTGCGAGGCCTTCGTTGTATGTTCTGCTTTGTCTGACTGGGAGGTTTCTGTATGCCATGAACATTTGATAGATGTCGTCTGGTTTGAGCATGATGAAATCATTTTCCTGGCATGTAAATTCACTCCCATCGGTGCATTGAAGCTTGTAAGAGTAGAATCTCACTCTATGATAATCCTCAGCCTTGACCTGTAGGATTTGATGAATTGGGAGAATGTTGGATTTCAGATCCTGTTCCATCAGCTCTCGTTGAGTCCCGGTTGACCGTTGCATCAGCATATGAAGATGACCTCCTGCCTGCTTTCCTTTGAGATGGGTGAGTCCACGCAGCTTCAGTTCGTTCAGAGGTCTGACTTTCTCTGGTCTACGCCATATACGCTCTCTGATTTCCTCTTGGAAGGGGGCTTTGATGCGTACATTTTCCCAAGGTTTCTCTGTCTTGGGAAGTCGTCCCGCCGTTTGTCTGACAATAGATTCAAGTTCTTTCTGAGTTTCCTTGTAGTTTTCCCCTTCCTTTCGTTCATCATCCTCGAGCCTGATTATATGTTCTGCACATTTGTTTATGAGTTATCGTAAGAACCAGTTCCTTTGCATATCTTTGCATTCTTCATCCTGCATGATTTGATCCATCTCCGTCCACTGTCTAGGCAATTTGTCGTGGATGATGATATCCTCAAGTTGATCGTGCATTTCATCTGATGACAGAATAGTAGTGGCTGGTTGATCTTGTAGTGACGGAGACTTGTTAACTAGGACACCGGGGTCACTAGGATTTCCCGTTGTCATCAGCTTCGAACGATGTTCTAACTGATGGCTTGAGTTATAAGATGTACCAGTAGTAGCATCATCAAGACTTCCATCCCCTCCTCGGTTGGTATCTTTAGGAGATACGCCTCGGGATGTTTCATCTAGCTCGACCAGGCTAGAAAGTTTGGTTACGGGTGGCTGTTGGTTGGTAGAGGTTTCTGGTTGAACGGGCTGTGGAGTGTGGTTGGCTAAAGTAGTTTGCTCGAGTGTTCGTGGCCGCTTGTTCTCCCCCTCATGAGGATCCGAATCGTTGGGGTCCTCATCGGAACGTTTGCGACCACGAGGACTGTCATTGCATTTGCTCTTGGTTTCAGGGGAAGAGAGGAGGGCATCGAGGATGGCTTGCTGGTGGTGGGTGAGGTTGGCTTCTAGGATGTTGAGGAGATGGTCCAGTAAAGCCGATGCCAGGGTTTCGAATGGTAGTGAGGGGAGATCGATGGAAGGTGTGGTCGGGTGTGGGGATAATACTGGTTCTGTATCATGGGTGCCCCGAGAAGGTGAAGGGATGGGTAGTTGGTTGATGGAGTGGTGAGAGAGGGCAGTGGAAGATATAGGTTGGGTATGGGAGATGAAGGGTTCGGGTGTAGGTTGGGGTGTGGGATGTTCAGGCTGAACCGCTTGGGTGGTCCTAAATTCCTATGCAAGAGCGGTCATTGCTTCATGCACCCATGGTTTGATGGTGGAATCCAAGAAGCGATTTAGCAGATTGTTGACATCTTCAAAGGTGGGGTGGTCAGTTACGGGGGTTGTAACTGTTGTCACAGCATCAGTGAAGATAGCTGATGTGTGGCATGCATGCAATGATGGAATCATTGAAGGCATAGCAGGACTTACGACTGTCATAGCTTGCGCTCTGGTCGTTGCGTTCAGGGTGGGTGCACCTGTATGTGCTGTGAATAGTGTAGGTGTCCTAGAAAATGAAGAAAATGTGGGAAATGTGACACCTAGACTCGATGTGTTTGATGGAGGGGTTTTGACCTCGGGCGATTGGTCAATAGTACGCTCAACTGATTCGGAAGGAACCAGAGAGGTGGGTGTGTCCCGTGTTGTTGAAACGATAGCCTGTTGGGAGGCTAACGAGTGGCTGGATGAGGGCTGTGCATGCGCAGTTGAGCCAGATGCTGCGGTTTCTACTCGGGAATCGAAAAGATCGGCTCATGTACTTAGGGATTCGGCTCGGCTTATATGGATAAACGGGTCACAGCCAGCGAATATGTGCTCGTCAGCCTTATCTATGAGGCTCTTTCGGATGCGAGGCTGGGGCTTTGGCTTAGTAGATTTGTCATTCTTTATTTTAGCCCGTTTTTCACGAATGATGGCATCCTTAGAGTTCTTGATGGCGTGAGCTGCTTCATCATAGTCAGCCTTGGAGCTGTTGGTTTCTCTGTGAATGCTCTTGGAATTTTGCAATTCCTTGATGGTGAAGATCTTGTGTCTGCCGGCAATTATGGGTGCTGCGTCTTCAGCGGTTATCTTCTTTGGAGATTCGGCAGGCATCTTACCCTTTCGGATCAGAGCATAGGTATGCTCAACGTCGTCGCTGTCATCACCATCATCATCAGAATCAGACTCCTCGCCATCAGTACCCACGCTCTTGGATGCCTCATCGTCAGTGTTAGTTTGGGCATCACTGGACGATTCATCAGCAGAGTCCTCAACGTCCGTTTCGGTGCCCTCACCCGTCCGACTCGTCTCGAGAGAGTCGTCGGACTTTCCTTCATGGGGCAAACCGGCCATTGGTTTCTGTGGCTTTTGTGCTCTCTTGGGACCCTCATGTGCACTCGGCTTTGTCCCCGGGGTAGGTCCAGCTGGGTTTTGCTGAACCATAGGGACAGTTCTCTCAATACTCTCGCGGTACTGTTGGACTGCAGGGTTGGACGGATTTGCGAGATTTAGCAGGAACCCAGGAATCCGCATGCCCTGAGTCGCTTTCTTGTCAGCTTTGAAATATTGCAGCTTTGGGGCTGTGAAGTGTGGATGAGCATTGCGTCTAGGAATGGAGGTGTGCTCTGCCATGCAGTCATGGATAATCAGCCCCAGCCACCTTGCGTATGGGATGGTGCCTGGCCTGTTTTTCTCCTCCGCTTTTACCAGGTCCATGAGCTCTGAGAAGAAGAGCTGAGCCATGTCGTAGTTCTTGTTGTATGCAATGCCGTGGAAGATGAGTAGAATCTGCTTGTTGCACTTGTCAAACCCGGCATGCTTCGGTGACAGGCATTTGTTCACCAACCCGAACAGGCTTTTCCATGGGTGATGGAGATATGCTCCATTGAAATTTGACAGCTCGGGAAGAAGTGAGGTGTAGCCGAGAGCTGCAACGTCCTTGAGAAGGTCAGGAATGGACGGCAGAGGATCATATGAGTCGTGGACTGGCAGCGCTAGAGTGGATCGCAGTGTAGACGGCGCCAGGATTACGCGCATGCCATTCAGCTTAGTCTTGATCTTGGAGCGATCCTTCACTGACTCTGTATGCATATGGCCCCAGAATTGTTGTAGGTATATCTCTGGCACTGGTTTGGCGTTGTGAAGTGCGTCCCAGAGATAGTGACCTTTCATGATGGCGGGAATTACCGGGTTCTGGCATTTGAACACGGTGAGGTCTAGCTGGAAGTTGTTATCCAGCACCTTGATCCACTTCCCTTTTGGGTAGATGGTGTCGTCAATCTGAGTTTGATGTGTTCCTTCCATTATGAACTGTAAAAGCAGGGGGTCAGCATATTAATTCATTGTTTGTTTGCTTTGAGATTAGATTGAAAAATTTTTGGTGTTTGCAAGTTTCAGACAATGGGTGCAGGTGGGTTTTTTGGGGAAAAATGCTAAGTCAAAATCTCGAGATCCAAATCTCGAGATTCAAATCTCGAGATCAAGATATCAAGATTCAAATCTCGAGATCGAGATTTCGAGATTCAAATCTTGAGATCGAGATATCGAGATTCAAATCTCGAGATCGAGATTTCGAGATTCAAATCTCGAGATCGAGATTTCGAGATTCAAATCTCGAGATCGAGATATCGAGATGTAGATCTCGAGATTGAGATTTCGAGTTTTAAAGCTCGACATCCAGATGTCGAGAGCTACATCTCGAGATCTCTCCTCGAAGACGAATCGACGAAATCGAGATCTGGAGAACTGAAGCTCGAGATCATGAAACTCGAAAAGACGAACTCACCTGCAAAAACAGACACAATAGAAACGCAGAAACACTATACAAATGAATTTCGACCTTTAAATTACACTTAAAACCCCTTTTTTTGATTTTTTGACGGACGATTTCGAGAAGGGTTTTTAATTTCGGCCTCCAACGTTTTCGATGGAGAAGAGAAGGAGATGATCCGTTTGACTACCTTCGTAGTGGGAGTCGAAATGAGAAGCGGGAGAAGGAGAGATGTCGGGAAGAAGATGAAAGGTTCTGAGGAGCTCTGGTTTGCGAAAAAGATTCCGTGCCTCTGGTTTGCGAAATAGTTTGAGAATGGGAGGATGAAGGGTTTCGCGAGGCTTATAAACGCGAGAAGTCTGGACCTTTTCCGAAATAGTTGAGCCCGCATGTATGGGCTAGCACAAAAATGCCTATTGAAAAAGATTTTTGAGGCCCAAAATCAGTAAAAATTAGAGCTCCCCCTCAAACAGTGAAAAATTTGTCCCTTTTCTCCCCCCAAAAAATGCAACAATCACTATGTACAGATGCAACGCACGCACACTATTTTTGTTCTTTTTGGGTTTTCTCCCCCTTGACACATGCAACACACACTATTTTTGATTCTTTTTGGGTTTTCTCTCCCTTGACACATGCAACACACACACACTATTTTTTTGGTTCTATTTGGGTTTTCTCCCCCTTGACACATGCAACACACACACTATTTACAGATCACACCCACACACGCTTTTTACAAGTCCCACACACACACAATTTTCAGACCAATGGAGATGAAATTTAAACAGGCTCGAGGTTCAACATGCCCAACTTGGAGATTAGGAACTGGAATCATTTTTCATCCAATGTCTTAGTAAACAAGTCAGCCAGTTGAAGCTCTGAGCTTACAAAGTACATATCAATATCTCCTTTCTCCACATGATCCTTGATGAAGTGATAGCGCAGATCAATGTGTTTGGTGCGGGAGTGGTGAACTGGATTGCTGGTGATGGCGATGGCGCTTTGTGAGTCACTGTAGATCGGGATATGGCGGAATGTGTAACCGTAGTCTTTGAACTGTGTCTTCATCCATAATATTTGTGAACAACAACTAGCAGCCGCGACGTATTCGGCCTCAGCTGTAGATGTTGACACACAATTCTGCTTTTTGGAAGACCAGCAGACTAACTTCTCGCCCAAGAACTGGACGACTCCCGATGTACTTTTGCGGTCCATCCGGCAACCAGCAAAATCAGCATCCGAATATCCGACTAGGTCAAAGCTTGAGTGATTGGGATACCAAAGGCCTAGATTCACAGTGCCTTTAAGGTATCGTAAGATTTGACGCACAGCAGTCAGATGGGATTCCTTCGGATTAGCTTGAAATCGAGCACATAAGCATGTGGAGAAGACAATGTCAGGCCTGCTTGACGTGAGATATAGCAAAGATCCAATGATGGCCCTGTAATTTGTAGCATCAACTGGCTTCCCGGAGGGGTCTGAGTCCAGTTTATTATTTGGGGACATAGGGGTCGTCATGGAAGATTTGTCGTCAATGTTGAATCTCTTTAGTATTTCCATAATATATTTTGACTAGTTGATGAAAATGCCATCAGAGAGTTGTCGTACTTGCAAGCCTAGGAAGAAGTTCAGTTCACCCATCATGCTCATCTCGAACTTAGTTTTCATTAGTTTCTCGAAATGTTTGCATAGACGCGGATTGGATGAGGCAAAGAGGATATCATCAACATAGATCTGAATCAAAATGATGTCAGATTTCTATCGCTTGATAAACAGTGTATTATCAATCTTACCTTTGGAGAAAACTGAATCAACCAGAAATTTAGTCAAAGCATCGTACCAACCTCTGGGTGCCTGTTTCAGCCCATAGAGAGCTTTCTTGAGATTGTATACATGATCTGGGAATCTTGGATCTACAAATCCTTCAGGTTGAGCAACATAGACTTCTTCGTCTAAAGTCCCATTTAGGAAAGCTATTTTCACGTCCATCTGAAAGACGGTGAAGTTTTTGTGCGCCGCGTACGCAAGAAAGAGGCGGATTGCTTCAATTCTAGCTACGGGCGCGAACGTTTCATCATAGTCTATGCCTTCCTGTTGATTATATCCCTTTGCGACCAGCCTTGCCTTTTTTCGTACAACTGTCCCTTCTTCATCCCTTTTATTTTTGAATATCCACTTCGTGCCAATGATAGTCTTTTTATGTGGCTTGGGTACCAGTGACCATACATCCAGTCTGTCAAATTGATTGAGTTCATCTTGCATCGCAATCACCCAATCTGGATCAAGTAGTGCATCAGAGACCTTTGATGGTTCTGACTGGCTTAGGAAACAGGCGAAGTGGCATTCATTCATCGTGGCGGATCTTGTGCGCACACCTTGACTTGGATCACCTATTATTTGATCAACGGGATGTGCTTTCGTCCATTTCCTCTCATAAGCCAGAGGAGTTGGAGTGATGATTGGTTGATCCGAGTCCTGATAGGTGTTTGAGGGCTTTTGTGCAGCTGTGGTGTGCAGTGGAGATGTTTCTGGAGTTGTAGCAAAGCCATGATCATCCACTCCTCTGTGATTGGATTGAGGGGTTGAAGGCGTGGATGGTACATCACCTGGACTTGTGAGGAGTGGAATCTCAGCTATTGGAGTTGATGTTGAAGCTGGTGTGCATGGAGGAGATGAAGGTTGTGAATTCTCGTAGAAGTTTCTGAAAAGAGAATTAAGAATCACATCTTCGTGTTCTGAGTTCGGATCAGCTTTATCAGAAGCCACTTGTACAGCATGTGATGGATCAGCCTGTAGATGTTCGATCGCGAAGTCTGCCATTTCATAGAATGTAACATTTACACTCTCGATGACAGTTCGCTTGTCTCTTAGATAGACTCTGTAAGCTTTGGACTGCAGTGAGTAGCCGATAAACACGCCTTCTCTGGCTTTGGGGTCCAGCTTACTTCTTTCTGTTCGATCGTTCAGTATGAAGCATTTGCAGCCAAATATCTTGAAGAAAGAGATGTCGGGAGTTCTGTTGAAGAGAATTTCATAAGGATTCTTGTCGAAGCGTTTGTGAATGGATGTTCTGTTCTGTGTGAAGCACGCAGTATTGATTGCCTCTGCCCACATGAAGTGAGGCAGTCTGGATTGGATTAACATGGTGCGTGCTGCTTCAACAAGAGTCTCGTTCTTTCTCTCAACAACTCCGTTCTGTTGGGGAGTTTTAGCTGCTGCAAATTGCTGAGTGATACCGAGAGATTCATAGAAATCAGTGAGAGTTTGATTTTTGAACTCGGTGCCATTGTCAGTTCTTACTATTCGAACACTGTGCTGTAGCAGTTTCTGGATGGCTCTGATAAAGGTCATAATGTTTTCTGCTGCCTCGTCCTTTGAACCGAGAAATTTTGTCCATGTGTACCTTGAGAAGTCATCAACGATCACCAGAGTGTATTTACGACCGTTGAAGCTTTGGACTCTCATAGGTCCACACAGATCCATGTGAATTAATTGCAACTGGTGAGTAGATGATGGTACTGTTTTTGACTTGTGGGAGCTTCGCGTCATTTTTCCCATTTTGCAGGCACTACAATGATTATCAGCGGAAGACTTTAACAGAGGAAGCCCCTTCACAACTTTCTTGGAGGACAGGATTGATAGATGCTTGAAGTTCAGATGGGACAGTCGTCTGTGCCAAAGATTCTTCTGTTCTGTGGAAGCTTTGGACAACAGACAGATGGAAGTGGTGGATTGTACGCTTTTCAGATCAATCGTGTACAGATTTGAAGTTCTGTAGCACGTTAATAATGTATTCCCCATGCTGTCTAGAACACAACATTGTCTTGCAAAGAACCTCACTTCCATCCCGCTGTCACAAAATTGCCCTATGCTCAGTAAATTGTGTTTGAGCCCTTTGATAAAAGAAACATCTTTGATGGTGACACTGGCACAGATGACGTCCCCATATCCAAGAATAGGAGATGAGGCGTCATTCCCAAATCTGACATTGCCTCTGTAACAGTTGGTGTAGTTGCTCAACAGGTGTTTTATTCCGGTCATGTGGGTTGAGCATCCAGAATCTAAGTGCCACACATGACCGTCCTGCAAAACAATTAAACAGGTTTAGGTACCCATCTTGGAGTGGGTCCTTCCTTATCAACAAAAAACACCTTTTTAAATCTTGCTTTTAGCTGTGATCCAAGGTCAGCAGCTTTCTCAACTAAAGATCTTTCTCTCGCGGGCTCTCTAATAGCCAGATCTGCTTTTGCAGTGGGTCTGGTTTTTGGAGCCCACTTAGTAGTTTCCATTTTTGTGGGTCTGTGTTTGGGAACCCACCATTCAGTTTTAGTCTTGGTGGGTCTGTTCATGGGAACCCACCTTTCAGTTTTAGTCTTGGTGGGTCTGATCTTGGGGACCCACCTTTCAGTGTCAGTTTTGGTGGGTCTTTTTTTGGGGACCCACCTGTTATTTGTTGTGGAAGGAGAGTAGACACGTGCTTTGTGATTGAATGGTTGTTTCTTAAGTTGGGTTTTAAAAATTTCCTCCTTAGAAAGCCGATTAAGATGTTTCCTTGAATGAACTCGGAGGGGATATTTCATATCAGGTATAAAAAATATTCCCTTAAAAGTTCTGTTCTCGGTTTCCCTTCTCGGTTTGAGCTTTCTGTGAGGCTTTGCTTTAACAACATTTACATCACATTCATAATTATGAGGATCTGGAACAGAATAACCATAAGCAATACTAGAATTATGAATTGAACGATGTCCAAAAGATGTCTCAGAAATATTCAGCTTGGGACTCAAGACTGAACTACTAGGAGTTTGTTTGACAGAGACCGAATTACATTTAACTTTAGAATATAAAATAGAACTGGATCTAGTGCTGGTCTTATTTTCAAAAACTTTCTTTTTCCTTTCAGCAATTTCCTTTTCTTCCTCCACTCGTCCTTCTCTTCTCCTTCCTTCTTCACTTCTTGTCCTGTGTGCAAAGGAGAAGAGTGATGAGTGGACAAACCTTTTGAAAGCTTAGTTTTCTCAGGTGAGGTGTGAGAATTTTCAGACTTGTTATTAGAAGCGGGTTATGAGGTTGTTTTAGCATGATATTGCTCACTTAATTCATTGAACTTATGAAGAAGTTCCTGCCAGTTACTCTCAAAACCTCTCTTTTCTGTTTCAAATCTCTCTCTCTCTCGTTGTCAAGAGCTTTCTGGAGGTTTATGAGTTTTTGTGCCATAGGAAAAATACAGGGTTCCTCTCCAGTTTTAGAGATACCTACTCTTGGGGGTAGGTCTAGAGGATGTCCTATGTGTGGAATATCCTTTGCATAGGGGTCAAGACATTCACTAAAGCAGGAACTAGGTTCTTCGTGTGTGAGTTGTTTTTCATTTACAGAAGGATAATCACAAGAAATCACAGCTTTAGGGTTCTTTCTCTTTTCTTCTTCTGCTTCTGCGTTTTCTTCATCACTTCTAAAATACATTTTCTCACCAAACCCTAGTCCCATGTAATCTTTGTTATAAATCTGAAGACAGATAACTTTCTTTAGATTACATGGATTGGTTATTCCCAGTCCTATTCTAGGATTGTAGAACCGGTCATCCTTTATTTTATTTAGAAAAATTGTCTGTTCAGATTGACCTCTCCTAGCAGCTAGATCCTCTAGTTCTTTTACTTTTTTTAATAGTGTTCTTCTTTTATTATGCAAAAAATCGCATTCAGCCTTTGCTGTGCTTTTTTCTCGTTCACTATCCTCAAATTTCTTAGTTAATTCAGCTATGTTAAGTTCAAAACTTTCAAAATCTGAGGACACCTTTTTGACCTGTTCTTTCGCAATTTCAAGTTGAACATTTAGAGAAGACTTTTGGTCTAGATTCTGTTTTAGTACCCTGTGATTATTGTCTAATCTCTCCTTTAGTTCTTTAGATAGATTGTCCTTCTCAAGTAAGGACTGATTTTGATTATTTAAAGGGAGATAAGAGGTACTTACAAAGCTTGTAGGGAATTCACTTCCGGGGATTGCAGCATCACCCTTTCTTTCATCTTCTTCCTCCACTCGTGCCATCAAGGCATAGTTTTCTTCCTCCTCCTCCTCATCAGAAGTGTCTTCTGCCCAGTGATCATTCTCAGCAAGCACTGCAGAATTTTCTTCTTCTTTCTGCACCATCAGTATCTTCTGCTTATTCCACAGCATCTTTTGCTTGTAGAAGTTTGCATCCCTCTTCTTTGGGAGGTGGCAGTTTTTGATGACATGTCCAGCCTTTCCAAAGTTGTAGCATTTGGGGGCATCTTCACCTGCTGATGGCTTTCTAGAAGATCCTTGATCATGGTTCTTCTGTTTGTAATTTGAGGAGGAGGTTCTCAGCTTGTTGGAGGAGCTATTCTTCTTAGCAAATCTCTTGGCAAGCAGTGCCATTTTCTTCTGTAGGTCTGCAAGTTTAGCCTCGAGGTCTGATTTATCATCATCACTCTCATCTTCATCTGATTCAACCACCACCTTCTTCTTCTTCTTTTTCAGCGGTGTGGTTGTCCTTCGGGGCTGAGCTTCCATCACTAGAGCCAGGGGATTTGTGTTGTGTTGATCCTCGGCACAAGCAACCTCATTGACAAAGTGCTTTAAGTGTTCGTATAACGTGCAGAGATCAATTTCATCCAAGTCAATGCGTGATCTGACATCCTTTACTGTCTTTTCCCATGCAGGATGTAGGCTGGAGAGAGATCTTATATTCAGTTCCAAGTTGGTCCTGAATACTTTGATCTTCCTTAGTTCATTGACCAGTTGGACGAGTCTATTGTATGTCTCGTTCAATGGTTCTCGAGGGGCAGCTTTGAAGGAGTCATAGGCAATAAGGATTGTTGTTTTCTTGGTTTTAAGGCTGACGCTTGTGCCTTGGAGCAGTTTCTCAATCTCATCCCACATCTCCTTTGCAGTTTGCATGCTGTCGATGAGCACATATACTTCGTTCGGGATGGCTTGAAGGAGGTACGTCTTGGCCATGAGATCACCTCGAAGCCTGAGCTTGTCTGCTTCGGTGTATTCAGATGCCACTTTTCGTCTCCTTTCTGGAGGGATAGGTGGGTTGTTTTCTGGATCTCCTCCAACTGAAATCATCAGTTCAGCTGGTCCTTCAAGCAAAGATTCAAGCATTGCAGCGGAATTTTCTTTGTGTTCGAGGAAATTTAGGAATCGATTCCTCCACATCTGATATTCTCCCTTCCTTAGACTGGGAGGAGTACTGTTGTTCCCTTGGGCATTGTATTCAGAAGCCATTGCTGTAGAAAACTGACCGTTCAAGAAGTTGATCAAAAGATTTTCAAAGGCAGAATATCGAAATTCAGATGTCGAGATCTGAATATCGAGATCCCAGATTTCGATAAAGGAGACCCGATATCGAGATTTGATATCGAGATTTGATATCGAGATATCAAATGTCGAGTTTTGAAATCTCGAGATTTCAAATGTCGAGAAGCAAATCTCGAGATTTGAGATGTCGAGAAATGAAACTCGAGATAAGATGTCGAGATGTCAAATGTCGATGACCAAAAGTCGTGACCTTAAAATCGAAACCTTGATCTCGAGATTTGGATGTCGAGATCCTCAATGTCGAAATCCTGCAAAGTGAAAAAATCAGATAAGCAAAATCTGAGGGTAGTTTCTGGTAGAGTATGATGTCGAGAACCTCAGGTGAAATTTTCAGCTCGAAATACTGGGCAGAACCTGTTCAAAACCTAGATGTCGACATATGGATCTCGAGATATCTCAAGTACAAAAATTACAGAAATACAAATCTGAAGTATACACCTTGATCGCTTCGAAACGACGATTCTAAAGGTATAACTTTTACAACTTTTCAACAAGAAACAAGATTACAGAGTAAGAACTCGACAGAAATAAGAGCGTAAAGAGAAACATAGGTTTTCTGCAGACGTTCTTCTGATCAGCTCTCGATCGGCTCTGATACCATTTGTTAATCCCTGTTTTCTATTACAGCAAAGAATAACAGTATAACAAGTAAAAGATTAACAGTAAAGTTGAACACAAATAGATCGATGTAAACCTTCCTTGATATACCGTGAACTCGTACAGAGAAGTATTTGCGCTAAGGCTATTTGGAACGAGTACGAAAGTTAACGCAACCCTAAACCTGAGGCGCCTTTTTATATGCGCAGGTATAGGGTTGGCGTAAAAGGCTTTCAGTCTGATATGGGCCTGACACTTGGTCCCATATTCTTTAACCTAATAAATACACATATTGAATACAAGGAATAATAATAAAGCTAATCTATTACAAGATAGGTGACAAACTTGATTCACAATTAAATGATCTTCAACAAATATCTATGCTCCAACTTGAGGGGAAGTGTGAAAGTATATTGGAATATACTTTAGAATATGCTTTAGAGTATATTAGGAATATACCATATATATTATTATTGTATAGAATCTTATATAGGGATATTCTATTTGTAATGTATATTTATAGGGACCTCCACAACTAATGAAAAACACAGAAAATCCTTCTATTCATCTTTAGTATTCTAATTCTACTAGTTTATATTTCAACACAAACCAAACCGAATATAGAACAATAGAAATAAAGGGTTTATGATAAAATAAACAAAATCAATCTGAACATGGAACCAAACCATAGTAAGTGAAAGAGAACCAAAGTTGCATATTTTTCCTTCAAAACTTTTCTGTGATGATTTTCTCCTTTTTCGGCTATGACTTCTTAACATAGTAATGAGAAGAGAAGAAAATTTTCATATGTTTATTCTCAAAATTCTCTTATTAGGCTAAGACGTTGGGAGAGTGACATTCATCTAATTTCCATATTTATATTTGTATTTTTAATTAGTTATGATTAATTATTACTTTGGAAATTACATAGTTTTGGTGTAATAGTTTAGTTTGTAAAATACTTGTAAATTGTTTAGATTATGTTTATTTTGAGCTCAAACGGGTCCATAATCACTCAAGGGACCATTGGTGAACTACAAAAGTGTAAGGAAGGTCCAAAAATGCAAGACAAAGAAGAAAGATCTCATTTTTGGGATGTACTAGGTCAGGTATGCCCTATAACCGATCGGGTACCTACTTGTTTTGCAAATCAAATCGGATCCAAAGACAAAGGAACGTGCAGGGAAGATTTTGACCACGATCAAGTGTCTATACCCGATCGGGTACACGACCCTGCAGCCCATAAAAACCTATAAATACACCCCATTCCTTCAAATAAAACCACCAATTCCTTTTTTTAAACCCGGAGGTAAACCACCAAAATCACTGGGGTAAATGCCGGGGAACATTTACCAGATTTTATAAATAAAAGAAAGCAATACAAATGAGAGGGGGACCAAACCAAAACCTCTCAGTGAAATAATAAAATATTAAACAAGCCAACGAATAAAAGGAATATTGAACATATCAAAGTGGAATTCAATACGGACTAGGTTGGGCAGCAAATCAACTGAAGTCCAAGAAGTAATTTGGGTCGGGTAGGTAGCAGCTAGAAAATGGGTCGTTCTATTTCCTTCCCTGAAAGTATGTCGGAAATGAACCCCTTTCCTGAAACAAATTTGCCTGAAAGCAACGAGGTCATCAAACCAAGCTTCATTGTTGCTTCCACCGGAAACATAATCCAGAACAGCTTCAGAATCGATCTCAACAAGGAAGTCTTGGTAATCTGCATCAAGTGCCCAACGGGTTTCCCTCATCGCTGCTAACAACTCTGCTTCAAGGGACGAAGAAGCTGAAACTGGAAAAGCCGTCGCACAAAGCAGTTCTCTACAGTGATTCCTCAATATCGCACCTCCAAAGGATGAGCCAGGTATATATGCTACATCTATGTTTAATTTCAAACCTCTCTTTGGTTTTAACCAACGGATTGGATTAAAAAGCTTCTGTTTAAGCTTGAACCCGCTAGGAATTAACTGCTCTTCGTATAGGACATAATCAATCTTTCCATGGTTTTGAGTAGATAAGCTTAAGACCCATATTTGAGTGAAAATTTTGATTGGCCAGATTGTGTGACTAATATTAGGGGTCACCGAACCAGAACCCCAAATAATATTAGTATAGATCTTCCAGATATTCCAACATATAATCCCTGGATGATTAGCCTTGAACATGTCAATAACATTTTTACTACCAGCCTCAAACCACCATACCAGGAAAATGTTTCAAATATTATGTCAGTGAGTAGGCATAGGAATTGACATTATCTGAGCAAAATAGGACCAAATTGCCTTTAAGAACTCACGTTTCAAAAATATGTGAGTAATAAAATCCTCATTTTTCTTGCAAGGAGGACAGATTGAAGGTTGAATAACCTTACCAAAACGAACCAAACTATCAGTAACAGGCAAGATGTCTTTTATAAGTCTCCATTGAAACAACCTAATCTTAGGTTGTTGCTGAGAATGCCATATCTGTTTATAGGAAAAGGAGGAACCCTGAGAATGTCTTATGGCATGATAAGCAGATTTAAAAGTAAACTGACCATCTTCTGTATGTTTCCAGGTGATTTGTGAATCTGAAGAGTCAGTCAGAGAGGTGGACAGATTATGAACCGAGCACAATCTTCTCCAAATAGGTGAGTCTGTTAGTTTAACTCTCATATCCCCATCCCTAAGATACTTGGCCCTCATAAATGTGGACCAAAGACAAGAGGAGTTCTTCCATTTCCACCAAAGCTTTAAAGAAAAAGCTTTTTCCAAATCGCAAAAAGATCTAAGATCCAACCCCCCTTTATCTTTAGGATAACAAAGCCTTCTCCAACTGATCAGTGATATTTAGGTCTATTATTAGAAGAGCCCCATAAGAAATTAGCCATTTTCTTTTCGAGACCCCCTTTAATGTTCTTAGGCAGAATATCCACAGCTAAATGATGCATAGGAATGGACCCCAAAACATGTTTGATCAAAATTAACCTTCCTGCCATAGAAAGATTCTTCTGCCTCCAAGTAGTCAGTCTGGAATCAAACTGATGAATGATGTTTTGACAATATTGCTTTCTATTAATACCTTCATGTAGGTTGACCCAAGATATTTCATTTGGAGTTCTGACTTCTGCATACCTAGTAACTCTAGCATTGCCTGAGTTCTGTAAGCAGCATGTTTCCCACAGATTAAGGTACTTTTGTCAAAATTAACCACTTGCCCAGAAGCCTCTTGATATAAGGTAAGAAATCTATGAAAGTTAAGGAGTGATCTGGAATCTCCATTCATGAATTTGAGGAGGTCATCTGCATACCCAAGGTGAGACACTGGATTACCATTTCTACCAAGCCAATAAGGTTTAATTAAACCATTTGAAATATACCAATTAAGCCCCCTAGAGAAGGCTTCAGATGACAGGATGAATAAGAAAGGGAATAAAGGATCCCCTGTTTGACTCCCCTTGTAGGTTTGAAAAAAAACATGATTTGTACCATTAACAAGAACAGACAAATAGGTGGCTTGTAGATTGTTTGAGATAATTTGAACAACTTGACTGCTAAAACCAAATTGAAGCAAAACCTTAGCAAGAAAACTCCAGGATAATCTATCAAAGGCCTTGGCCATATCATGCTTGCTGATGACATTAGATCCCCTGACCTTTTTATCAAGACCATGAACCATTTCTTGAGCAATTAAAATATGTTCTGCCATGTCCTGCCCTTTCATAAAACCAATTTTCTCTTTTGAAATCACTTTAGGCATAAGAATAGACATCCTGTTAGTAAGAACCTTCGTACAAAATTTGTTGATAAAATTAGAAAGGCAAATAGCCCTAAAATCAGCAAAAGAAAGGGGATTATCTTTCTTGGGGATCAAAGAAATCAGAGTACTAGATAGACCTTTAGGAATAGGAACCCCAAGGAAGAAATCCTGGACAGCACTAACAACATCCTCATTCACAATATGCCAACACTTTTTAAAAAAATTCCATTGTATCCATCAGGCCCAGCAGCTCCTTTCTGATTAAGAGACCAAACTGCTTCCTTGATTTTATCAACATTAGGCAGAACAATTAAAGCTTAGTTATCCTCCATCTCTACTAGCTTAGGTATATATTGGAGAACTTCATCAGGATTCCCAATATGTTCCTGACTATAAAGGTTGGAGAAGTATTCAACTGCTGCGGTCCCCATATCAGGTGAGCAATTAACCATATCCCCTGCAGAATTCTGAATAGACATTATTTATTGTTTCCTATGTCTGATCTTTACATAGGAGTGAAAGAAGTGAGAATTAGAATCTCCATCTTTAAGCCAACGTAAATGAGCTTTTTGTTTCCAAAATTTACGTTCAGTTTTGTATTTAGACATAAGGATAGCCTTTTTCATAGACCAATCAGATCTTGTAGCATCAGAAGGATTATTTTCAAATCAAATTTCAGCATCTAACACCTGCTGTTCACAAATTCTAATATCATCAAAAATATTACCAAAGGTCTCCTTGTTCCACAATTTTAAATCCTGCTTCAAACTCTTCAATTTGCAAACCAAACCAAGCATTCCTTTCCTAGTATTATAGGACTTCCATTTGTTAGCAACAAACTCCATGAAATTAGGATGCCCAATCCACATATTCTGAAATCTAAAAGGTTTAGGACCTGATAAACCACCATTGGAAATTTGAATCAACTTAGGAGAGTGGTGTGAAGGTGCTTGATTAAGATGAGTAATATGAATAAGGTCAAAAACCTCAATGCACTTATTATTAAATAAAACTCTGTCCAGCCTTCTCCCCAGTCTACCATTAGATCTGACCCCAGTCCAAGTAAATTTAGTACCACTAAAAGAGAGGTCAATAAGATTACAATCAGCAATACAGTTGGAGAAATCCATCATACTAACCATAGGAGGCATAGCCTGGCCAAAATGCTCAGAGTGTGTAGCAATAGAATTGAAATCACCTCCTACAAACCAGGGCTCTCCAATCTGAGTGGAAAAAAACTTTAGTTTGTCCCAGAGAATTCTTCTTTGGATGTAGTTATGATTGCCATAGCTAGCAGTAATATAATGTAGCCAGCAAAAACATCAGAATCCATTTTGATATGTAAGAACTGAGGATGAATTTCAATCATAGTAATATCTATCTGGAAATCATTCCAAAATAACCAGATCTTATTAACCTCAGAAGCAAAAAATTTATTAAAACCAAACTGCTTCATGAAATACTCAGATTTACTAATATGAACAATAGGCTCAATCACAACAAGAAAATGAATACCTCTGTGCTGAATAAGAGAGAATAATCTTGAAGCAGCACCTTCTAACCCTCTTAAATTCCAAAAAAGACAGATCATTGAGAACTAATGAGAGATGTAGTAGGTGAGAGTCATAAGACTGAATTTTGAGGGTAATTAGTAGCATCTGTCAGTTTCTTTGCAGTATTCCTAGTAATCATTTAAGGAACATCTGGAGATTTTTCTTTTTTTTATAACCCTTCCTTCTCACCACTATAAAACCAGCTTCTTGATCTGTGAAATCATTAGGGTTGGCAGCTCTGTTTACCTCCTGCTGCTCTTTTTGTTTAACTATGAAACTCACCTTTTGAATGATATTAGGAAGATCTGCCTTCCAACATTGTATATCTTCTATATTTTTGGGGTTCCCATTGTCTGAAGAATAATCCTTACATGCAAGTTCATGATCAAACTCCAACTCCTGATGAAGCATTTGAAGTTGGGAATCATCAAAAATAGGCCCCACAGGTTTGTCATTATTGATGTTTGATAGATTTGCTTTTAACCAAACAGTTTCTTCATTTTGTTGATGTCGCTCTGCACTATTTTCAATCTGTATAGTCTCAGGCTCAGGATCATGATAAACTTCCTCCGTATCAGTATCCTCCTGCAGGTCAACAATCTCAGGGCCAACCCCCCTTGCTTAGAAGAGGATGGATCTGTCACTTTATTATATTGTTTTCCCGTCACCTCATTTGTAATTTGCAGCAAATGTGGCTGCCTAGCAACCCACTTCTCTTTTACAGTTCTTGCATTCTGAGCATTTGTATCGTGTGATGCATGTTGTAAAGTAGTATGTGTGATAGCAAGCTGATTATTGGTCTTCTTAGGGCACTTAGAAGCTGAGTGCCCTAAGTGTAGACATAGCTTACAATACTCAGGCTTATCCTCGTATATAACAGACTGTGAAAAACCAGATGAACCACATTGAATTCATATTTTTTGTGGAAGTTCCTGAGAAAGATCAATCTCCACACACACACGTGCAATAGAAGGTCTCGATAGATTTGCAGTGGCAGCATCTATCTTAAGGGGCCTACCAATGAGACCCGCAATATCGAACAAAGCCCTTTTGTCTTGTAGATGTATAGGCAAGCCTTCAAACCCAATCCAAACTGAACAATAGGAGATTCGACATTAGGATGAAACTCCGGTGTCCACTTAGTAACACGCATAATACTACCTCGAATGATCCAAGTTTGCTTATTCCAACATCTTAAAAAATCTTCATCCGAATCAAAACAAATTAGAATGTGCTTGGGGTCAATCAATCCAAGATGAAAAGTACCCGTAAAACCAATAATCTCAAATGATTTACGTATAACTGCTAAACTTGGTCTGCTCTTGTAAAAGTAACCCACAAGAACACGCTTATGACGAGCTGCAAGAGTCCGAACTTCCTCTTCAGGAAAGTTAATCGCCGGAAGTCCTTTAAATCGCATAGGTGTTTTCACAGAAAGGGGAGGATCCGACCGGTCTGTTAGAAACTCAGCAAAATATTTTTTCATCCAAACATTTTTTCCGGTGGTATTGGCGGCGGTTGAACCACCGCAGGCGGTTGAGCAGACATGCACGAAAGCGTAAGAGCTTCTCTCACTAGTTTTTTTTCTTTTAACCACCAATTCCTTTATACTTCTAAGCTCAGTCTAGATTAGTTCTTTTTTTATATTTTTATCATGATTAGTCTCCAAATGAGGAGCTAAACTCTTCCATCTTGGTTTTGCTACTTTGAAGCTTAATGAATTGTAAGTTGTGAGTTATTTTCTTTAATCTTATTCCTTGAATATTAATTATTAGTTCTTTCTTTAATACTATCTCTATATTAATGTTGGGGAGTGTTGCTAGGATGACAATTAGTTAACATCTTGACATTAATTATAGTAGTATTTTCTTCCTCTATATTAATGTTGAGGAGTATTGCTAAGATGACAATTAGTTAACATCTTGACATTAATTATAGTAGGATTCATTTTCTTTAATAATATTCTTCCTTGAATATTAATTAATTCCTATTCATATTTCATATTAATATCTTGAACATTACTTAAAGGATCAACTAGTTTTGTTTCATATATTAATTATTACTAGAATCAATCGGTTAATACACTTGTTATTAATTCGGTTCTTTCAAACGGTAGTAAACTTGGATTATTAATGCATGCGTCTCATGGTTAATAATCTAAGGGGAATTAATTATATTGATTAAACCAATAAACTGCTTGTGTTGAAGTTATCAATCTCAATCGTTTTCATCTTAAGTCTATTGCTACTATCGGGTTAATATACACCGCGTGTTCTATATTGACTTGGTAGTAAGTTTTATTAATGAACGCGTCTCGTTATTAATAACTACCCTTGATGAAATGGAGATACTCCTCGATTGAGTATTCGAGAGGAAGATAGTTAAATATATATAACCGGGATCGACGAACATTTCATTAAGTAGATAAAAGCAAAACCAAGTCCTCATCTCTATATATTAAAACACATAAGTCATTCATCTTAGTGTTAATTACATTAAATCAAATCAAACTCAAAACCTCCCCTTTGTATTATTTAATTAAAAGAAAGATATTCCTTTCCCTGTGGATACGAAGCTTACTACACTATACTACGTATAAGTGTTGTATAGTATTTATTATTTTGAGTGCACACCACGACAAAGTGCACATCAAAGAGACAGGAACATATCATCAAACGGTTTGAGTTCATTTCTCACAATAAAAAATAGAAGCAAACCGAATATGGAACCAAAAGAAGAAAATTGCAGATTTTTCCTTGAAAGTTTCTCCTTGATCATTTTCTCCTTTTTCTGCTATGACTTCATAACATAGTAAGTGAAAGAGAGGAAAAATTGCAAATTTATTCTTTTGAATAATTCAATATTTTCCATGACCACAAACCAAGTCTAATGTCATATTGTCATGGAGAGCAAATGGAACATGGAATCAAACATAATGATAGTAAATTTGCAGAGGAAAGTCTCAAGATTCAGGGGTTTTGCTAGAGAAATGTAATGTATGTATGTCTGTGTGTGTATAATACGAAATGTAAGCGCAAGGCAGTGGTCTATTTATTATTAGAAAAAACTAAGAAGAGAATGAATTTAAATGTATACTGATAGAAAAACAGATTATAAGTTTTTCTTAACATTGATTTGTTAAAAGTGTTAGCCTGAAAAACAAAGAACAAAATTAGAAGTGAAAAACAAAGAACAAAATTAAAAGCAAAAACAAGAGTTTGAGAGCAGATGTGCCTGGATGGAAGTAGAGTAGCATGTGCGTTGCTGATGGTCACATTGTGGATTCTTGTGGAAAGTAATTTTCTGTTGAATGTTCTCCGAGTTCTGCAATTCTAGACTCCCAAGCCCAAAAAACTAAATAGTAGAGTAATTTTCTTTTAAATGTGGAAAATTCTACAGTGCACTCCTAAATTTTGAGTGCACCGGTACACATTTTTTCTTATCCAATCACATTTTAGTATTGTGCTACTAAATATGATTAACGACTTGTAGTGTGGATTGAGTTATTAGCCTAAATATGATTGAATTGTTTCTTAAATTTCTAAGTAGGACTATGTATATTTTTATTTTTTAAATATGACTTTTATACCATATTTGTCCTTCCTAATATAAATAAGGTTTAAATATTTTTTTAGTCTCTGCAAATATAGTATCCTTGCAAAATTAGATTTTTTTCATTTCTAAAATGTATGTTAGTTTTTCTATTAGTCTACCGCTGATGATAATAATGGAATTTAATACGTATTTTAAAAATGTGAGTAATTAGTTTTTATTTTTTTAACTCTCATATTTTCCTCAAAAAATTTATAGGGATGAGTTTTTTAGTGATATACTAAAAACCAAATAATACTTAATACAAGGATGAAAAACATAAAAAAAAAAATTGAAGGGACTTAAATCATTGTTGGGATATTGACCTAGAGGCCCAATACCCAGATCGGGAAGGCCCAAGACATCCGGCCCAAGTAACAGGCCCATCACTCTATGATGAACGGATCCAGTAAGGAGACATACCGAACGGAGTTCAGCCCAAATAAAGATTGGCCCAGTAAGGAGACTTACCGAACGAGGTTCGGGCTATATATCATACTTGGGCCAATTTGACAGCATCTTCGGTACAGCCCAACATCCCGTTCAAGCAACGGCCAACCAGCAAGTGGCCAGGTGCAGTTAATGCCAGACTATGACATCAGCAAGTGGAAGCATGGATGACCAAGTCGGTGGAACAATGGCCAATCAGCAAGAGGCAGCCCATGCTCTCCATTAGTATAAATAGAAGGTTTCAAGTCATTGTAAGGGTTAGCATTTCAATACTCAAGCTCTAGAATAGCATCATTTGCTCTTATTTCTTGTATTAAAGCATAGTTTCCGACTTACCGATCGGGAAATCCCTTGTAATCAGATTGGTTAATTAATACAAGTGAGCTTTCGAGTTTTAGTTAGTTCAGATCTTATATTTTCTTATACACTTTGATTCTGGGCCATTCCTGATATATCCAAAGTTCATGTTGGGCTTTCGGATCTGCGGGACTTACCCTCAACATTGGCGCCGTCTGTGGGAACCTTGCAAAAAGTTTCACTTTCTAAACATCCAAAAAACCTCTATTTCTAAAAATGGTCAGAATCAATTCCTATCATACAAACGACGGTTCACACCGTCACGGGAGGTGTCACACCCCGGGGAGTCAAAACCCCCAGGGACAATCCAGTCGAGGATCATATCCTCGTGTTAATGGGGATTTTGTGATTCCCGAATCTCTGAGGAGAAATCCGCAGGCCATGCGTGACATGGCCCAATTCATGCAGCACATGGCGAACGAAGAAGAGGGAGTTTCCAGCTTTACAGGAGAAACTCCACGCGCGGAAACGACCACAGCGTCATCCCGCTCACATACCCATCGGGATAACCGCCGTAGCGCCCCACCAGTAGCGCATCCCAGTCCCAGTGACCGAACCCCGGTCGGGTCGCAAGCTAGAGGACCAACTCCCGTCGGTCATCATTTCCAGTATGCCGAGCGGGAAAATGAGAGGGCCCCTCAGCGGCATTGGGACCGGGACTGTGCGGATATGAGGGTTCCACCACCGCCCCCTTTGACGGCCCAGGAGGAAGAGATGGCCGAGATGAGGAGGCAAATGAATGAAATGCGGGACCAGGTGAACAGGGTACATGTACAACCTGCACCAGTTCAGCTGGGGATTACTTCCCCGTTTACTAGGGAGCTCATGTACGCGGATATCCAAGGGGGTGCCAAGCCCCCGACCGGCCAAAATTATGATGGGGTGGAAGATCCCCACGTACATCTGAGGAGTTACCAAGGCGGACTTATGCTGCTAGGAGCACCCGAGGCTGCCATTTGCCGTTTGTTTTTCAACACGCTCAGGGGGCCTGCCCAGGAATGGTTCGGGACACTACAGACCGGGTCAATCAATAGCTTTGCCGAGTTATCAGCGTTATTTTTGGCTCAATTTGCTTCCAGTGCCAATCCCAAACGGCACTTCAGCTATTTGACCAGCGTGAAGCAAAACGCCAAGGAGACCCTCAACCAATTCCTGAAAAGGTGGAGGGATGAAACTTTAACAGTGGGAAGCATGACGGATGATACCGCCATTACCCTGTTCACGAATGCTCTCCGAACGGGGGAGTTATACAAAGAATTGAAGAAGAATCCGGGTACGGCGTACGCCGAAGTATTAGATAGGGCTCGCAAGCATGCCGCCCTAGAAGAAGAAATAATGATCAGGGATAAGGTCATTACGCCTGCTGCCCCGATCAGACTGGCCGATCGGCTGGGTCCTAGCCCAGCGGCCACTTTACCTCCCAAACAAGGGAGATTTACACCCTTGGTCCTATCAATAGCGGCCATCTATCAGAACGAGAGGGACAATATTCTCATCCCGACTGATTCTGGACAGTTCATGGGAACGGATGACAATGCTTTATGTAAATATCACAACAGAAAGGGTCATGCCACCAATGCCTGCAGGGCCCTGCAAACAGCAATTGAGGATCTGATCCGAAGGGGCCATCTGGGCAAATATGTGAACAAAGATCCGAATGCAATGGGCACGTTAAAACCGGCCAGGAAACCTAATAGCTGGCGCCGGGATGCTCAACGTGACGCCCAGCCTCAGAATGATGTGTATGTTCCTCCCAGGGATGAGCCAGATGTAACACCCCGGCCCCGTAGGCCCCGAGGTAGTTACTTCTGACCTCTAGTACTGTCCTCACAAACCGCCACTAGCCTTTTCCGCGCACTTTGTCCTCACTCGTGCACGCCCTGAGAAACTTCCCAGGGGGTCACCCATCCCAAGACTACTCCCGTGCAAGCACGCTTAACTTTGGAGTTCTTAGGTGATGAGCTCCCTTAAAAGGAGATGCATCTTGTTGGTATGAGTAGTACTATTAATCCTCTTAAATTAATATCGGGTATTACAATCACCCCCACTTAGGATCGTAACGTCCTCGTTGCGCCCTAAAACCAATCTCAATCAAACCCCAGAATCTTGCCCCGCTAAGTGCCCGCCCATATCCAACGGGTCAACACACTGTCGCAGGGTTGCTCTGATACCATTTGTAACACCCCGGCCCCGTAGGCCCCAAGGTAGTTACTTCTGACCTCTAGTACTATCCTCACAAACCGCCATTAGCCTTTTCCGCGCACTTTGTCCTCACTCGTGCGCGCCCTGAGAAACTTCCCAGGGGGTCACCCATCCCAAGACTACTCCCGTGCAAGCACACTTAACTTTGGAGTTCTTAGGTGATGAGCTCCCTTAAAAGGAGATGCATCTTGTTGGTATGAGTAGTACTATTAATCCTCTTAAATTAATATCGGGTATTACACCAGAGGGCTCGGGAGGCCCCGGAAAGAAGCCTCGAATGGAGGTCAAGGTCATATTTGGGGGCGGGGAGACCGGAGATTCGAACGCCGAACGGAAAAGGTTCGAGCGGAGTCTTTATGTGGGATCCGTCTCCGCTCCCCCCCAGAAGAAAGGAAGGACAGACCCGATCACGTTCGGGCCAGCTGATCTACCCAACTCTCCAAGCCCCCACAGGGATGAACTGGTGGTGAGCATGTGTATTGACAATGCTTTAATCCGCCGAGTGTTGGTCGATACTGGGAGCAGTGTGAATGTATCGTATCTACAATCATTCGAGAAAATGGGTCTACAAAGGAACCAACTGACCCACATGCGGACTCCACTGGCGAGTTTTACCGATAACTGCATCGAGGCGGAAGGAACCATCCAATTGATGGTTGAAATTGGGGATGAAACCCACAGAGCGTCACTCCGAATGACGTTCGTGGTGGTAGATATAAAGTGCGCCCATAATGCCATATTGGGCCGACCGGGATTGGAAGATCTGGAGGCAATAGCCTCTGTCCGCCACTCATGCATCAAATTCCCTACAGACACTGGGGTAGGGGTGGCCAGAACTGACCCAACAACAGCCCGGACATGTTATCGGGAGGCCCTGAAACAGATGAACACTCGTGGGATGCGGGTGAATACAATTGAGGTGGAAACCCACCGAATGGAGTTCGAGGCACACCCGGAGCCCGCCACCCTTCTTGAACAAATCGACCTCGACTTCCCCCCGAACCGTAAGGTTGCTATCGGGGTAGATCTGGAGGCTGATATCCGGGATGGCGTGATTGCCGTCCTCAAAAAGTTTCAGGTGCTATTTGCCCGGGGGCCAGAAGATATGCCCGGCATTGATCCAGAAATAATATGTCACAAACCTGTCGTTCGGTCTGATGCAAAACCGGTCCAACAGAAGAAACGATATCAAGCGACCGAACGGCGGGAATTCACCAAGAAGGAAGTGGCCACTTTGCTAAGGATAAAGCATATTCGTCCGGTAATCCACGTGGAATGGCTATCCAATGTGGTTCTAGCCCCAAAACAATCTACCTGGAGAATGTGCGTGGATTACACTGATCTGAATAAAGCGTGCCTCATGGATCCCTACCCAGTGCCGAGAATCGATCTGCTAGTGGATGAGACTGCTGGGTGTGAGTTACTGAGCTTCATGGATGCTTTCCGGGGTTATCATCAGATATTCATGCACCGGGCCGATGCGGAGAAAACGGCGTTCGTTACTTCGGATGGCGTGTTCTGCTACATCGTCATGCCATTCGGATTAAAGAACGCGATGGCAACCTTCCAGAGGATGATCGGGATGCTGTTCAAAGATGTGCTGGGTGTCACAATGGAAGCCTACGTTGATGACATCCTGATCAAGAGCAAAAAGAAGGAAAACCATGTCCTGGATATAGAAAAGGTGTTCGGGATAATGCAAAGGGCGAATATGAGGCTGAATCCCAAGAAATGTGCGTTTGCTGTAAGAGGAGGCAAATTTTTGGGGTACATGATGAGCGAGAAGGGGATTGAGCCCAATCCAGAAAAAGTAAAGGTCATTGTGGACATGGAGGCTCCGAGGAATCTCAAGGAAGTGCAGAGGTTGACCGGTCGGCTAGCAGCCCTGAGCAGATTCCTATCAAAACTGGCCGATCGAGCTATCCCGTTCTTCCAAATCATGAAGAAAGCCAACCCTTTCGAGTGGACGGCCGAATGCCAAACGGCCTTTGAGGATTTCAAGACATATCTGTCTTCCCCCCTGGTCTTGACAAAACCCGAACCAGGGGAACATCTGTATATGTACCTTGCTGTAGCTGACTTGGCCGTAAGCACAGTACTGTTGAAAGAAGAAGATGTAGTTCAACGGCCAATCTATTTTGTGAGCAAGGCGTTGAACGGACCGGAAACCAGGTACACCTTGCTAGAAAAGAATGTACTGGCCCTGATAGCTGCCATTAAACGTCTGGCCCCGTATTTCCAGACCCACCCGGTAACTGTATATACTACCCAGCCATTAGCCACCATCTTGAGAAATCCTATGGCAAGTGGGCGCATTACCAAGTGGAGTCTCCTGATCGGGCAATACGAGGTAGATTTCAAACTCCGGCCTACTATCAAAGGGCAGGCCCTGGCAGATTTCATTGCAGAATGTACCGCCCGGCCCTCAGAAAAAGATTCAGAGAACAACGGGCTGGATAACTGGTGGGAAATGTATGTGGATGGAGCATCTAGTGCCAAAGGTTGTGGAGCTGGAGCTGTGATCACATCGCCCGAAGGGTTCAAAGCATATTATTCCATTCATTTTGATTTCAAGGTGACCAACAATGAGGCTGAATATGAGTCCCTCATTGCTGGTTTAAAGTATGCAAGGGCCCTGGGCGCCGATCGGTTAAAAGTCCGATCGGACAGTCAATTGGTGGTACATCAAGTAAACGGCACGGCTGAGGCCAAAGAAGAAAGGATGAAGGCCTACAAGGAAATGGTCGAGGAGCAGATACGTAAATTTGAACAGGTGGTGCTCGACCAGATATCCAGAATCGAAAATACTGAAGCAGATATCCTGTCCAAATTAGAGCATGCAGCGTTCGACGATCGGGCACAGGAGATCCCGGCTCATATCCAACGTTTTGCCCATCGGGAAACATTGGCAACCCCAGCAATCATGGTGCTCCAGATCGAGGCCATATCTTATGCCATCCCGGGCTGGGTCGTGGATATGACCAACTACCTAAAAGACGGAACCCTCCCACAAGATAAAAATCCTGCTTATCAAATAAAATGCATCCAGAGGAGGGCTTCCATGTTCGAATTGGTGAACGGGCAGTTGTACAAAAAGACATTTGGGGGGCCGTATCTGAAATGCCTCCCACCCGATCTAGCGGCAGCTGTAATGGAAGAGATTCATGAAGGCATCTGTTCCAGCCACCAAGGGCCCAAGACACTGGCCAGAAAAATCATCTTGCAAGGGTATTATTGGCCAACTATCCAACAGGACTGCTTCGCGCATACTAGGAAATGTAAGGTATGCCAATTATACGCACCGGTTCCCGGACGGCCTGCCACTTTCTACACTCCAATGACGGTGGCCCTTCTATTCGCAAGATGGGGAATAGACCTGTTAGGTCCTCTACCTACTGCACCTGGAAACAACAAGTACATCATTGTGGGGATAGATTACTTCACCAAATGGGTAGAGGCCGAGCCACTGGCCAGCATCACAGATGTTAAATGCCAGAAGTTTGTCTGGAAAAATATCATTTGCCGGTTCGGGATCCCTGAACAGATCATAACTGACAATGGAAGGCAGTTCGTGAGCCAAAATTTTGAGAACTACATGGTCAAATGGGGGATCAAGCATTCCAGAGCGTCCGTCGCATACCCTCAGGCAAATGGCCAGGTAGAAAATATGAACCGAACTATCATGGATGACATGAAGAAGAAGCTGGAAGAATACTCCTCATCGTGGCCTGATCAGTTGAATTACATTGTGTGGACTTACAGGACCACACCCCGAACGGCCACGGGAGAGACTCCATTTGCCCTTGCCTATGGTTTTCAAGCCAAAGTACCAACGGAGATCCTAGTTCCCACACACCGAACGATGCATTACAGCCCAGAACAGAATGAAGATAACTTACGGGCCGAATTGCATTTCATAGAAGAAAGAAGGGAGCTGGCAGCGGCACGAATGGAAGAGTATCACAAAGCCACAAGAAGATACTTCGATAAGCAGGTTAAAGTTCGTTCAATCGAGGTAGGGGACCTGGTACTAAGAAAGAGAGAGAAAAGCAAACCGCTCGAAGGGGGCAAAATGGCACAAAATTGGGAAGGCCCCTACCAAGTATGTAAGAAGTATGCTTCAGGAACGTTTGGCCTACAAAATACCGAAGGCCGACCGGCAGGAACCTGGAATGTGGAGCATCTGAGGAGATTTTATCAGTAAAAAAGGCCGTTGCCACCTCTAAAAAAAATATAGAGAGGGAGACATAACTTCCACAAACTCAGCCCATGGTTAACTCGATCATTCCGGATAACCGAATGACGAACGGGTTAACAACATGGAAGGAAAATCAATTCTCAGTTTAGAGAGTTTTTGACCCAAGAATTACGAAAGAATAAAGGGATAAAAAACGGCTTGAAGAATTGAGGCTCAGAAAATCGGTGCCCGTGGTTAACTCAATCATTCCGGATGACCGAATGACGAACGGGTTAATTCCATGGAAGGAAAATCAATTCTCAGTTTAGAGAGTTTTTGACCCTAGATTTATGTAAGAATAAAGGGATCAAAAACGGCTTGGAGAATTGAGGCTCAGAAAATCGGTGCCCGTGGTTAACTCAATCATTCCGGATGACCGAATGACGAACGAGTTAACAGCATGGAAGGAAAGTCATTCTCAGCCAACGACTGGGAGTTTGACGCTCAGATAGTCTCACCTCAGCGGTTAATATGAGAATCGATTCTGGAAAACCGAATGACGAACATATTAGCAGTTTGGAGGGAGCCATACATTTCAGCAAGAGTTTTGACCCTGTAATTACGCATGGATGAAGGGATCAAAATGGCCTGGAGTTCGAAGGACAGTGATTCTCACCTCAGCTTGTTAACACGTGGAATCATTCTGGATGACCGAATGACGAACGGGTTAACAGCTTGGAGGGAGCTGAGTCGTCAACTTAGCCAAAGTCGACCCTGTAATTACCTACGGGCAAAGGGATCAAAACGGCTTGGAGATGGTGTCAAGACTGTAAGATATGGATTAACCGAGCGACGTTCGGATAAGGTACGGATTGTCGCCCGGGGAATCGGAACTATGGTTTTGAAAAATCTCGCCTCAGTCATAAAACTTGACTTGGAAGCTAGTCGCCCTTTTAGCTATAAGTAAGGAATGACCCACATTCGGTGATCTTGCTTACAGTTCGAAAAGGGTTACCTCAGACCCCTAATATGGATGATACGAGCCAGAGAGAACGGATCGGAATGCATCGGAATTATGGGTTTGGAAGGGAGAGAGCCTCACCTCAGCTTGTTAACGCATGAAATCATTCTGGATGACCGAATGACGAACGGGTTAGCAGTTTGGAGGGAGCCCCTATCCCAGCCGAGAGTTTGACCCTGTGGTCACGATCAAAACGGCTTGGAGGAATTCACCTCAGCTAAGAGTTTTGAACCCGTGCGTCACGAACAGGAAAAGGGATCAAAACGGGTTCGGGAAAGGTGTCAGAACAATTGTGAAGAGAGTCTCACCTCAGCTTGTTAACACGTGAAATCATTTCGGATGACTGAATGTCGAACGTATTAACAGTTTGGAGGGAGCCCCTATCCCAGCTGAGAGTTTGACCCTGTGGTCACGATCAAAACGGCTTGGAGGAATTCACCTCAGCTAAGAATTTTGAACCCGTGCGTCACGAACAGGAAAAGGGATCAAAACGGGTTCGGAAAAGGTGTCAGATATAAGGATACATGAGCCGAGTAAGGTTCGACCACGTAGAGAAGATTGTGAACAAAAAATCTAAGGAAGAATAACAAATACGACAGATAAAGGAAGGAAGTCCAGTTTATTCTTCGGCGTTATTAGCCGGAATGTACAAAAAGAATAAGCAAAAAATTATAGCAAGCTACACTACTGGAGGATCACCGTTCGGAAGGGTGTAGGCTGAGAGCTCCCTGCCTGCACTGCATCGTCAGGCGCTGCTTTGGATCTTTTCTCCATGACGCGATCGTACGTATTCCCGAACAGATCATCGAAGCCTAATTCATCAGGATCGAACGGATTGGGGAAACGCTCTAAGATCAGTTCAAGATTCCTATCCAGAAGCAGGTCCTGACTTTGCTTTACGGTTTTCTCGGTCAGGACATCCAAGAAAGATTTCCCTTCCGGCGTGCTGTCCAGGAGGTCGATCCCTGCCTTGATAGGAACTGAGCTCTCACGAAAAAATTGGCCAAGGTGAGGACCTAGGAATTGTCGGGCCGTGTTCTCCAGAGCGACGTTCAGCGCCTTGCCCCGTTGGAAATCCACTACCGATTGCTGAGCAATCTCAGAAGTATTGACCGTGTAGGGTTCGGGCAGATGATCTCCGACGGCCTTATCAAATTTAATGCCAGCAGATTCAGCAGCCCGCACCTTGGCCCGGAGTTCTTTGAGCTCCCGGTCGCGACGACGGGACGTCTCCTGCATCTCGGCCAGAGCAGCTTTTTCCTTCTCACCCTCTTTGGCCTGCTCTTGGAGGTTGGTCGCTAACTTCCGAGCGGCGGAAAGGAGGACCTGGCTGTCATCCCGATCATTGGCCAGGGCTTTCATCTCCTTCTCAGCAGCAAGAAAGGCTTTGTGATAATACACGCCAGCCTGAAAACAAGGTTACAATGAAGGTCAGAAAAGGTAAAACATGAATAATAGAAAGGTATGGGTCGGACTGAAATGTACCTTGAGTGCTTCCTGGTGACCTGCTTCGAAAAGGTCCGACCAGTGAGTCAAGTTGGTGAAGCTCGGGGGAACTTTGATCGCAGTATGACACCACATAGAAGATGGCATCAACCCGAACAGATACCTCCCTTCCGATCTGGGCCCCATATTTGAGAACTCAACAAACATCCGATCATCGATCGGTGTGGCAGTAAGAGCCGAAGTTGGTTTGTTGGCAGGCACCGATCTTTTGGGCTCGACCTCCGGCCCGGTCAAGTCAACCACATGGTCGATCGGGATCAGGTGATCGCCATCATTTCCTTTGCGCTTTTTGCGGGTTTGCTCCGCCGAATCACGATCGGCTATCATCTTCTCCTTCCCTTTAGCAGAAGAGATAGAACGACGGACGGGTATGGGAGATATCACACCTACAAGAAAGAGAAATAAAAAATAAGAAAGTTGAATTGTGAGAGCGAAGGATGATCGGGTTAAAACCCTACTATGCTTACCAATTCCAGCAGATAACATGCTCGAGGCAGTGACAAAGCTGCGAAGACTTCTGGTCCCTCCCATTCGCAAAGACTCAGCCTGGGAGCGTAGAACGGCATCCACCCTGGGCAGGGAATCCCGAACGGGGTATGCGTTCCACCTGTCCGGGAATGGCAAAGAATCACCTACCCGAACGAACAAAAACCGCTCTTCCCAATCAGCCTGCGGGGTAACGTTCTCTGTGAACAGCTGACGGTCAGAACGGGCTACCAGCTTCAAGTACCCGGTCGTCCAGTAGGGCTGATAGCATTAATGGTAAAGGAACAGATCGACGCTCGGGGTGATCCTCAACTCGTGGCACCGGATAATGAAGCCTGTCAGAATACGGTAGGTGTTGGGCACGAACTGAGCAGGCAGTACAGCAACCCGGCGTAAGAACTCAACTATGAATGAGTGGAGAGGGAACCGAAGTCCAGCAGTCAGAGCATCGAGATGCACTAGCACGTGCCCCGGTCTGTGCCTCATAGGGTGCCGAATGAATCCGGCATAGTATTCTCTCGGTGGGGGCAACAACTGGCTAAGTTGCCGTTCAACATCTTCTGGGAGACGTTGTTTGTGTTTGCGTATGTGATTGAAATGTAGGGCAATGCGGGGTGGCCGCTCGGGCATCCCCTTGTTGTAAACCTGGAGGTCATCTCCAGACAGACATCCATCCTCCTGTGGTTGTTCGATATGTTTGCCGGCCTGAGGATTGGCGGGTTTGGGTGTTTGGGACGAAGAGCCTTCGGCCTGGTTACCAGCGGATGTTTTGCTCTTGCGGATCAAAGGCATCTCTTCAGATTCTGAGCTAGAGGAGTAGTACATAAAAACGCTGGAGGAAATTTGGGAACTCTAGAGAGAGAAGGCTTGAGAGTATGCAAAGGAATTCTAGAGAGAGAAAGCTCGAAAGAAAAATGAGAAAACAGCAGGAGAAATTAGGGGAAGCACCTCTCTATAAATAGGGAAAGTGCCGCACAAATCCCTAATCCAGGAGCAACACGTGGCATTGGGTGGTTACGATTAATTTGGGGCATTTATGATTCATTTTTTATGCACGTACCCCGGATGGGCTTACAGAGGATTAGCAAAGATCACAGGGGCTTGCTGTTTGGAAAAATGCTAAGTCCTATATGTCAGCCTGAAGCCCGACCAGCCAACAGTATTGTAAAAGGTTATCTGGGAGAAAAATGCTAAGTCCTAAATGTCAGCCTGAAGCCCGACCGGCCAACAGTATTGTAAAAGGTTATCTGGGAGAAAAATGTTGTCCTAAATGTCAGCCTGAAGCCTGACCGGCCAACAGTATTGTAAAAGGTTACCTGGAAGAAAACTGCTAAGTCCTAAAAATTGACCTGAAGCCCGACCGGCTATCAACGTCATAAAAAGATAGCCTAAGGATTGAACTAAAGCCCGGCCGGCTATCAAGTTGTAAGAGATTATCTGAAGCAAGAATGTGCCAAGTCCTAAAATTTGGTATGAAGCCCGAACGGCTGAGTACCAGGGGGAAGGGGTTTTTTCCTTAAGTAAATTATCAGAACTTTCTAATGCCCGAACGGTGATCAACGGCGTTAGGATTATTTGAGCAAGAAATAAGTTAGGAAATTGGTTAAATCCTACGAAACAGGCCGAATCCCGAATGGCGAGTAAATCATGCATTAAAGACAGAAAAGACAGTACGCCAAGTTTCAGGCAAAAAGGGATATATATTCATCGGTGCTACTGACCGGGAAATACAGGCTACTTGGAAAAAAGGAAATTACAACAAGAATTACAATACATATGAATTATTGATCGGGGGCCATTTCATCTCCCTCTTCATCCTCATCCTCATCATCATCAGACGGGGGTTCAGGCTCTTTTCCCGCAGCTCGATCAGCTTCCCGTTGCTGGGCTCGCAGAAATTTCTCGAACTGCGCCTGGATAATATCATCTGTGGGGAGATCAGAAGCCTGAACCGGCCTCCCCAATTGAGTTTGAAGCTGAGTGACGAAGGGACGCAGCAAGACCTGGCCAATTTTGCCATAGAGATCGGAGACAATGGAATCATTCCATTTTTTGGCCTCCGGGTCCTTATCCAAGAGGGCCACCCCTGCCGATAGCCGACCGGCTCCTTTGGGGAAACCCTTCAAATACGCCCCGAAGGCGAACGGGATTTGGGCCCTTGCATGTTCATCCTTGATGATGGAGAATTCATCGGAGGATTTAAACATGTCCCGGACGGCGGACAGATCCACGTTCACTTCATAAGGACCGTCCGGGATGCTGGATGGCAGTTCTTCGAATCTGATCCGTGCGGCCTCAGCGGCAAGGACCTTCGCCTGGGAAGCTACGAGTTGGACCCGAAGAGTACCGACTTCAGCATCCAGCCTCTGCTTTTCCTCCGTAAAGGTTTTCCGTTCGGCCTCCAGAGAGGCGATGGCAGCAGCAGCATGTTGCTCAGCAGAAGACTGGGCAACAATCAGTTCCCGCTCTTTGCCCAGGCGGGCCTCCCGCATCTGAAGGGTGTACAAGCCCATCTACAGAATACCGTTCGAGAATTAGTACTGGTTACAGAGAATAAAATTAAGACAAAGCGCAAAAGACAACGTACCTTCAGAGCAGTCAGAGCCAAACATTCCTCAGATTGCTCGACCGACAACTGAGGAAGGGAAAAGTTGTTGAACCAAGAAGAGGTCGACCAGATCTGGCTCGCGGTAGAGCCGGCCCTCTCTAATACCTCATGGACGGGGTCAGATACGGATATCCGCTCGACCTGACCCGTGATATGGTCGGTATGGGTCTCACCAGCATTCGAGGATTCCCCCCGAACGGAGTCGAAATGCTGGGAAAATTGGTGCAGTTGGTCAGAACCGAACCGGTCATCGAGCAGCATGGCCTCTAATTGATCCTGGTGGACCTGCTGAATTGGCTGGGGTTCTGGAAGCGGTGGGGAAGGGGCAGCCTCCTGAGCGGGAACAATGGAGGGAGTAGGTTGGGGGTTCTTCCGGGATTTTTTCCGCTTACCGGCCCCACCGGCTGCGATGACTCTGCTATCATCCATAGGAAGATCTGGGTTGGGTGCTGAAAAAAGGCAAAGAAGAATGTTAGTATCGAGCGGCCCTAGCGTGTGAGAAACTAGAAAAAAGAATAAAAGAACGTTTCTCGCACGGGAAGGACCGCCCGGACCAAGGCACTTGGTTTATCAAAACAAGTAAACCCAAGAGAACGGGCAGTACCTATCCCGGCTGTTATAAGTCGTTCGGGGGTCAGATAATTCATGATGTCCATGCATTTATCTTTCTCCACAGCAAGCACGTCCTTGTAGATTTCTTCAGTGAGGACAGGATCAGGGGTTTTGCGGGGAAAGGCATTCCACTTGCGGGGAATCAGACCGTCCGGGATGGACACGAAGAAAAACCGGTCTTTCCACCCTTTGATCGAAGTTGGGTTTCCTTTGAACAGGATGTGTCCCGTTCGGGCACTAGTGGCCAAATAGCCATGGGTTTGTTGGGGGGCTACTTTGAAAAATTGGTGGAAGAGTTCTAGGGTTGGTCAGGCGCCGGCATCTTTGCAACGACAAATGAAACCCGTCATTGCTCGATAAGAGTTCGGCATAATCTGGGCCGGTACAACTTCGTAGAAATTGAAGAAAGAAATGAAAAAGGGGTGTAGCGGAAATCTAAGGCCGGCCCTAATCGAGTCAAAGTGGACTATGGTCATTCCGGGCCTGTGACGCATTGGGTGAAGCCCGACTTGCAAACGGAAATCCACCGGGTCAGGGATAAGGGCCGGAATTTCGGCCCTATTGTGAGAGGTCAATTTTTGCCTCCTCTCCCTAATCGATTTTAGGTCAAGAGTATGGCGAGGAACATCGTTGGGACGTCCGACCGCCATGGAGGCTATTTCGTCCTCAGATTTGGTGTCATCAGAATCCTCACTGGAGGAAGAAGAAGTGCTAGGGAGGTCCTCCGCCTCAGCCCTGGTATTCGTCGCCGTCTCAGTAGAAACACCGGCAAACGGAACTGGGATGGCATCTACAATGGCGGTGTCACGGTCATCTCCATGAGAGGCCATCTCCGAATCAGAAGAATGCTCTGTGGGGCTCATCTCGATCAAAGCCAGAAATGAAGATGGGGAATCCAAGGTTGGGAAATTACCTGAGCAAGGGAAGCAGGGGGAAATTTGCAGAGGAAACAACGAAGGCCAAGGAATTGCAGAGTCGATACCCGGAATTGAGGAGTTAAGGGCTAATTTATAGCCTTGAAACCACTGTGTCAAGAACCAATCAGAGAGCGACACATCACTAGGGGCATTTAAGCTAGACACACGTCTAATGAAAAGACTAAATGACGGTTATCATGATGAATATGGGGAAATGAAGCGGGAGCCGTCAAATCGCAGCATGGGGAACTGATTACTTCTGTACCCCGATCGCCATTCGGGGTATTATGACATTGGTATACTTCCTGATGCACTCACTTCGTTCGAGACATCGGAAGTGGGGGACTTGTGTTGGGATATTGACCTAGAGGCCCAATACCCAGATCGGGAAGGCCCAAGACATCCGGCCCAAGTAACAGGCCCATCACTCTATGATGAACGGATCCAGTAAGGAGACATACCGAACGGAGTTCAGCCCAAATAAAGATTGGCCCAGTAAGGAGACATACCGAACGAGGTTCGGGCTATATATCATACTTGGGCCAATTTGACAGCATCTTCAGTACAGCCCAACATCCCGTTCGAGCAACGGCCAACCAGCAAGTGGCCAGGTGCAGTTAATGCCAGACTATGACATCAGCAAGTGGAAGCATAGATGACCAAGTCGGTGGAACAACGGCCAATCAGCAAGAGGCAGCCCATGCTCTCCATTAGTATAAATAGAAGGTTTCAAGTCATTGTAAGGGTTAGCATTTCAATACTCAAGCTCTAGAATAGCATCATTTGCTCTTATTTCTTGTATTAAAGCATAGTTTCCGACTTACCGATCGGGAAATCCCTTGTAATCAGATTGGTTAATTAATACAAGTGAGCTTTCGAGTTTTAGTTAGTTCAGATCTTATATTTTCTTATACACTTTGATTCTGGGCCATTCCTGATATATCCAAAGTTCGTGTTGGGCTTTCGGATCTGCGGGACTTACCCTCAACAATCATATTTAAACCTATAAACAATTGCCCCCTAGTTCCCTATGTCGGTGATCCGGATCTGCGGCGTCGGCGTCAGTGTAGGTCGAATCTTTAGCGGTAGAGGCCGGATCTTTAGCACCGGCGGCCAACGTGCCCAGATCTGGTCAGATGTATGGTGGTGGTTCATGGCAAGATGTGCAATGTCGGTGGTCAGATCGGTGACGCCCAGATCTGACCAGATGTACGGAGGCGGCGGCCAGATGTGTAGGATTGCTTCATCCTACACATTGTATTATGCAATTTGGATAGAATTACTCATGTTGGCCAATAATCGTGACACCATACAATTTGCTTCCCGGTATATTTATGAAACGACAATTCTTATTTTTGTTAGTATTGGTTGCAGGGCCAAAGAACCCCACAAAGAGGATAGATGTGTATTTATAACCATTGATAAAAGAGATGAAGGAATTATGGGAGGTTAGGGATATAGGGTATGATGCACTTTTGAGAGAGAACTTTAACATGTGGGTCATTTTGCTTTGAACAATAAGCGACTTTCCAGCATATGATATGCTTTCTGGATGGAGTACAAAGGGAAAATTTGCTTGTCCATAATGTACTGAGTTTACTGAAGCATTTTGGCTCTCCCATAACAAGAAGCATAGTTGCATTGATAACCACTGAAAGTTCCTACCAAGTGATCATCCATTGCGATTAGACACCCAAAGCTTTACCAAGGGTTAAGCAATCATGTATCCTCCATTGCATAGAGATGGTTCATGGCTCATATTGATACAGGGAGATGGATGCATTAATATCGGTAACCGAATTAGGCCACATAAAGCATAACAAAGTGATTGAAAAGGATATCAGATGGAAGAAACGTAGTATCTTTTGGGACCTTCCATATTGGAAGGATTTGCTTATATGTCACAATCTCGATGTAATGCACATAGAGAAGAATTTCTTCGAAAACCTATTTTTACACCATTTTGGGAGTACCACGAAAGTCAAAGGATCATGCACGTGAGAGAATGGATATGGAACATATTTGTCATAAGACTAGTATGGCGCGGGACTGTCATGAGAAATATTGTTGGTCCCGTTTGTAATGGGAACAGTCTAGAGGGGGGGGTGAATAGACTGTTCAGGAATTTAAACTTTTCTCTAAGTCAAGTCTGACTTATCAGAGATGGTCGAAATCTGGTGACAGAGATGGTCAAGTTCTGATGGCAGAACTAGACCAGGCAGCGGATAAGTTTCTGTCCGGGTAGCCTCAAGAGAAAAGCTAAGGCAAAGTGCCTTTCTGATAACTCTGAAGGAAGATCTGCTGGACACAGAGTCCAACCTTAAGAGTTAATCAGTAGAATCTTAAGTGCAGGAATTAAAAGCTTAAAGTAAATGACACCGGGGTTTTTATAGTGGTTCAAGGAACAACTTGTTCCTCTAGTCCACTGTTCCACTAAGCTTGCAAAAACAACTGTTTACAACGCCTTAGTCCCTAGAACTTAAGAAGCACTCCTCGTCTTCTTCAAGTCTAGTTGCCACCCGGGATGCAGTCCTGCTTCCTGATGGCTGGTCTCGTTTCACTGAGTCTCTTGAAGTATCCCCACTTCACTTACTCCAGCTAGTTTGAGACGTCCCTTCTTTTTCAAGAAGTGTTTGATTCAAAATCAGTTTTCTCCAACGTTGCTTCTTCACAAAGGATGAGTAGATGAAGCTTTCGAAGTGTTGAAGAACTGAGTAATTTTGCAGGTTTGCTAGTTGGATAAGGGATTAGAAAATGTATCTTCCAACTGTAGCCTTTTCTTGTTAAGGATGAAGTTTGAATCTCAAGAAGGCTTTGAGCAAGTTCGTTTGGCAGATATTGTAGCAAAGTTATTCTCTTAGTTCTTCAGAGTGTATCTTATATACTGGGAGCAGTCTTCCCGTTGGAGTGTAGAAGATAGCTTCATTAAATGCTTGTACTGTTGACTTGACCGGTTGGACCTTCGACTTGCTATTTTGGGGGCGTGAAGATACCCGAATGGTCAATCATCAGCTTTAAATATCTCTTCGTACGTACAACATTAAATGTGCATTTAATGCGTGTACAGTACCATGTTTCCGTTGAAAGGTTCGTAACCGTTAGGGGATTTCCCGTTAGTTTAAGGACCGTTGGAAAGTGCTTCTGGAATCTGGTGTGTTTAGCAGAGTCTGATGAGGTTCTCTGGTTCAATCTCTGAAGTCCGCCTCTGTTGCCAACTCTGGTAACTTTCTGATGACCAGTTTCTGATGGCTTCTCTGGTGAGCAACTCTGGGAGCAACTCTGGTAGAAGCAAGGTGGTTCTCTGGCAGACAGACTAAGCTAAAACTTACAAAAGAAATTCTAATACAAAATTTCTAATGGGGTACTTTCAAATTCTAATTAACCTAGCATCATCAAAATCTAAAATACATTTATTCCTTACAAATATCCCAAGGCTCCTTTTACATTTTCAAATAAGCAAAAGGAAACTTTGTGCGAGTGGTTGGTTTGTTGAAATTCCCCAATGGCTTTGCATCTCGATTAGAACGATGTGTATAAATGGAGCATCTTAAGGTATTTGGTGTGAAGAGTCATGATTGACACATCTTTATGCAACGCCTGCTTCCAATTTTCTTTAGAGAGATGCTACCATGCACCCACTTGGATTTGGGAGCCAATTACCAAGATTAGCTTACTCTTTAGTGACATTGAGAAGCTAAAGGCAAAAATCCATGTTATCATACATTTATCATATGAAGTTTTGTTAGGTGGACCACCAGAATATCATTAGATGTATCCTTTTAAAATGTTAATACCTCCTAAAGTACTCTTTTGTAGCTAATACACTTTGTGTATTCACTACCTGGTATCTTAATTAGTTGTTACTCATGTAGCTTCTTAGGATCAGCGTTGAAGACAAAGATTAATAACAAGGCTAGAGTTGAAGTCTCGATCAAAGAAGAGTATTTGAAAAGTGAAATGGGTACATTTACGAGCTACTACTTCCGGAAGAAGTAACCACAAATGATAAATCATTGATAAAATTTGAAGGAAAAAATAATCTCCAACCATAAACAATTTCGTATGGGCTGTCCTTGAGAAGTTCAAAAGGTCAAAGCAGTTTAGGAAGTCATCTGAGTCGAGTAAAAAGAATCGTATGACCAGAGGAGATAGGTGCAAACAATATGACGGATCTTGAGCAACAATTGATTTGACAGCACAAGAGGTTAATTGTATGTTATTTTAGATTTTGATATTTTTTGTTACTTCATTCATTGAAACTTATGAACTTTGTTGTAGTTCAAAGTTTTGGTTGAGCACATAAATCCTTTCAAGCTTTGTGAAACATATCACCCAACGAAGAGGAATAACGGGGAGATAATTCCTTCTCAATCGGAAGTTAAGGTAGAAATTACATTTCCAGTTTATAACATATTTGACATTTTAGATTCGGCCAGATTGCATGTGTAGTTTATATTTGCAATTTAATGTTTGTAGTTCAAATATTACATGTTTGTAGTTCATTAGGGCAGCCTGTTTTATAGCAACTTTTTGGCAAGTTATTGTCATTTTAGTTAGACCAAATGGGTATGTTTTACATTTGTACTAATAATCAAATTTGTATAATTTATATGCCCATATTTTCTGTCCAAGCATGTTTTATTAGCATGAGTATATGAGCATGAGTATCTTAGTCTGAGCATGAAAATGTTATATTTTTCTGTTAACTAGAGCATGTTGTTGTGTTAATCTGATCATGTTTTCATTCTATAAAATTTATCTGCCTTTTTCTTCTGTTAAACTGAGAAAATTGGTTTGTTTTACATTGGTACTAATGAGCAAAATTGTATATTTTTTATGCCCTTATTTTCTGTCTAAGCATGTTTTATTAGCATGAGTATGATATGTTCCGAACATGAGTGTCTTATTTTGAGCGTGATTATGTTATATTTTTCTGTTAACCGGAGCATGCTTTTATTGTTAAGTTGAGTAGGTTACCAAATGGGCTCTAAAATTGAAACTATGACTTATATATATTCTCTCGCAATGTGTTTGCTATATTGTTATACGAAGAGTGTTGCCTACTTGCCTGCCGCAACCATGGTGTCAAGGACAAGAGAATAACAGCAGGTTACTACACGCCAATGATTTATTGGAACATATACACATTCATTTTAAACACACAGTAAATAATTATAATCACCACAAAAGTCCAAATAGTCTCGATCCAGCAAATATAAAATAATGCCATGAATAAAACAAAAAAATATACTGCAAATAATTTTAAATAATCAATTTTACTAGGTTAGTGAAGTTTCTCTTGCTTTTATAGTACTGTATTTATTTACACTTTTACAGTATTCCAAATCGTGCAATTCATCTTTTGTACACTCCTTCACGAACACTTCTTGTTTTTTTACTTCTTTTGTTCTTTTACTTCTTTTGTATTTTTTACTTCTTTGGCCTTTCCTATTTCACGTGATGTTTTGTTTTATGTGATTTAAACTCTCGACCCATCAATTCCTGATACCTGTTCATTAGTAAAAAATAAATCATTGACAAAATTAATAATAAGACAAAACTCACAAAAGTGATACTTAGGAAGTGTAGAGAAAATGGATTGTGGTAGCTAGACTTTTTTAATCTCATGGACTTTTAAAAAAATCAATGAACTTTTAAACCTATAATTTTTTATGAATGAATTCTATTGACTTCTAAATTAATGGATAAGTTTATAGACTTTCAAAAAGTCCATAGGCTTTTAAATCTGGACCGCTATTATCGGTCGTCAAAATTTTCACCTTGATCGCCGCTACCGATCTACCTGTCCGCCTCCATCACCAGAGCTCGCCGCCGCTGACATCGGACTATTCCACTACCAACAAATTGACTTTGGTTGTGCAAAGAAACTATGAGCTGTTAATTATATTAATTAATTAAATTAGGGGTAGGAATGTAATATTTACTACTATTTAAGGGAAATCAAACATATGATTGTACTTTGGGGGAAATGCTATGTTTTAGTCCTATCGTGGCTAATTTCCTTTGTATAATATGATAAGAAATAATTAAATAAATAAATGAAACAAATGTAATTCATATAGCAATATATGCAGAGTTCTACAAGAATAAATGAAGTATAAGAATTCAAATTTATTTTTATTAAAAAGAAAACTCAAAGTTTCGAGAATGCTCAACAATCTCGGTTTATTTATGGTCAATTGTTATATTACACAATTCAATGAGTAAGAACATTGATAATTACACAAGTGTTACACTCATTGATGCTACATGTGGTATGTAGATGCAATTGAGTTTTTCTTCTTAATAATTGTTTTCTTTTCGTTTTTAGCTTGTTAAATTTTGTATACATGTTTACGGTTATATATTTATTAATATTAAATAATACTTTTATGAGTTAGAGATTTAATGATGAAATATTTTTCTTAATGGTTAACTGACGACATACTAGAATTGTACCGATGTAACACTATCGATTCTTATATCGATTCTTCTAAAAACTTAGAGAACCAAATTGATATGGGATTAAAGGTTCTTCAAAGGGTTCATAATTTTCTTTCGGGATCTGAACTGATCTTACCCCTACATATTTCTTCATAAGACGATATATAAAATATCACTTTTTTAAGTGTATCTTGTGTATCAATATTAATGTAGAATCTCCCTTTCTACTTTATTTATCGTAAAATGATAAAAAAACTTTAATGTTCAAATCTTGATCGTGGTACCCACCTCCCGACCCGGCCGGTACTAGTTCAGGACTTATTAGCCCGGTTTGTGATCCCAAGTAAATAACAAGCCCGGCCGATAGGCTAAAATATAACATATACACTTTGAATAGACAAAAATATGAGCATTTTACATCTTGACCCAAATGTGACCTACTTAAATAATATTTTTATGATCACATTACTGTGTTTATCCCGATTTATTAGCCCGGTTTGTGATCCCGAGTAAATAACAAGCCCGGCCGATAGGCTAAAATATAACTTATACACTTTGAATAGACAAAAATATGACCACTTTACATCATGACCCAAATGTGACCTACTTAAAAACACCGATTAAACTACCATGTGGCTTCCTTCTTCGCCTAGCTCAAGCCGCATCGACTCAGAAGCAACCACCAATCAACCTCCTCCTCCGAGCAGCAATCATCGCCGCCTTCGCTCCTCTGGACGCCGCCATCGCCTCCTTTTCTCCTCTGGACATTGTCTTTGCCTCCTTCCTCTTTTGGACATCATCGTCGCTCCTCCGCTAGCTGTCTCCCTCGCGCCAATAACAGAGTAGCCGCATAGGTGGTTTCCCGTCGTCATCTCTCTGGACCTTGGTGTCGCCCTACCTTGCTTCTTTTTCTTCCGTTTCAGTCTGGCCTCGCCTTGACGAAGGCCAATCAGTGACGATGGTTAGGTCTAGATCTAAATCCATGGCGATGGCTATGGTTAGATCTGGGGTATTCGTACAATTGGTGTGGCTGTGGAAGGGTTGTGGGTTCGTCGTAGGCATCGGTGGGGGCTGATTGGGGCTTGTTTGGCACTACCAAGGTTGGAGGTATGCAGGATGAGGTTCGACCGGTGACGTCACCCACCAGAGCTGACGGTCTGTTGCGGTGCAGCAATGGTGTGTGGGGCTGGGGCTGGGGAGCTGTCTCGTAGGGATAGGTCTAGAATTGGGGATTGGGGAACACTGACAGGTTGGTGCGGCGGGATGGCCAAGACAGGGAGGCGGCTGTGGGTGTGGCAGGGGTGGCGGTGGATGTGGTAGGGGCGGTGGTGGATGTGGCCGGGGCTGGGAGGTGGGAGGGGGCTTGAGATGGGGGCAAGGGGCAGGGGGTAGGGGATGGGGTAGGGCTGTAGACGGTCTCACCCATAGCGGTGGTGTCGGCGGTGGTGGGGCGACGATTTTGGAGCGGAAACTATTAAAGTTGTTTTACATTTTGACCGAAAAAAGTTGCCGGAAAAGTTTTCAGGTGACACAGTGACACCTTTCCCGAGACAATGACATCTGAAAGTGGCATGAAAAACGGTAGTGACAAATTATAGTGACACAAAAAACTACAGTGACATGAAAAATGTGGTCGGCGATGGTGGTGGTGTATAGTTTCTCCGGAAAGGTTGCCGGAAAATTTTTCGACGGTTATAGTGACCACCAAAAGTGACATACAAATCTAATAGTGACACGCAATAGCGACATAAAAATCAGGCAGTGACATAAAAAAAACAGTGACATCATGTTTTTCTATATATGTGACCTTCTTGGTCACATTTTTGTCCTTTTATAAAAATGGTCACTTTTTGGAAATTAGCTTCAATTAGGTAATATTCAAGGAAAAAGCCCTAGACATAAAATGGAGTTACTATAAAAAAAATAGAATACCCTTGCAAAAAGAAAAATAGAAAACTATTAAAAAATCCACCTGGACAGCCACATTTGCAAATCCACGTGGTTATTTATCAGTTGAAATGCTTAATTAATCGTTTTTTCAAAGTTTGAGAACTCAATTGATTGATTTTAAAGTAAAATGATCTAATTGACTTTTTAGACTTAGTACGAGGACTTAACTGTTTTCTCTATTATTAAATAAATTGTCCTAAATGAAAATAATAATGTTTGTAAATTTCAAAATAGAAATGTCATATTTTTATCCATTGAATACGAATAATTATTGCCATATGTTGGCATTATCAGATTTTAAACATGCCAATATTTTCTAAGATTTAGAGTAATTACTCATATTTATTGCATAAGAACATGAGAGCCATATTTTGGAATTCTAAAATGTATGTACTTCTATTTCCGGAATTTTCTCATCTTTTCGCTAATATTGTTATTACTTCATTCAATTCACTAAGATTGTATGATCTCTTTTTTTGTCGATCTCACTAATATTATATCATACCAAATTTGATAAAACTATGTGAATGTGTGATACAAAATTAATCTTACTTTATTTTTATTTTATCAATTTAATAACAACAATATAAATTCATTTTTTTTAATTCACTGCTGTTTAGAAAATTATTTACACTAAATATTTGCAAGAAAAAACGTTAAATGTTACAACAATGGGTTGGCTGTCATTTCATTTTGAGGTTAGGAGCTTTACGTCATTTTGTTCTGAATCGACAAGAAAATTGATGAAGCAGAGTATTTGGCTTATCCTCAATCGATCACGTCACATTGCTCGTATCAAAATAATTAATTACCAATCACATTGCTACCGCATAAGGCTTCTCGATTTAGAAGGTTCAAAATTTTAAATATAATCTACATAATATACAAAATCCTTATTTATTTGAATAAAGATTCTTATCTTAGTATTTTTTTAAAACAAACATTAAATAGTACTACGTAATACTTATATGTAATTAAAATGAAATTGTTAATTACAATTGTGCAATCTCTTTATTACATATATAAGACTTAGTTACATTAATTAGCACAAAACCCTCTTACAATTTGGTACAAGCTTACATACTACTACCTTCATCCCTTAAAACTTTGTCAAATTTGACCGGCACGGAGAATAATAAAGTAAAAACTGTGTGGTTGATGTTTGTGCAGAGGAGAGAGAAATAACAGAAACCACAAAATAATTGATTAAAAACGAAAGTGACAAAGTTTTTTGGGACGTCTCAAAAAGGAAAGATGACAAAGTTTTAAGGGATGGAGGGAGTACTTTCTATTTCATACTTTATCATTAGTTTACTTCTTTTAATATATTCTCTTTCCTATCTTTTCATTTACCTTACACTCTATAATACTTCTACTATTTTCTTCTTAAAAACCACGAAAACCTAAGAAGACTATTATTTAAAAATGGTGGAAATATTAATATTGTACGTGTTTTATACTTTAGGATCTCATATTAAATTTTGAACCAGACCATTGAAATGTCAGAGCCGCCCCTGATTATTATTCTTCATTTAATTTAAAATTACATACATATTTCATTCCTCCATTTCATACATTCACCATCCTAACAAACCAATTCAGTCAATCGGTAAAGTCCAGGATGGCAAGAAAAATAACTCCATAATAAATAAAAGAAGAAAAAAAGAGGAACATATATAATGAATATATATAAATATATATATTGTAGGTGGCTATAATCATTCATGAATCATGACCATTATGACCATATACATATAGTTAAGTTGGTTTCAAGAATTCATGAATGGGTTGAACAAACAGTACTATGACTGATTCTTGTTTTGGATCCAAGCGGAGAAGGCTTGAAGTGTGTTCATATCGGCTCTATAATGCTTTTGAGTAAACTCGAGAAAGGTCGGCCATGTGAAATCCGGGTATAGTCTCGGGTTATTTGAGTCCACCAATTCCATGGGAGGCCTCACCACCTTGTCCTTCTTTGGGCACAAAAAAAATGCAAGTGATTTTCTTGCACTTATGTTGTTCACCACTGCCCTGTGCAAGCAACTTTTGTACCTCCCATTTGATAGCGCCTATACATAAACAACAATAAGAAAAAGTTAGCATAAACCGTCTCACGAGCGTCCCCCACACCTCGACTTGACAGATTGGTGGAAGAGTAAGTTACGGTTTCAAAAAAGTTTCTGAATGAGGTGGTTCAGGGACGGTGTGCACAAAGAGCCACCGCAATGAATGAAACCCGACAAATATCTTGAGACAATGGCTTATCACTTAAACAAAAGGTCAGGCGTACCATGAAAGTGTCGCCGATGTTAACTACGAAGGAGTTGGGAGTGGGCGGGACGGAGCGCCACTGGTTGTCGACAAACACTTGGAGGCCACTGACGGTGTCTTGGTGGAGGATGGTGAGCGATGTCGGGTCGCAATGTGGGCCGGTCCCCAAGGTCAACTCCGGTTTCTGGCACCGCGGGTAGTAGTTCAGTCTCATTATCGATTCGTTGTCTTCATAGAATTCTCTCAGGGTGTTCTTGTTCACTCCTAGGCTCATTGCCAACAGTTCTAGTATCCCTTCTGAAAGCTTGTTCATTGCATTGCAATATTCTTGATAGACCTTCCTGCAGGTCAACCCAAGTTCAATCAGTATGTTTATATGTAATGTTACAGTGATCATGAAGTTAAGCACATAGTTTAGGTAATTCGAAAAATTGAATGCAATTATATATAATATGTACCCTGTGTGTGAGAATTTTTCACCCAATGCTGATTGGAAATATTCTTGGACAGTGTTTTGAGAGTTTTTCTCCGCGGAGAAGCTGAAAGAGAATGTCTCCTTCCAGGGCAGCTTTGACGAGAACCGGCCCGTGAAGCTGCTCGCGTAGCCGCAATGCTCCCCGAGTTGCCTCTTAGCCTTTAGCTTCTCGGCGAGAGGCAACTCGAAGAAGTGGTCCATGCAGCGGTGGGCATCGGAGATGAGGTCCCCGTTGACACCGTGGTTGGAAACGAGGAAGAACCCGTGTTTCATGCACGACTCCCCTACGAGCCTAGAAGCTTCTTCCGCAGCGACAGGGTCCCCGGAGAGAAAGCCGGAGAGGTCAATGAGCGGAATGGCGAGGCGCGGGGCGTCGGAGGTGGGCTTCTCCTCGTCCGGCCATATGAACTGCGCGGGGATGTTTGGTTGGTGGTGGAAGACGGGGGCGTTCAAATCCAACGGCTTAGGAAGGACGTGGCATTCTTGATTGATCATGACCATTTGGGAAGTGTTTGGTCAATTTTTTTAGGCTTCGGGTCAAGGGGGGCTTAAAATAACGTGCTTGATAAGAGCTTGCAAAGAGGTATTGGGTGAATGAGTGACCAAGATTGGATGGAGACTTTATATATATAAGCAAACCCGACAGTGGGGTGAGTTGCCCACTAGAAACCAAACTAGTCCGCATATATTACATCGGGTGAGTTGTCACTAGCATCCAAACAAAACAAAACGAAGCCAGGAACATGATATAGAATAAGCAGCTAGCTCTTCACATAGCTTGGGCCACCATGTTCATATGAATTAGTTTCTTGGTTTAGTTTATTGTCCCACACTAAAAGCTTGTGTGAGTGGCTTTTTTGTACACATTAGTTGTGAAAAGGGTAATGGAGTGGCTCTAAAATTTTGTAATAGGAGTATAGGGCCCTTCTTCTAACAACTTTGGTAATACCAAAGTTTTAATAGAGGCCCTCATGAGTATAGATTGGGCATACTTGGCCAAACTCTGTTTTCTTGTTGGGTTTATTTGTAAAGTAATTGTACATTTAGTGTTGATGTATTCTAGCATTTGGTTGTACTGTGTTATTTGGAATTAGAAGATGAGTTAAAAATGTTAGGACTCGTGAGGTCAGAAGTTGGTCAATTTAGTGAGCAGTGCACGGTTACTTTAGTTGCCAAAGTAATTAAGCTTCATTTGGAGTGTAGTTGGGGATGTAAGTTGCTTCTTTTAAAGCTCGTTTATATGTCTGTGTTAGAAAACATGTATGGTGTTCAATCATGTTATTTATATTTGTATTTATGTTTGAAATAGTTTATTGTTGTGATCAACTTTATTGTGTTTAATTAATAAACAATGGGTAACTTTATGTTAGAGTTTATACGTCTCTTTTCTAAGTTATTATTCTAATGAGTCTAACCTTCAGACCTATAATGTCTTGAGGATAGACTTCAAACCCTAAAAATCATAGCATTCTCATAGGGGTTTATTACATTCTAGTGAGAGAAAGCTAGAGAGAGTTGCACTTATAGAAGAATACTCGATCTCTAATACTCCCTTCGTCTCAAAATTATTGTCTCGTTTGGTTTTCACACAGATTAAGAAAATGACACTGTAGCGACACTGTTTGTCACTGTAGCGATACTGTTTGGCATTGCAGTGACACTGTTTTGCACTGTTTGGCACTGTTTGGTATAGATTTGTTTACCAAATAAGGAAGTTTTAGAAATGGGATAATTATTTCGGGACGAACCGAAAAGAAAAGCGGGACAATAATTTTGGGACGGAGGGAGTAGCAAACATTGTTTTCGTATTCAATATACAGTTCATATCTTCTCTACTCAATTATTATCTGTGATTGTTGGATGGTTGGGATCTCACAATTGGTATCAGACCCGAGGCATGCAATTGATTGAAGTTTTCTGCATTTTTGGACTTACCATCGACGAAGAAGACCAAGCTGTTTGAAAAGCTCATTTGAAGGATTAATCAGATCTGTCATTTTGACAATTCATTCCGAATTACGGAAGATTGGGACTTAAACCCGATTCGAAACTGTCCAAAATATGTTCTAGAGAAATTGATAATATGCGTTTGCAATCTGAGGGAAGCAAGTGCGGAGCCAGGGCAATTGGTCGGGACAAAGAATATTTTTGGGGAAAAACTTACATGAAATTTTTTACCCTAGAAATATAGACATTTTTAAGATTTGGGGTGGGTCGGAGTCAGGGTCCCCCCAGCAGGGCCGGCCCAGGCCAAGTGCCAACTGTGCAACCGCACAGGGCCCGGAAATTCTGAAGGCCCAAAATTTTAATAGTCCTCCTATTATTATATAATAATTAGAGTCTAATGAGTAAAATCTCACTACTTCATTAAAAAAAATTGATGCGAAAGGGATTGGAACCCTGACAACCTTCTCACACATGCTGACATCAAACCAACTAAAACAAATGGTTGATGTTAACAATCCTTCAATTTGTGTTTTTGTATCATACAATAATTGATATAACTCATAAGATTTTAAGCCCAAAAAAGCTACACACATCCATATGTAGTGAATATCTATTATGTTAGTGAATAACTTGTATTTTGATACTTCCAAAAAAACTTGTATTTTGATAAAAAAAATATTATTGTAGCAAATTTTTACATATATTACCTCCGTCCCAATGGACTTTGCATTCCTTAAGATAGGTGGGAAATTAGAATAGTAAAAATTGTGTGATTGAAGTTTGTGCAGAGGAGACAGAAATGAGTAGAGTAGAACCAGTGGCAGATCTAGCTCTTAAGTTTTGGTTGTTCAAAACTGAAGTAAAATATCACAAGTTGTAATGCTTCAATTGTATTTATGTTTATAAAAGCTGTTACAATTTAAAGCACCACAGAATATAGTGTTCTGAATATATATTTAAAATTTCGATCATATGAAATTTCACCATTTTTACAAAGAAACTAAGCAAAAAATCAATAATCACATTCATTGCTTCCACACCAAAAGAAAATAATCATACTGCCACACCAATAAATTAACCACAAAAACTTTTCCGCACCTCATACCTATTGCTCCTCCTATTAATTATGTATGGATAATGAACATAGACTGTCAAGTACAAAGTTTGCTGACTACAAGGTGCGATTTGGAGGAGTGAGTTGCTACTCGGCTACAGGTGTTGGCTAAGCAGCGGTGAGGATTGAGGAGTTGGAAACTCTGTACGAACCAGAATTGCTAGCTCCTGCAAAGCAGGTGAGGATTGCCTAGAAATGACAGCAGGTTTTGTTCAAATTGATCAAAACGGCATATTTTGATATAAAAAATTGGAACTTTCGGGTGTTCATGTGAACACCCTTGAACAACATGAGGTCCGCCACTGAGTAGAACCACAAAATAGTTACTTTAATGAGAAAATGACAAAGTTTTTTAAGAAACCTAAAAAAGGAAAGATCACAAAGTCCAATGGGACGGAGGGAGTATAAATTTCACTTATATTATGTTTCTACCTATTTTAGAAAAAGACCACATTTTATTTTTGCACAGGGTCCGTGTTTTCTCAAGACCTGCCCTGCCCCCAGATACGCCCCCTAGCGGGAAGAAGAATAATATCACAAAGTTACTGCTCGAGAAATCTCACTGCTCATATTAGTTTACAACCTGCAGTTGCGAAAACGATACTCAGTTGCGCAAATCTACTATTCATACCACAAATCCCATTGAGAAAACCTCGCGTGAAAACTGACAAGTATCATAAAGCTACTGTTTACGATACTCAAGATTAAGATACAAAAGAAGATTTCAATACTCCACGTTTTGTGATACTCAAGGCTTTACGATACTATTGAAGTTTATAATATTAAAGACTTGTGTAAAGTTATGGTTCATATTGTAAACGATACCCAGTTGGTTAAAGTTATTGTTCATATCGAAAACAATACTCAGTTGCGTAAAGTTACTGCTCATATCGAAATCACCACTTATGTAAACCTCACAGTATTAAAAACCCCCACTTGAGCAAACCCCACACTATCAAAAACCCACAGTTAAGTAAACCGCTTAAGTATCGTTATGCCCACCTGCATTGTAAACTTAGTCTTAATTAAAAACGTTTTCACTGTTTTAGCCATAACTTGACTCGGTGGTCCGATTTAGGGCGTTAAACACTTTTCAGAAGAGGGAGAATGAGATGTACACATGTCACTGGGGTAACTCTGTGACCCTCTCCCATGCGCCCAATTTCATCGCGTTGATTAAGTATCTGCTCGCCTTTTGAAAAAGATTGTCAATCATTATTTAAGATCAAAGCCAATTGTCTTCTTCCAAAGTCAAACTAAAGGTCAAAGATATACTCTAAAGGTCCATAAACTTGTAAATACTTTAACAAACACCTCACCAAGGTCAAGAGAGTCACAAGAAGGGGACCGAACAAAAGGTTTCTGAACGGGAAGATGCACTCATAAAGCTTACACAAATAACTACGTATTGGTGGTTTTCAGAATCTGCAGAACCAAATGAGTCAGCTTGCAAAGGCTCAATTTGAGAGGCCTAAGGAATCCCTCCTTAGCAACACCAAAAATAATCCAAGAGAAGTGGAAGGGAGCTTGAGCCAGCTGCACAAACACAAAAGCTCACAGCAGGCGAGTCCAAAGGAGTAGACCTCGAGGAAGAAAATGAGGAAGAAGATAGGAGAGAGGTGGAGACAGCCCCAAAACAGCATGTTCCGGTCAAAGCTTATTGTTGTTCATCTCTCCCTTTTCTGGCATGTTTGAAGAGAATGAGTGACAATGATCAGTTTGATAAGTTTTTGAACCTCATTAAACAAGTCCAAATACCAAAGTATGTGAAGTTTATGAAAGAACTTCTAGCAAACAAGAGAAAAATGCATAATGATGCAAACAAGAGAATGATGCAGAATGTTTAGAATATTTCTCAGTGTTTACTATTTTAATGCTTTATATTATATACGAATATAAAATTTGTGCATCGAAAAACTAAGAACTATTTTGTTACACTACAAAAAAACACGCCGTTTGTCACGGATTTTGTCACGGACGGTAGTTCAAAAAATCTGTGACAAATGATTTTTTGTCACGGATTTGTCACGGAAAAAATCCGTGACACCAGGGGCGTGATAACTACTTGGACTTTAAGAACTATTTTGTTAAACTTTAAGACAAATTTCCTGGATCTATCACTACTTACAAACATAAACTTATTCTTCATTCATCTCAAGAGGTAAAATCCAACTTTAGAAGGTTTTCCCATGTTTTGTAAAAATAAACTAAATAAAAGATAAAAATGAGAAATTTAGATCTCATATGTAAAGAAATTTTAAATTTACCATCAAGACTTCACGGTCATAATATTACTGATCCTTTATAAAATTTCCAATTAATTAGACTATTGGATCTGATCTATTAGACCACTGTGATTTGACCCATTAAAGTGTAATCTGATCTAGTCTAGTCTAACATGATACATTTAAGTCTAAAGCTCTAGTTTGGTCTGAGTTTAACCCTAACACTACTTATAATCTATGTATTTTTTCATCTTCTCTAATAAAACCTGGCAAATGTCCCCGGGCATTTGCCCCAATGATTTTGGTGGTTTGCCTTCTGGGGTAAAAAAAATCTTGCATGATAGTCTTAGGATGTTTTTAGTTACATTAATTTTATCTCAAACCAAATCAGAGTTAAACAAACTTCAACAGTTGGAAGATGATGTTTGGTAATTTAATTGTTTGGTCATAACAATAGTAGAAAACATAATATTTCAAAACGCTAAACCAAAACTCTCATATTTGCAACATTTTCATTTCAGCGATTCCGTCAAAAAACGCTATGGCCGAATAGCTATTTACCAAGGTATTAATCGCATGAAACAAAACCAAGGTTAATTAAATAAGTATGTACTCCTTAAGACTTGAGACTTGTAATTAATTTGATAAACAAATAAAATGTGACTCCACAGACAATTTCTGAATGAGCTGCTGTGTACATAGGTAACTTATGTGTACACAAAATGTGCGCAAATTATACCGTATGACCGGTATACGGTGAGCACCGTATACCAATATACGGACTTCTTTATTTTTTTTCTTTTTTTAAAAAAAATGGTAACAAATTTTTTATTTTTGATCCGATTTTTATAAAATTTATATCAACATTTTTTATTTTTCACGAGACCAATATTGCTTATGTAATTTTAAGAAATTGTCAAACTATTATATTAATGAGTATTGGATTATAAGGAAAATCGAACTAAATTTAATACAGAAAAATAATTGTGTAAATCACAATTTATCTTAAAATTGTGTATATAAAAAAATTTATTGTAATATGTATTTATACATGTGAGTTACATATTTTTATGCGTAAAGTTACATATTTTTACATGTAAAGTTACATATATATACACACGAGTTGCATTTGGCCTGCCTGAACGCAAGTTACATATTTTTACACGTAAAGTTACATATTTTTACATGTAAAGTTACATATTTATACACACGAGTTACATATTTTTACACATGAGTTGTATTTGACCTGTCTGAACATGAGTTACATATTTTTACACGTAAAGTTACATATTTTTACACGTAGAGTTACATATTTGTACACACGAGTTGCATTTGGCCTGACTCGACGTGAGTTACATATTTCTACAAGTATAATTACATATTTTACATAGGTTAATATAATAGTTCGATAATATGTTAAAATTACATAGGCAATATTGGTCTCATTTGAAAGATCATGAAAAATAAAAAATGTTGATATAAATTTTATAAAAATCGGATCAAAAATAAAAAAGTTATTATCATTTTTAAAAAAAAAATAAAAAATAATACTCTCCACCTCATACCGTATGCCGGTATACGGTGCTCAGCGTATACCGGTCATACGGTATAACAACTACAAAATGTGTGTATTGTGTACACATAATGTGTACACATTAATTGGACATAATGTGTACACAAAATATGCAACTAGGAGGGGTACACAAAATGCTTAAACTTGTGTGTAAACCAAGAATGGTCTTACATTATATACTGACTTTACGGAGCTTCTTTGAAAGGGAGAATCATCAAAATGAATACTAAAATTACTTCAATCATGCTAGAGGTACATCCTATATAAACCACTCTCATTTTTAATCTTTCATTCTCCTCTCTCAATCATACGAGTCATCTTCATTTTTTTCTTCTTCTTCCTCTTTCTGCTTGGTGCTTTCTTCTCTCTTCTTTCCACCTCACATTTGCTTTCTTTTTCCCTTCTATTCATACAACATCTTCACCATCATTTTAACCTTTATGTTTATCTATACAACGACAACAACAACAACATCCAAGTCTTAATGCCAAAAATTTTGTAGTCGGCTAACATAAATCGATCCATAATATCGATGCCAAAAAAGAGAAGACAAACATGAAGAAGAAAAAAAGTAAGATAAAACGGATACGATAAAGATAAATAAATATAAGATAACAAAAAACATAAGAATACAAGAAAGATAAAAGATAAAAAGATAAAAGAGCATAAAAAAATAGAAGATAAAATAACATAAGAACATAAAAAGATAAAAACAATAAACGATAAAAGAAAAAGAGAGAGGAAAAATAGAAAAGTGATCAATCGTCCACACGAATGTGCGTCCTCCACTTTGCTCTCTCAAGATAGAAAAGAGATCAATCGTCATACTCTCATCCAACTCAAGAAGACGCATATCAATTTTGTTTCCTCTAATCCAAGTCTGTTTGGATTTTCACTTTCTCCTCTTTGTCTCTTCTCCACACCTCTCAAGTCATCTAACAGGTGCATCACTCGATCATCAATGCACATGTCCAAACCACCGCAAATGTGATTCCTCAAGCAGTTTTTTCTGGTATGTCCACACATCCAACGCAACATACGTATCTCTGCCACACTCATCTTTTCAATGTGATATTGTTTCACCGTCCAACACTCTACGCTATACATAAATGTAGGCCTAACTACTGTTCGATAAAATTTACCTTTCAGTCTAGTCGGTATACCTTGATCGCATAAAAAACCTGATGCACTCTTCCATTTCATCCACTCGGCTCTGATTCTATGGGCTACATCTCCATCTAATTCACCATCCTTCTGATATATATCTCCTTGATCACATACCTTGATCACACACTGGTATATATCTCCTTACCATCAAGAGTAATCCCATCGTTGTTACTACTTCTACCTCCAACAAACTTATACTCCATATACTCAGTCCTGCTTCGGCTCTGTCTGAAACGCTTGGTCTCCAATGTTTGTCACCATACTTCCAACTTTTCTTTAACACCGAATTGTGTCTCATCAATCAATACAATATCTTCGACACACATTATGCTTCATGTACCACGGTATATCTTCTTGAATTGACTTCATAAGGTCATCCATGACTATAGCAAATAAGAAAGGACTCAAAGTCGATCCTTGGTGTACTCCGATAGTAATAGGGAACTCTACGGTCCCCCAAACACTAGTACGGACACGTGTAGTACAAGCCTCATACATATTCATGATGATATTGATATACTTACGTGATATGCATTTTCTAGTTAAGGCCCACCAAAGGAATTCTCGAGGTACCCTATCATATGCATTTTCTAAATCAATGAACACCAAATGCAGATCCTTTTTAGTGTCTCTATAATTCTTCACAACTTGTCTAAGAAGGTGAATGACTTCAGTTGTTGATCTTCCATGCATAAAACCAAACTGGTTCTCCGAAATTTACATATTTTTTTGAAGCCTTTGCTCAACCACTCTCTCCCAAAGTTTCATAGTGTGACTCATAAGCTTAATCCCTTGATAATTTGCACATTCTTGTACATCATCTTTATTTTTAGGGAATTTATCATTGACCTCCCTTGAGGTTTGATGCATTATCAATCACACCCCTATACTATCAAAAGTATACTCTTACCCCCCCCCCCCTTCCCTATCCTTTAATGGTGGTTAAATAACTTTTAATCTACATTTAGAGAAAGTTATAGTTTCGTAATTTTTCTTTGAGTCCACTTTTAATACTGTTATTTTATTCAATCACAAATCTGGTTGGGTAATTCATAAATTTCTCCAAACTAAAGACCTTTCTATCCAAAGTCGAACCAGATAAAAAATGACCAAAACAGACCTCACTCTAGATAGTTCATTTTAAGCCTTTGAATGTGTAAAGTGAGTAAATTTACTCAATTGAAAATGATCAAAATATGCTAAATTTGACAAAAATTGAAACAAATCAACTTAAATGAATCAAACCAACTCAAAAGTGAAGTTTACTATTCGATTTTACCATTAAAATTGAATGCAAGAAAATTCTCAATTTGCACTTTAGGCGCTCTTTGTTATCACTGAAAATGAGATCATTATAGGTATAATAATAACTCGTAAATTAATATTTGACCAAATATGAACATGTTTACACGTAAAATACTGGTAAAGACATTTTAGTTTAGGACGGCTTCCACACTCAAACTGGTTAGTGCTAAATAATTAGGGCGGTCCATGACCTTATCTTCGATTCCAATCCCCTAATTGGTGTAGGTTCGCTGTCGTCTCCCGATAATTTAAATATTTTTGACTACCTATTTTTAACCTTTTAAATGGACTATAATCGACTTTAAAATGTTCTCAATGGTTTTAAAATAAAAAATGAACGAGGTCAAAACATGGGCTCCAAATCTCCAATCCCAATCTCAAAAAAGGAGGCCTGAGGCCTCTTTTTCACCGATCTGGTCTCAGTCCCGACCTAAAATCTTAATTTAAAAATCGCTCATTCCTGAGACTGGGCCTTGTCCACCCCTAATAGGAACCACAAAAGTAAGCATTTCCCATACAAATTTACAATAGGTAACGATAGTCTCCTAAAAGTCCTTCATCGGAAAGTACGTGTTCCCGTAAAAAGTACTTTCTGGTAGAAAGATTCTTAATACAGGTAAATTTATTAACTATCAGATTTAATTTGCAAGTGAGTAAATTTATAAAACTAAATTTATACTTTTCCTAAACGTAGTTAGGAGCTATTAAACTTTCATTAAAGGACCGGGAGGGGTGTAAGCGTGTATTTTTAATAGTGCAGGGGTCTAGGTGATAATATGTGAAACCTCGATGGAGGTCAATGACAATTTCCCTTATTTTGAAATAGGGAAATGAGAGTACTCTTGCGCCAACTCATTGACATTTTGGTTTTTCTCCAAATCATGTTGAAGGAGTTTGTTATCCACTCAATGCATTTCTCTCCCAAACTTCTCCAAACCTCGATCGGCATGCCATTTGGGCCCACTGCTTTATTCCGCCCCATCTTTCTCATAGCTTCTTTAACTTCTGTTGTTTGGATCCTTCTCATGAAGTCTTAATTTACCATACACTCTGGTATAGTAAGACCATCAATATCTTGCACTTTATTCCCGTTGAATAAGGTATCAAAGTATGACATCCACCTCTCCTTTATTTCCTCATCCTCCATTAGTACCCTTTGATCGACATTCTTCACACATTTAACTTTTCTGATTTTGTGAGTCCTATGGTCACAAAGGCAAGCAAGTCTGTAAATATCTTATTTCTCCTTCCTTAGAGTGCAATTTTACATGCAATTCCTTGTTCACTTTTCCTCTTTCTTCCTTTACAACTTTCTTTGCTCTTCTTCTATCTTCCTTGTAGTCCTCTATGTTCTCATTGCTCTAACTTTTTCCCAATTTCTTATAGCATTCTCTTTTGGTCCTTATTGTTTGTTTCACCTCATCATTCTGCCAAGATGTGTCCTTTTTTATGGAAGACATCCTTTAGATTCTTTGGGTATCTCCTTGGCCACTTTGTTAATGGTGGATTCCATTGATAAGCACACATCATCCACATGTGTGTCATTATCAATGAACCATACATCTTCCTCCAACATTTTGTGTGAAAGACTTTGTTGAAGATTCTCCTCGAGCCTCCACCACTTTATCTTTGGTTCCCCTCGTACCTTAGCCACCATTCTCATTTTACCTTGAAAAGCAAGCACAAGCATCCTATGCTGAGTGACAGCACTCTCATCTGGGATAACCTTACAATTAGTGTAGTTAGTTCTCCAAGTTGTTCGTACTAAAAAGTAGTCAATTTGGGTACTACTAGCTCCACTTCTATAGGTCAAAAGGTGAAAGTCTCTTTTCTTGAACCAAGTGTTCATCACAGCCAACTCATATGTCGAGGAAAAATCCAGAATGTTCTTCACCGCTTCATTTCTAGGGCCAAAACTATGTCCGCCGTGGATACTCTCAAAACCATTACGAATTGGGCCCACATGCCCGTTGAGGTCACCTCCTATAACCAGCTTCTCTCTCCTTGGCACTCATCGCAGAACTTCCTCAAGATCCTCCCAAAATTGGTGAGTGATGAATGCATCCAATCCCATTTGTGGTCCATAGGCACTTCCCACAAACACAATCTCATCTCTTATTATCAACATAATGCTCATGATGTGGTCGTTCTTCTCAAATACTCTCATCACACCCTCAACATAATCATGCGCCACCATAATGCCTACTTCATTCATGTTCCTCTTTCTCCCCGAATACCACATTTGAAAACCTTCGGGATTAATCTCATGTGCCTTTTCTCTAGCTCTTTTAGTTTCTTGCATGCGCGTTATGCTGATAGTCCTACTCTTCATAACCTCAGCTGTCTCAGATGATCTTTCCGAAAGAGAGCCAACATTTCATGTTCCAAAACGTGATCTAGCAACCTGTCTATGAAGTGTAGCACGCTCTTGCATATTTGACACCACCTTCAGGCAGAGGGATGACGTGTTGCTTACGGGAGGCGATCTAGCTGTAGCGATTTTCATATTTCGATTCATGTCATGTGATGTGACTAAGTGATGTTGTTGGTGTCAGTATATATGTCCTAGCGACAATCACTTTTTAGAGATATAGGTACTTGATTACATTCAGTTTTATATATTTGATATATACAGTACTACACATTGATGATTAAGTATTTCGATTGTCAATATCTTATTCATAATTGTGTTCCCTTGGACTTCTGTTGTCAATAAGTAAGTGGGAGCTTATATGATATAACATAAGGTCCTAAAATTGTCCCAATCAATGATCATCAGGAATGGGATATTGATGATATGCGATAAGATTGGTATGTGGACTACATCATAATTTTAGAAAGTATAGTTGATCTCACAACTATGAATTCATGTAATTCATGATGGTGACATAGATATTTTAGAAAATATTGGCATACCCACCGAGAAACCATTTGATAAGTTCTATTCATGTGTCTATGGAATTATCGGCGTATAGAGTAGTGTAATAGTCCTCAGACTTGAGGTCAATATGTACTACATGTGTGGAGTGATGTACTTTGACCATGACTAACACTTGCACTCCAATCGGGGTAGATACAGCATGTGTTGGGTGCATCACGAAGCACATGGAGTAGTAGTTGAGCTAAGAAAGGATTCATTCCTCGTAATAGATTAAGAGAGAACATTCTACTTCTCATATCTAGATGGATCATAAAGTCATTGACCAATGCAAAGATATATTCGTTTTGGATATCGAATATGATCGTTATGGATCATCAAGAAAGATTAAGAGATAGAGACTAAGTTATTGGAATAGACACAATATCAAGTTCTAGACTTAGTTGAATGTTCGTTGAATGAAAGGATCACATCATTATGAGCTCTATATTACAAGGAGTTTGAGTAGTCGTCACAAACGTCCTTATATATTAAGTTTGTTTGGTAAATCGTCTAGGGATTCTACTAAGACCTTAATTTGATTAGTGTTTAATATATAGTCCCTATGGGTCACACAACAAGTGATTATACCTTCTCATTGAATTGTTAGAAGAAATTAAATATTATTAATTAGATTAAATAATATCTAATTCGTAATACTGAAAATGGATTAAGTATTAGTTAGATTAAACTATATTTAATTCATGATGTTGAAGGAGAGTTCTGTTTGATAGGATTAATTAAGTGTGATGAATTAGATTTATTATTATACTTAATTAAGATGTAATTTTAATTAAATAAAGTTGGTATTTTCTTTTATAATTTAGAATTAAAAGAAAATAGAAAATGAAATAAATAATAATAATAATAATAATAATAATAATAATAATAACAAGCAAAGTGACGTGCAGCCACTCTGATATTATTATTAGTTTATTTTGTTTTTTTATTTAATTAATGAAATAATTAATAATTACTGGTCTTGTTGGGACTACAACTCATTAATGAGAAAGACTTTCATTGTGATTAAGAAACTAGTTTAGAACTAGTATAAATACATCATCATCCGTCATAATAGATAGATCAGCTTCCTAGATTCAGTATTGTCGATTTATTTCCCTACGAAGAGATTTCCTAGCCTTTCTATATGGGAGATCTAGCCGTTCTTTCGGAAAGGAGAAAAATCGCGTGGATACCTAAGGTCAAGGATTATCACCGCTAGACTGGAAGATCCGTAAGTTAACTCAGATCTGTTATTATTGTTATATATATTCGTTGTTTTGTCATAATCATGGAAGATCTGTTTGGGAAAATTTTAAACTTCCGTTGTTGTACTTTCGAGGTACGTTACATCGATTTCCTTAAGTGATATCAAAGCCAATCTAGTTTTAATGGCATCATACAAATTCTTGATGATGTTTTTGTATCTACAATATTTTGATTTCAAAAATATATACAAAATTGGATTATCAGTGATTTTGAATATCAACTTCTGAAATTGGATTATCAGTGATCTTTTGAGATCAAGTAAATATAATTGGAAATCTACAAAATTGCACACTAGTTTTTCAATGTTGGAGATTAGATAACTTTTACGGAGTAAAAAAAATGCAATCTCCTGAAAAGGCGCAAATGCGCAAAAGCAGATAAACTTTTTTTTTATCTTGCTTCAAAATTTGGGAACAAAGCCATTCTTATGGAAGATCTGCATGCGGTTTTATCTTGCTTCTAAAAAAATGCAATCTCCGGTCGGGTACAGGTCGGAACGTAGTATCCCAGAGGTCTGAAACAAGTTCCACATTTGACTTCACACATATTAAGAAAATAAATTTGACTTTACTGTAGAGTGCACTGTTTGAACACTGTTTGGCACTGTTTGAACACTGTTTGGCACTGTTTGAACACTGTTTGACATTGTTTCGATGTAGATAATTTGCCAAATAAGGAAATGTTTGAAAGTGGAACTTAGAGCTCGTTTGGTAGCACGAAAATCAGCTAATTTGGCTGATTTTGCTGAAATTTATGAAGTTCTGGCTGGAGTAGCTGCATTGGCTGATTCTGCTGATTCAATAAAAAATTATTTTTAAAATATATTTTATTAATAAAATAAAGAAAAAATTATATGTAAAAATAGCTAAAATAGTCATCTACAGTAACTTCAGCCAATACAGCCAGAAAAGTAACTTCAACCTTACTTTTTCTGCTTACTACATAATTCAGCGCGCGAAAATAAAAGTTATGTGTTTGGTGAAAAAGTTGGCTGATAAACCTGATAAGCCGAAAAACGATGTCGCCAAACGGCCTCTTAATTTTGAATCTGCCCGAAAAGGAAAGGTGGAACTTGTTTCAGAAACGGAGGGAGTATTAAATAAAAAACAGGACCTCTTACTACCGAGTACTTTTCTGGCAACATACGACACATGAACTGTAATTACTTGTCTGTAATTACTCAACCAAAAGAAACAATTGTGAGTTTATAATTTGCAAGATACGTAGTGTTAGAATAAAGAGTAAAATTAATGGCTTTGGAAACTGAACAGACTTTTTCTTGAATCCTTTGTGGCCTGCGAACTCTAGGGTCTCTAGGGATCCTTCTTCTGATTTATTAAACTAAATCGTAATGTCGACGGCAAACTAATGTAATATGTATATTAGACTAATGTGTGTGTTTATACATATATATGTATATATTTACATATAGTAAAAAAGATTAAAATCCAACCATCTAATATACTAAATCGACGATAGAGATTTAATACAAATGGAGGTGGCAATGTAGTAATTAGATGGAATTTTGCATGCAGTTCTAATGATAAAAGAAACGGAATTATTGATAAGGGCAAAAGTGTAAAAGGTATCGTTATTAAAAATCTGATTTGCTTAACAATTTTAAACGGCTAAACACAAACTTCTCCTAAAATCTAGGATTTTAAATAGCAATCATTACATTTTTTGAGTTATCACTCGAACGTATCCTTGAAAGTTTCCTAATAGTTAGGAAAATTATTTCCATTTGGTCCAAAAGGTGGAATCTCCCACCCCAGGAGCCCTCATACCCCGACCCGACAGGATTTTTGGGAGGATGTTAATCACGGTGACTCTGTCGGCCCAATGATGGTAGGCCTTTTTCCCGTGCGCACCAGAGTTCCAGCCTTATTTCAGGTTCTGTGACCTCCACACGGCCGCTGCAGGTTTCGAACCTTGGTCACTTGGTCCAAATTTCCCACCACTGAACCAACTGAGCTACCCGTGCGGGTGGAAAATTATTTCCATGATACCTATCACTTGAATAATTAAATTACTTTTCATATTCTTTTTTCATTTTTCATTCATTAGATTTTAACTCTAGCATAGAATAAGTGCACTTTTATTCAAAAATCTATACAACATTATCTTAGATAAAATTTTGGAGTTTTCTACAAACATTAATTTAAATAATAATCGACACCTGTCATAAAAAATGTGAATAGAAATATCATTTTATTACATTAATCTGCACTTTTCAAAATTGCACGTTTATGTTATTAAATTGCACTATCTATAATACCTTCTTGCACTTTGTGCATTCACCAATGCACTATTACCTTCTTGCACTTTGTGCATTCACCAATGTAATTTCTTTCGATTTTTAGTGTATACAAAAGTGCACTACTATATCTCAATTTATAACAAGTATACTATCATGTGCATTTAAGTATACATAAAAGTGCATTATAATATCACACTTTCTGAGTTTTTACATTACACTTTTAACCCAAAATGAATGCACTTTAAACACGTGCATCTAAATATATATTGAAGTGCATTATTCTCTCACACTTTCAAAAATATTTACACAGACATTATGGTGCGGTTATGATACTAAAAAGGTGCAACATATATAGTTGTGTTAGTGCAATTTTTAACAATATCTAGATCATAAATAATATATGAAAATGCATTTAAACATAAACCCGTAGATATATTGAAATAAAAGGAGATGAAATTATCAACTTTTTTAACAAAATGTAAAAATGCACGTACGAACAAGGAAAGAAGAACACAGATGGAGGAAAATATCTTTGGAAAGAGATCTTGGAGAAACGGTTGTAGAAGGAAATCGGTTGTAGAAGGAAATCATGCAGTGTACGTTTAGGAAGTCTACAAACGTATAATTGAAATTGTCTTCCTTACCCTTAATGAAGGTTTAGACGCACAGATTGTTCTAATATAATCCAATGGTTAAGATGTGTTCTTTTTTACTCTCCTAAGATTAAGTTCTCATGTGTGTGTGTGTGTGTGTGTATTAACGGGTCGGGTCCTAAACGGGTCGAAACTACATATACCATACCCGACCCATTAAATAACGGGTCCGGATCCGGGTGCGGGTAACGGAAATAAATGTAGACCCATACCCATTAAAAATAGACGGATCCGGGTCGGATTTGGGTCTAGACCCGACCCATTGACAGGCCTACGTATTGGTGATGACCTGTTGTTGTAGTGTTGTTTATACGAAGCACTAATTTTTATGAACTCGTTTTTGAGCAGGAGACTATGTTCATAGTATGTATTTTGGTATAATAATAAAACATATTGTTTTGGTTATTGTACTCCATAATAATTAAATTAAACTAACTTTATATTAATTAGATTAATGATCTTAGAGATTCAATAAGTTTAATTTAATGAACATGTATTTAGTGATGATTACTTTTTTTAGCATGCTTAAATTATGTTATTAATTTTTGAATATTGTATCAACTATAAATTAGATTTATATTGCTTGCTTAATTTATCTGTTTGAGTTAGATCTCGTTAACGTATTATTTGATAATATGTTTTAGCATCTTGATTAAATAGAATAATTTAATACCCCGCTAAATGTTCCCCATAAATTAAAATTTAAGTTTTATCTAGGATCGATAACGACATCACCCATCATAATTAAATTAGTAAAAATATTTTTTCGTTGAAGAATATTTCACCCAAGTGTTTATTCCATTCGACAAAATATAGAACTAATTTATAGATACATATGTTTGTGATCGTATGATGGTTTTGACTTACTTAAATTAGCTCGAGTCGCCCAAGCGTTAGTGTTAATTTAGGGATGTCGATCAATTTAAAATTGATCAACCAAGAATTGTTTAGACACAATTGGTCTAGAGACCTACCCATTATATTATTGCAGTGATCAGCCCAAGTTGGGGCTGTTATAGTATGAATTTGGATCTTGGCCACTATGATTGTAAAAACAATCTATGTTCTTTTTATTGGGGTCAAAGAGCATGTAGAAATAGTGGGAGCTAAATGATTCAAAGTCTGTATTTTTTAGTTAACTAAATGTGATCATAGGAATAAATATATGAATTTTAATTCCCATTCTATTTGAACTTCTCTAGGATTTTAGGAAGTCGAATTTATCATTGAGAAGTATCTTGGATACAAATAATCTGACTCGACCAGACTTTGTAGACATCGAACAAAATGTGTGTTTAGTGTTTAGGTAAGAAAATATTGAGAATGTGTTTGACACATGTGCACCCGAGGTTCCTAATGTCAACTCTTCTGAATTGCTTAGGTTTGACATGGACATTCAGAAGAATAGCATTGCTAAGGTAAGCTCTACTGCTGAATGTTTTCCTACGGGAAAGAACAAGCATAAGATGAGAAATAAGGTTAGACCTAAGCCTCTAGCTTTGAAACCTAAAGGTAGGATTCAAAAGAAATCTAAGGTACTAAAAGATGTATGCCTTTATATCAAAGAGAGGGCATTGGAAGAAAGGTTTTAAGCTATGTAGGGATGATCTAGCCAAAGCACCGAGTGCTTTTAGCTTAGGTATTTTTGTGTTGGGCTGCGGGTATGCGGTGCCAGCAACAGCCAGCCTGCCGGTGCAATCGGACCGCATGGCGCTTCGCTTGTGCTATAAAGGGGGAGGAGCGTGCTTCACTATCAGCGATTGCTTTTAGTTTAGCGGTAAGCGCAACGATCCACAAGTGGTATCAGAGCCAAGGTCACGGGTTCGACCCCCGGCAACAGCATGCTGCGCAGTTGAGGCTGGCAGGTGCTGGGGGGAGATTGTTGGGCCGCGGGTATGCGGTGCCAGCAACAGCCAGTCTACCGGTGCAATCGGACCGCGTGGCGCTACGCTTGTGCTATAAAGGGGGAGGAGCGTGCTTCACTATCAGCGATTGCTTTTAGTGTAGCGGTAAGCGCAACGATCCACATTTTGTCATTAATATTAATATGTCTACAACTAACTCTCATTGTTGGGTATTAGATACAACGTGTGGCTCACACATTGGAATAATGTGTAAAGTTTAAGTGACAGTAAGCAGTTAGGCTAGACACCATATGAGTTATGGTGTAATAAGAAGCCTATTCTTACACATTAAAGTGTGAGGTTGCCTTACATATGTGAAGAAAATGGACATTGACTAGTTGGGACCTAGAAGTGACAAATATTATTTTGTGGGGTATCCTAAGGAAACTAAAGGATACTAATTTATCTTCCCAAGGAATATAAATTCATTATTATTTCCAGACAAGCAAGATTCCTAGTATAAGACTTGGTCTTTAAGGAATGTAATTGGAGGAGGATAGAACTTGATGAAGTTCAAGAATCACAAAATAACATAGAGGGAGAATACTTGTTAGATGGTCAAAACAAGGATTTAGTGGGAGAATCGAGTGGAAACATGTCTCTAGGAAGGTGTCTTTCAGCTTGTGGGAGTAGCATAGGAATCTCCCAAAAGTGGAGATTCCTATGTAAATTACACACTTTTGGTGTAATAGTTTAGTTTGTTAAATTCTTGTAAATTGTTTAGATTAGGTTTATTCTGAGCTCAAACAGGTCTTGATCAACTCAAAGGACAGTTGGTGAAACCCAAAAGTGGAAGGAAGGTGCAAAAAAATCAAAAGAAAGAAGATCCTGAATTTTTTGGTCTATACCCGGTCGATTATGACATATACTCGATCGGGTATCTTGTTAAAATTTAAAATCGGATCAGATCCGAAGACAAATGATCATGCAGAGAAGATTCGGACCACGATCGAATGTCCATACCCGATCGGGTACACCGACACACCCGATCGGGTATCCCTTCAAATACAAACCCGAACTCGGTCGAGTATGCCCCGGATCTGAAGTTATAAGCATACTCGACCGGGTACAAAGGTATACTCAATCGGGTATGCTTATAAAATTTAGGCAAATATCGATCGAGTATACCTCGAATTTGAGGTATTACACATACCCGATCGGGTACCTTGTATATACCCGATCGGGTACCTTGTATATACCCGATCGGGTACCCGAGCTGCATCTCAAAAGCCTATAAATACGCCTCCTTTCCTTCACAATTATATATCCAATTCCTTTATACACCTAAGCTCAGTCTAGAATAGTTCTTTCTTTATATTTTTCATCATGTTTAGTCTCCAAATGAGGAGCTAAACTCTTCCATCTTGGTTTTGCTACTTCGAAGCTTAATGAATTTGTAAGTTGTGAGTTATTTTCTTTAATCTTCTTCCTTGAATATTAATTCTTCCTTTAAAATACTATTTCTATATCAAAGTTGGGGAGTGTTACTAAGATGACAATTAGTTAACATCTTGACATTGGTTATAGTAATAGTTATTTCTTCCTCTATGTTAATATTGGGGAGTGTTACTAAAATGACAATTAGTTAACATCTTGATATTAATCATAGTAGGATTCATATTCTTTAATATTCTTCCTTGAGTATTAATTAATTCCTATTCATACTTCATGTTAATATTTTGAACATCACTTAAAGTATCAACTAGTTTTGTTTCTCATATTAATTATTACTAGAATCAATCGGTTAATACGCTTGTTATTAATCCGGTTCTTTCAACAGTAGTAAACTTGGATTATTAATGCATGCATCTCATGGTTAATATGCCAAGGGGAATTAATTATAATGATTAAACCGATAAACCGCTTGTGTTGAGGTCGTCAATCTCAATCGTTTTCATCTTAAGTTTATTGCTACTATCAAGTTAATATACGGCGCTTGTTCTATATTGACTCGATAGTAAGTTTTATTAATGAACGCATCTCGTTATTAATAACTACCCTCGATAAACTGGATATACTCCTCGATTGAGTATTTGAGAGGAAGATAGTTAAAGATATAACCGGGATCGACGAACATTTCATTAAGTGGATAAAAGCAAAACCAAGCCTCCATATCTATTAATTAAACTCATATAGGTTGTTCATCTTAGTATTTTTAAATCAAACAAATCTAAACCCCCCTTGTTACTACTTATATAAAAGAAAAGTATTCCTTTCCCTGTGGATATGAACCTTACTTCGTTATACTACGTATAATCGTTGTATTGTAATTATTTTGAGTGCACCTCACGGCAAGTGCATGTCAAATTTGGCGCTGTTGCCGGGGATTGGCAATTATTTTTATTTTATTGTATTTCAACAAAATATTAAAAAAAATATTAAAAAAAATATAAAGAGTTCTTATTTTTCTATTTCTGAGCTTTGAAGTATATGGTTAAATATCGTTCACTGAACGAAATCACCTATCAAACCAACCCCGAAATAGAACAAACTTTCGAGCGGTTGAAAAGTAAATTTTCTAATACCGACTCGGAAGAATCATCTACCAGAGATTCATACACCGCTAGCTCTAGTTCTAGCGAATCGAAGAGTCCTTCCACATGGCTCTTGAAACAAGAACACTGAGGGAGCTCACAACTCCAAACTTGAATCAACAACCACTGTGTATTACCTTCCCTACACTTGATGAGGGTAATACGTTTGAGCTAAAATCTGGGCTCATTCATCTGTTGCCATCCTTCCATGTCCTGAGAGGAGAGGATCCGAACAAACACCTCTCGGAGTTTCACGTCGTTTGCACAAGCATGTGTCCAAACGGTGTGACGGAAGAACAAATCAAATTGCGGGCTTTTCCATTTTCTCTAAAGGATACCGCAAAGGATTGGCTATTCTATCTTCCTTCAGGAAGTATAGGTACATGGGCGGCCATGAAGAAATCTTTCCTCGAAAGGTATTACCCTACCTCTGTCTCCTCATCTTTCAAAAAGCAAATTAGCAACGTGGAGCAAAAGGATGATGAATCGTTCTATGAATATTGGGAACGATTCAAGAAACTTTGTGCAAGTTGTCCATACCACGGCTATTCGGAGCAAGACCTCATCTTATACTTCTATGATGGTCTTTGCAATGAAGATAGGCGGATGATCAACGCCGCATGTGGAGGGGGAATTGTCAACAAGACTTCTTCTCAAGTTAGAAACCTTATCTCGGAGTTGGCCGAGAATTGTAGACACTATGATCGGCGGTCATCAAAACGAGTTATGGCGGCAGAATCCAACAACTCGTTGGAAAGTCAAGTAGCCGGCTTGACTTCTTTGGTTAAAGATTTTCTCTTAAATCTAAAAACTCAAGAGGTCAAGGTCTGCGGCATATGCTCGATGTAACACCCCGGCCCCGTAGGCCCCGAGGTAGTTACTTCTGACCTCTAGTACTGTCCTCACAAACCGCCACTAGCCTTTTCCACGCACTTTGTCCTCACTCGTGCGCGCCCTGAGAAACTTCCCAGGGGGTCACCCATCCCAAGACTACTCCCGTGCAAGCACGCTTAACTTTGGAGTTCTTGGCTAATGAGCTCCCTTAAATGGAGATGCACCTTGTTGGTATGAGTAGTACTATTGATCCGTTTAAATTAAATCTCAAGTATTACAATCACCCCCACTTAGGAACGCAACGTCCTCGTTGCGCCCATAAACCAATCTCAATCATATCCCAGAATCTTTTCCTCTGCTATGTGCCCATCCGATATCCAACGGATCAGCACACTGTCGCGGGGTTGCTCTGATACCACCTGTAACACCCCGGCCCCGTAGGCCCCGAGGTAGTTACTTCTGACCTCTAGTACTGTCCTCACAAACCGCCACTATCCTTTTCCACGCACTTTGTCCTCACTCGTGCGCGCTCTGAGAAACTTCCCAGGGGGTCACCCATCCCAAGACTACTCCCGTGCAAGCACGCTTAACGTTGGAGTTCTTGGCTAATGAGTTCCCTTAAATGGAGATGCACCTTGTTGGTATGAGTAGTACTATTAATCCGTTTATATTAAATCTCAAGTATTACACTCGACACAAGGGCACCCCACCGACTCTTGCCCAACGCTGCAAGAGGAGAACTCCGAACAAGTCAATGCTTTGGGGTTTCAAAATCCAAAGAGGTATAACCCTCACGGCAACACCTATAATCCGGGATGGAGGGATCATCCTAATTTAAGGTACGGAAACTCTCAACCTCCTCAACCATCAAATCTTCCCCCTCAACAATATAAACAACAAGGCCAAACTTCGAACTCGAACATGTCCACCGAAGACATGATTCGATCACTTGCCATGAATATGGCAATGATGCAACAAAGTGTGGTCGAATTTCAAGAAACAACAAAATCCAGCATCCACAACTTGGAAAGCCAAATCAGCCAAATCTCAAATGTCGTGAGTAGGCTTGAACCTAAGGATTCGGCAAAGCTACCATCTCAAACGGAGCCGAATCCTAGGCAACAAGCCCATGCAGTCACATTAAGGAGTGGCAAGGAGTTGGTTATTTCCAAGGAGAAAGCAAAGAGTCACATTGGCGAAGAGGAGGAAGAAGAGGAGCTGGTGGAAATAACTCAACCGGAGGTGGAAGTTCAAATCTCAACCCCACCACCGGTCATCCCCGAAATTGAAGCACCCTTCCCCGAGGCTCTAAGGGAAACGCGAAAGCTGGAGAAAGACAAGGACATCTATGTGACATTCTCCGAATGTGAGGTAAATATTCCTCTCCTTAACTTGATAACGGGTGCGCCTAGATTTGCAAAAATTTTCAAAGAACTATGTACAATAAAAAGGAAACATAGACTCAATGGAAAACAAAAAGTCCAAGTTAATGAACGTGTTTCGGCAGTTTTTCAAAAGAAACTCCCAAAGAAATACAATGATCCGGGCATGTTCACTATACCTTGTAAGTTGGGAGGAACTACGTTTTCAAAAGCCATGCTCAATTTAGAAGCATCAATTAATTTCATTCCTTACTCTTTATACAAATCACTTGAGCTTGGCCCTCTAAATGAAACCGGAGTAGTCATTCAACTTGCGGATAGATCAAATGCTTACCCTAAAGGTATTGTCGAAGATGTACTAGTTATGGTTGACAATTTGATTTTCCCCGCTGACTTTTATGTTTTGGAAATGGAGAGTGATAAGAATGTGGTTCCTATCCTCTTAGGAAGGCAATTTTAAAAACCGCTAGAGCAAAGATTGACGTATTTAGCGGCTCTTTAACAATGGAATTTGATGGAGATAAGTTGAATTCAACATTTATGACTCAATGAAATACCCAAATGAAAATCATTCTTTGTTTTCCATTGATATTGTTGACCCTCTTGTACAAAATACTTTTGAAATTAATGGAGAACACGAATTGTTGAGTATACTTGAGAATGACTTCGAAGAAAACACCTTAGAACTTGCCTTGACTCCCAACACACAAGCTATGATAGTGGAATTGGATACTCACTTCCAACTCCCACTTATGCCACCAGGGTCGAGAGCATTTCCACTAACCATCCCCGAAGAAAAGCCTTTGCCTTCAGTTTTGCAAGCACCCGAAGTTGAAATGAAACCACTCCCAAAACACTTGAAATATGTGTTCTTGGGAGAAAAAGAGACACTATCGGTCATTATCTCAAACAAATTGACCGGAGAGCAAGAAGGCAAATTGATAGCGGTGCTCAAGGAGCATAAACTAGCAATTGGATGGACTATAGCCGACATCAAAGGCATTAGTCCATCTACATGCATGCATCGCATCTTAATGGAGGATGAAACCAAGACGGTGTGACAGCCGCAAAGAAGACTAAACCCACCTATGATGGAGGTGGTCAAAAAGGAGGTGATCAAGTTACTCCAAATGGGGATAATCTTCCCCATTTCTGACAACAAGTGGATTAGTCCAACCCAAGTGGTTCCGAAGAAGACCGGAGTCACGGTGGTGGAGAAGAAACATGGAGAACTTATGCCCACCCGAATTCAAAACGGATGGAGGGTATGTATAGACTACCGTAGACTCAATGCGGTAACTAGAGAGGATTTCTTTCCTTTACCCTTCATTGACCAAATGCTTGAGAGACTTGTCGGGCATAAGTTCTATTGTTTTCTTGATGGCTACTCCGGGTACTTTCAAGTGTCTATAGCCCCTGAAGATCAAGAGAATACCACTTTCACTTGTCCATTTGGTACCTTTGCATACCGACGCATGCCATTCGGACTTTGCAATGCTCGGCCACATTCCAACGATGCATGATGAGCATATTCTCTGAATATGTTGAGCTATTTATGGAAGTCTTTATGGATGATTTTACAATCCATGGAGACTCATTTGATTCATGCCTACTCCGTCTATCTCTTGTTTTGAAAAGTTGTTTAGAATCAAATCTTGTTCTAAACTCTGAAAAATGTCATTTTATTGTGGAGGAAAGAATTGTCCTAGGCCATGTGATCTCATCCAAAGGGATCGAGGTGGATAAAGCAAAAGTGGAAGTCATCCAATCACTACCTTATGCTACTACCGTTAAGGAGATACGATCATTTCTTGGACATGCAGGTTTCTATCAGAGGTTTATCAAAGATTTCTCAAAGATTGCATCTCCTTTATGCACACTTTTGCAAAAGGAGGTGGAGTTCATGTTTTCCGAGAACTGCAAGAAGGCCTTCAATACTTTGAAGGAAAAGCTAGTAACCGCACCTATCATCCAAGCCCCGGATTGGTCTTTTCCCTTTTAGATCATGTGTGATGCTAGTGACTATGCGGTCGGGGCCGTTTTGGGCCAAAAGGTGGCAAGAGCATCTCATGTGATCTATTATGCATCCACCACTCTCAATGATGCCCAACGCAACTACGCCACCACCGAGAAAGAAATGTTGGCCGTCGTTTATGCACTTGAAAAAATCAGGTCATATTTACTTGGTACCAAGGTGATCATTTACACCGATCATGCGGCTATTAGGTTCTTGATGACAAAGAAGGAGGCCAAACCGCAGTTGATTCAATGGATACTACTCTTGAGCGAGTTTGATGTTGAGATCAAGGACAAGAAAGGCATGGAGAACTTGGTGGCCGATCACTTGAGCCGTTTGGTCCTTGATGAAGGAAATAATCATATCAAAGACGATATCTGAGGGGAATTTCCCGATGAGACCCTCTTCTCTCTTAAGGAAATTCGCCCTTGGTACGCTCATATTGTTAATTTCCTTGTTCTAAACAGGTTTCCATCAAGCTTCTCTAAAGCTCAAAGAGAGAAACTCCAGCATGATGCAAAACAATACGTATGGGATGAACCATACTTATGGAAACATTGCAAAGATCAAGTCATTCGAAAGTGCATTCCCGAAACGGAAATAGCATCCATTCTTGCTTTTTGTCACTCACATGCATGTGGTGGCCACTTTGGAGGGAACCTGCCCCCAGCATTCGATCGGGTACAGGGCTCAAGAATTGCAAAACAAAGGATACCTGATCGGGTATCACTACATACCCGGTCGAGTATGAACAGAAAGGCAAAGTTCAATGGAAGCTGACTCCAACACTCGATCGAGTACAGGCCTCAAAACGTGGAAAAAGAAACATACCCGATCGAGTACTGTGCCATACCCGATCGGGTACCGGAGGCAGTCTTCTCAAAACTTCGAGTTTGCAGCCATACTCGACCGAGTAACTCCCCATACTCGATCGGGTATACGGGCATTTTAACCCCCAAAAACGCCCAAATCACTTCATCTTCCCCAAATCCCAGACCCAAATTTCAAAACCCTCTCCCCCAACCTCCATTTTCAAACCTTCTCTCTACCATATCACCCCATTCCACCACCAAAATACTCCCCTCACCTTCCTCTACACACCCATACCCACCAATCCAACTTTTCCCCAATCTCCACAGGTCCGAAAAACCCTACCCCCAAATTTCAATTTTCAGATTTTGAGATTCCAAATCTCCAAAAAAATGGCACCAAGGAAGGATAAAGGGTAGAGCTCCACCGCTATGGCACCCATTCCAGGCTACGAGGACCTCATCTTCGCCAACAACGAACACCTAGCTCGGTTCATCACTACCATTGCAAGGCAAGTTAAACCTTCCCGTTTTTTATGCCATGATGCTCTACATGAATTAGGGGTGTATAAGAGCACTAGAAAAATTTTTCATGAGTTGAGCATGGATCGTATATTCAAAATGCAATACAACTCTAACGAAAAAATAATCTATGAATTCATGAGTTCGGTGCAATTTGAGACCGATGAAACTGATTTTAGGGATGATAGACTCAAGTTTCGTCTGTTTAACCAAAACCACTCAATAATGAAACTTGAGTTCGCCGAACATTTTGGCATTCCGGTTCCCCACCAAAAATCCATATCCGATAACACTCCTTTCGGCCATTCCCTGTGGACAAAGATGACTGGGGAAGCAAAATTTAGCTCCTCCCAACTGTATATTAGTCATGTCCAACATCCCGTCCTCCGATTATTCTTGAAATTTCTTGCCAATTGCTTGCTTGGACGTCCCAACAACCATCACACTAGGATGGGGGATGTATGCTTGATGTCTGTAGCCCAATTCCGTGTTCATGTCGACTTTAATCTATGCAATCTTATGTGGGCACATCTGAAAAAGGAGAGCGCAGCCAAGGGGGCTATTGTTGTGGGTGGGGTGATTATGCACTTAGCCACCAAGTTCGGGTATACGGATAACTCTCCTATACCCGACTATTGTTTGATGAACATCTCTTGGTTAGGCCATTCGGGATGCACAGCCTTTTCCCATACAGTTTATGGTGGTGAACGACCAAAAAACATGTATAACTGGCTCATACACCCCAAGCCTCTCAAATACTTCCTCCTACCTAACCAAGAACTTCCCAAACTGCGCTACAAAGAAGCGGTAGAGGTGCCCCATTACCTATTCCCACACGCCCTTCCACCGCATCTCCAAGAACCGGAAACAGAGCATCCCCAATACCAACCCGAGTACGAGCCTTATGTTGAACCCCATGGCCATGAAGACATGGACGCCGACATCCCCGAGCAAACTCAAAACCCTCCACCACCCGACTTCTTCCAACAACTTTTGGAGGGTCAACAACAACTGCTTGCGGGGTACAATCAAATGAACACCAACTACATGGCCATGGGAGAACAGCTCAACCAAGTGCAGGAGGAGCAAAGGGCCGGTTTTCAACGGTTGGAGGAGCTCCGTGAAGCCGACAGGCATCGGTATGAAGAAGATCAACGTAGGTTCTACGGACATATGTACTCTTACATGGTCCAGCATGGATCTTTTCAGACCATGGTGAACCCCCCTCCACCACCCTCGTGGTATGACCCCACTCATTGGGGTAACTTTGGAGGATCTAGCTCCGGGGGTGGAGGGTACGATGGCGGAAATGGAGGGGACACATACATGGGAGATGGCGGGCAGGGGAGCGGCTTCGGAGGCAGCTACTACGGCGGAGAAGGCGGGCACTAGGGACAGTGTTTGGCCTAAGTGTGGGGGAGAGACTCTTATGGTATGTATTTTCATTTATTCCCTTTCACTACGCATGAATTTCTTTTACCATTGGTATTCAAAAAATCAAATAAATAAATAAATAAATAAAAGAAAAGAAATGCTAGTTAGGTTAAAAACCCAACAAAATGGGCAATCTAAGCAAAAAAGACTTATAAAAAAATGATGAGTGAGTTGGGGAGAATGGAAAATGAAAAGAGATGCTAGGATGAAAACCTGAAAAGGCTCTTAGGCAAAATGAGAGATATGAGAGAAATATTTGTTCTTGCAGGCACTCATTTCATCTCCTTGGAGGAAAAGAAGAGTCAAGAAGAAGAGGAAGAAGAAGAGAGGAAGAGAAGAGAAGATGAGCACTAGAAGGCCATAAAACCCAAGATAATATATGTACTTAAAATCATATTTTATCCTTGGTGGTCTTTGTGCTTTTATCTTGTAAAATTGTTGAAACTTTGGAAAACTTAAACACTTGTGAACATTTGACTTTACTCGAGGACGAGTAAAGAAACTAAGTGTGGGGGAGTTGATACGCTTGTAATTTTCATTTGTATGTTTTTCCATCATTTGAAATGGAGCCAAAGATTCATTATTTTTGGCTTCAGATTATGATGGAATAAAGTGAAATGGCTCACTAAACTGCCTGGGCTTCTTTGTTATGAAGCAGCAGTCAGTCCATGCAATTTTGGACGGGATTTTCACTATGGGTCATCCGGAAACAGTCTCTATGCGCTTTAGTACAGGGGTAAGACTGCGTACATCCGACCCCCCTTACCCCACCGTAGGTGGGAGCCTTTGCGGCACTGGGGTAAATGAAAATGAAAATGAATGTTTGTGTTTTTAATTAGTTTTGATTGATTTTTACTTTAGAAATTACACACTTTTGGTGTAATAGTTTAGTTTGTTAAATTCTTGTAAATTGTTTAGATTAGGTTTATTCTGAGCTCAAACAGGTCTTGATCAACTCAAAGGACACTTTGTGAAACCCTAAAATGGAAGGAAGGTGCAAAAAAAATCAAAAGAAAGAAGATCCTGAATTTTTTGGTCTATACCCGGTCGAGTATGACCTATACTCGATCGGGTATCTTGTTGAAATTTCAAATCGGATCAGATCCGAAGACAAAGGATCATGCAGAGAAGATTCGGACCACGATCGAATGTCCATACCAGATCGGGTACACCGACACACCCGATCGGGTATCCCTTCAAATACAAAACCCGAACTCGGTCGAGTATGCCCCGGATCTGAAGTTATAAGCATACTCGACCGGGTACAAAGGTATACTCGATCGGGTATGCTTATAAAATTTAGGCAATGATCGATCGAGTATATCTCGAATTTGAGGTATTACACATACCCGATCGGGTACCCGAGCTGCATCTCAAAAGCCTATAAATACACCTCCTTTCCTTCACAATTATATATCCAATTCTTTTATACACCTAAGCTCAGTCTAGAATAGTTCTTTCTTTATAGTTTTCATCATGTTTAGTCTCCAAATGAGGAGCTAAACTCTTCCATCTTGGGTTTGCTACTTTGAAGCTTAATGAATTTGTAAGTTGTGAGTTATTTTCTTTAATCTTCTTCCTTGAATATTAGTTCTTCCTTTAAAATACTATTTCTATATCAAAGTTGGGGAGTGTTACTAAGATGACAATTAGTTAACATCTTGACATTGGTTATAGTAATAGTTATTTCTTCCTCTATGTTAATATTGGGGAGTGTTACTAAAATGACAATTAGTTAACATCTTGATATTAATCATAGTAGGATTCATATTCTTTAATATTCTTCCTTGAGTATTAATTAATTCCTATTCATATTTCATGTTAATATTTTGAACATCACTTAAAGTATCAACTAGTTTTGTTTCTCATATTAATTATTACTAGAATCAATCGGTTAATACGCTTGTTATTAATCCGGTTCTTTCAACAGTAGTAAACTTGGATTATTAATGCATGCATCTCATGGTTAATATTCCAAGGGGAATTAATTCTATTGATTAAACCGATAAACCGCTTGTGTTGAGGTCGTCAATCTCAATCGTTTTCATCTTAAGTTTATTGCTACTATCAAGTTAATATACGACGCTTGTTCTATATTGACTTATCTAGACGATACACATGATCTGGATACTTCTCATTAACAAATCCTTCTGGTTGATCAACGTAGACTTCCTCTTTCAAGATTTCGTTCAAAAAATCAGTCTTTTCATCCATTTGATAGAAGGTGAAATTCTTGTGTGCAACATAAGCCATGAACACTCGAATGGCTTCAATACATGGAGCGAACGCCTCGTTGTAGTCTATGTCTTCTTGTTGAGTATACCCTTTAGCAACTAAACGGGTCCTATTGCGAATTACAATTCCATCTTCATCTCTTTTGTTTTTGAATATCCACTTTGTGCCTATAATAGATTTACCAGATGGTCGAGGCACAAGTGACCAAACTTTCAGTCTCTCGAATTGATAGATCTCCTCTTGCATGGAAATTATCCAATCAAGGTTAGTTAATGCTTCAAAAACCTGTGTAGGCTAAGATTGACTTGGGAAACAAGAAAATAGACATTCATTTTCTGTAGCACATCGAGTGCAAAGTCCATTTTCTGGCGTGTGGGAGTGGTTGAGCGCTGTTATTAGGTTGTTGATCAACATAATGAGTAACATCTTGAGGAGTAGATGAAGAGATGGGATCAGTAGATGGAGGCGGTGTAGTCACTGTCGCTATTTCACTCTCAGCTGTAGTTGTACTTGTTGTCATTGAGGGAGTAGATGATAGAGTTGTAGATGCAGTAAATGGTGGATGAGATGTATGTGGATTCTCATAGATTTAGTCAAACAGATGATCAAGATCCGCAGTATTAGAGTCAGGTGAGGGAGATGATGTGGGGAGTTGTGTTAGAACACCAGTGATATCGGGTTCTAATTTGATATGTCCAAAAGCCTGTTCTTCATTTTTGTCAAAGGTCACATTGACGCTTTCAATGACCTTCCTTCTCTCTATGATGTAAACTATGTAAGCTTTAAAAGAAGAAGAAGAAGAAGAAGAAGAAGAGTATCTAATAAACACGTCTTCAAATGCTTTTGGATCAAGTTTGCTTTGATCTTCCATGTCATTAGCAAAGAAGCACTTGCATCCAAAAATTCTTAGAAATGAAACGTTGGGAATACGGCGGTTGATCAGATCATATGGTGTCTTTCCAAATCTTTTATGATTGAAGTCATGTTTTGAGTGAAGCAAGCAGTGTTGATTGCTTCAGTCTAGAGAATATTTGGAAGTTTTGAGTGAATAAGCATGGTTCTAGCAGCTTCTACAAGAGTTTTGTTCTTTCGTTCAACTACCCCATTCTGTTGTGGGGTCTTTGCTGTAGAGAATTGCTGTATGATTCCATATAGCTCGTAGAAATCACTGAGATTCTGATTCTTGAACTCAGTGCCATTGTCAGAACGAATGAACAAAATGGTTGCTTGGAGTAAATTCTGCGTGGTTCTTATGAAGGTGATGATGATGTCAGTTGTCTCGTCTTTTGTAATTAAGAAGTGGATCCATGTGTGCCGTGAATAGTCATCTATTATCACTAGAATATATTTATTCCCATTGATGATTTTTGTATGCATGGGCCCACAAAGATCCATGTGAAGTAGTTCTAGAGGATGTGTAGTAGATGATGTCATTTTCGCCTTGCGAAAAGCTCTTTTCATTTATCCAAGTGCGCAAGAATCGCACAGATGATCATTCTGTGTTTGAAATGCTAGCAGCCAGTGACAAGCTTCTTTGATGATAATGTGTGCAGATCCATGTAGTTCAAATGAGACATCCTCTTATGCCACAGTTGATTTCGTTCAGAAGATGCTCTAGATAGCAGGTAGACATATGTAGTGGAAGAGATAGTTTTCAGAACAATGGTGTACAGACTTGATTTGCATCTACACCTCAGAATGGTCTTCCCCTGTTCATCTTTCACGCAACACTGATTAGCTCAGAAAATAACTTTCATTCCTTTGTCACAGAATTGGCCGATGCTAAACAGGTTGTGCGTTAATCCAGCAACGTATGACACATCTTTGATTGTAACCTTCCTGTTACAGATACCTCTGTATCCAAGGATAAGCGCGAACTCGCTATTTCCAAAACTCACTTTCCCACCGAACTTGTCGATGTAAATGCTCAACAGCTCTTTCTTCCCAGTCATGTGTGTGGAGCAATCAAAATCAAGATACACACATGACTGGCCTACAAAAATTAAGAAACCTTAGGTACCCTTTTAAGGATGGGTACCTGAAGAGCTAATAGAGCTTGAACTAGAAGAAACGATCCAAGGAGAATTCTATGATGATCCATTTCCTGATCTTCACAGAGTAAAAGATCATATCCGAAGACGTCCCTAGAAATCTAAAATAGAAGACAAAATTGAGACACCATGGGAAAATGTCATGATCGTTGTTCCTTTTCAAGAGGATCTTCATCCAAGGATCTCGAGGAGTGCCAAAAACATCAAGAAAATTGACGAATTAGAACTCCGAGGATTAGAACATCTAGAAGGAACTGTTGCTTCTGGACATATATGGATGTTGAGAAACATATCTGGACATTATATTCCGGTAAAAATGGAGGAATAAAAGTGAATGCTGACGCAACGGTTAATGCATTCGGAGGGATAGATTAGGGCATGGGGATGGATGGAAAGAAATGAGCAAAATGGTCTCCGGCCGAGACGGAAGCGGTGGGTATTCGTGAATCAATACTAGGGGCTATTAATGAAGGATGGAAAGAGGTTGAGTTTGAATCAGACGCTCAGGTGATTAGTAAGAGGAGTGCAAAGAGGGGATGTCATTGCATACACGGATCTTATCATTGATGACATTCGCTTCTTACCTCAAACAAAGAGGAATTTCGTAATCTCTTTTTGTAATCGGTTTGCAAATCGTGTGGCTCACGCTTTAGCTAGAGCTCATGTTAACATCTCATATCTCAGTAGTAACTATAATTTTATACCGGAATATATTGTAAGTCATGTTGCAAACGATTCTTTAGTTTAATAAAGTGGCTTGTTTTCAGTTCAAAAAAAATAACAATATTTATTGCCAATTTTGAAAAATAGTCATCTTTATCATGTTTGATTATTTCCTAAATTCTCGAAAGAAGAAGAGAAGGAAGAAAACTACTATATATCTTTTTCTACTACTCCGTATAATATAAAAAGTATAATTAGTATGCTTTGAAAAAATATAATTACATCAAAATAAATTTCTTTTAATATACTTTTAATATATAATTGGGGAAAATAATTAAAATATCTCAAAATTTGAAGGGGTGTGAGATAAGTACCCCAAACTTGCACATGTAATATATATACCATAGACTTTATATAAAAAGTTATGTTAGCAACATGATCATATTTGTTTCACAAATGCAATTTTATGGTGTTAAGTACATAATTTAAAATACACAAAAAAACTATGAGGATATATGCAATTAAAATTAAATTGTACCAAGTGTAATACTCTGTATCATTTATTTCACAAATGAAATTTTAGAATGTTAATTGCATTCTAACAAAGGTTAAGAGTATTTTAAATTATGTAATTATTCCAATAAATTTGTATTTGTAAAAAACAATCATGATGCAAAGACAACTTTTTATATAATGTTCAGGGTATATATATATTACATATGCAAGTTTGGAGTACATATCTCACACCCCATTAAAGTTTAAGGTATTTAAATTATTTTCTCCTATATAATTATATCAAAATAACATATTTTTTAATATAATTTTTCAAAAAAATTTAAAAATGAAATGAAAAAAAAATACAAATGGAAAATACAAACATAATATAAATTATCAAACCAAAACCCTAAAATATGTTTTATATTACAAAATATTAGATATATAATCATATAATACATAAAATACAAATTTAAATATATTTGGTAAAAATATATTTTTTATTTTATTATGTTAAATATAGATACTCCATATAAAATATGGAAATAAAATTAAATAATTTCTTTAATTTTATATTTTGAATTTACCGCAAAATATAAGGGTCAGTTTTTATAACAACAATATTTTATGTTTTATCATAAAACTGAAATACTGGAAAAACAAGTGTACCTGTTTATTCTCCAAAATTGAAAAATACTAAAAATAGAGACATGTCTTTTATGTTTTTGTTAAGTTGGAGAACTCACTTTAATTTTTGGTGTTTTCCAAAATGGAAAAACTCAGTGTTACAACGCGCACTATATTTGTTTCGCGCTAAATATCCGGTCAGGTAACTTTTTTTAAAACTACACATTTGATTGAGATTTATGCAACAGTGTATGTTGAATAATAAATTTTATTTATTAAATTAGGGAAATCAATTTTCAGTGTTTTTTATAATTTACTTTTAGGTATCATAACTTATCTCCAAAATAAATGAGCTTCTAATAATACTAACTCTAATCCATAGATCATGAAAAAAATAGGTGGCTTTAAAAAAATCACCCAAATTAAACATATGAGCTTAAAATAAGGAATATTTCAAATTTCTACCCTTTTTATGCAGTTGTAGACTTGTAGCTATAACTGGCACCCTGAAATTAAAAATATAAAATTGTACCTATAGGAGCTTCAATTTGGGTTGTACCCTTCAGCTATAAGGAAAGGGTTATGTGTTGTGGAAATAACCCTTTTTATGCGGTTGTAGCTATAATTGCAACAAAAATATATTTTTAAAATTGCAAACTATAGAAGTGCTTATTCATGTTGTTTGACATGATTATAATGTTTGAGACGTCATCTTTGAGAAAATGTAGCATCTTATTGAAAAAATGTCACTCATTAAGCTTTGTTCCTAGATTATTATTTAAGTAAACATTTTGTCTTATTATAAATGTTTCTAAGTACGAGAACTTTATGTTTCTGGATTATAAACATTTTGTAGTATTTAATGATGTCGGGTAACATTTATCATTTTTCCGTCTTCAATTCTATCAATTAGGTTTCAGTTCCTCAATGTATATACTTACTTTATGATTTTGAAACTAAAATAGAAAATAAAGGAAATTTGAGAAACATGTGTTCAGATTTGAAAATGAAAAATCGGAAACAGAAAACAAAAATACAAAATGGAGAAATAAGTAGAAGTCCCTAAATATTTTATATTACATAGTAATATTTTACTTTATACTTGCATTGTATCAATCAGGGTCGTCTTTTAGGAGGTGCAATAGGTGCTTGGCACCGGAGCCCACTCATATACGGGGCCTCCAAAATTTTAGAATGTAATACTATCGTATTAGTTATAAGTTTATTTTTATAGATGTTAAGTATTATTCAAGATTTCAAAAGCTATATGGAGTATAATTTTTAGATTCTCTAATTTGTGCACTTTAAACATCATAAAACTTATATTTCATTAAACTGTCTAGTCTACGCTTTCCATCATTTGCAATGGATCCAAAGATTCATTATTTTTTGGCTTGAAATTATGATGGAATAAAGCAAAATGGCTCACTAAACTGTCTGTGCTTCTTTGTTATGAAGCAGCAATGAATTCATGCAATTTTGGACGCGATTTTCACTACGGGTCATCTGGAAACAGTCTCTCTGTGCTTTAGTGCATGGGTAAGACTGTGTACATCCGACCCCCTTTACCCCACCGTAGGTGGGAGCCTTTGCGGCATTGGGTTAAATGAAAATGAAATGAACTGTCTAGTCTACATGTATTTCATTGTTCAAATTTGTAATTTCGTTATTTTAGGGGATCTCAATTTTCCATTTGGAAACGGGGCCTCCAAATTCATTAGACGACCTTGTACTCTATACTTGCATTTTATTTTTATCCTTCGTAATTTTGATATTTTTAACGATTGAGAGAGTGGATTGAATAATTCCATCGGCTCTGGTGACTTATTTAATCTCTTAAATTGTCACCTTAGATGCAAAGTTGACAATAATGATGACTTGGCGATGACCGGATAATTATTTGGAAAATGTAAAATGTGAATCGATTTGACCCTTACCTATTCAGTGTAATTTATACCTGGTTGGCGAAGTGGCAAGTCACTACTGAAGCATATTACTAAATGATTGATGTCGTGACAACAATCGCTATTTGTAGCGTAGGAAACTTCCAAAACAACAAAGCGCTTCCGTACTTTATTCATCGTTTTGATGTGTACTTCTTTTAAAAATGGAAAGTGGGTGATATTTAAATAAAAATAAGATTAATAATCATAACCACATACATATGGAGTATACGTAGGATGTTGCAGTGTGCAGAAAATATAAAATGTAGATGAAAGGCAACGGATAATATGTAATACTTCCTATATAATTAAGTGTACAACAATAATATATTTATATTTCATCCAAAAAAAAGTGTATAACAATAATAAAACCAAATTCAAAAGAGCCTATGGTTATGTTAAACTTGTTGTCTAGTGAAAATTAAAAACACTAATTAAGTGTTTAATATAGAAGTAACTTCCTTTGAAAAAAAATATAGGAGTAATTTTCTTTTTTGGTTCAAATATGGTTTTATTCCCCGCAAATATGACACACTTTTTTAGCTCCCCGTAAAATATTTTCTTTGTTTTCATCACGTACTGTAATATGCGCTATTTTGGTTTTAATCCATCTCAAACTCCGAAAAAACTCTAGTCAGATTTTTTTATTATCGGTTGCATAAATCTACTAGAAACACTTATATTATCATTTTATAATTTTTTTGAGGCTAATATGAGAGTTAAAACAATATAAAACTAATTATTCACATATTTAAAATATGTATTAAAAAACTTCTAAAAATGAAATTAAATACTTTTAGAATGACATGATAAAGAATTAGAGGGAACCTACTAGTCGGAGTTGTTTCGTTGTCAAACGGAGGTTGTTATCATTAGTCATGGACTAAAAAGAAAATCAATATAAATTTCAGGGATAAAAAACAATGAAAATATTTTACACGAATCTAAAAGAAAGTATGCCATATTTGAAGGGATTAAAAACATATTTCTAACTTTCTTTTTTCACCATAGTGTGCATGTTTTTTTTACTCCTTTTGCCCATGGTTATACAGATCTTGTTATCTGGTGAAAATCTACTATTTCTTGTACGAACACTAACATAGTAAATGACTAAATTCTCGTAACTTTTGTAAGTATCATAATTAAAAAAATACACTCCATCCGTCTCCAAGTTACGTTCCCACTTTCCTTTTCGGAATGTCCCAAACAAGTTCACACTTCCTTATTTGGTAAACAAATTTACACCAAAACAGTGCAAAACAGTACAAAACAATGTCAAACAGTGTCACAACAGTGTACTCAACAGTAAAATTTACCCCTCAATATATTTATTTCCTTAATATGTGTGAAGTCAGACCAGGAACTTAATTGGGGGCGGAGGAAGTATATTATTGTAGTAAATTAAAAGTAGAAAAACCAAACATTCCAGCTCAGCTGGTTGTGAGGTTATGTGCCTAGTGTGAGGTCTTGAGTTCGAAACCCGCTAGGCACATAAAAGTTTGAAAGTCAATGGAGTGACTTTCAGCCCTGATTATCTAGGACCCCGGCCCCCCTCCCCCAGACGCCCCCTGGAGTAAAAATAAATAAGTAAATAAATAAATACAAGTAGAAAAATAAAAGGCAGAATACCAAAATCGAAATTAATTACGAATAAGGTGAAATATTGTGTAAATAATAATGAATAATTAAAGACAGATTTGCTAATTGCTAGACTTATTTCCCTAATCGGTATCTTGTAGTTTTTGGCTGATCCAATGAATCTCATTCATACTAGTTTTAATCTGGATTAATTTTGGAGAATGAATAAGTTATAAGTTATAAATTGTAGTTACCCTCCCATATGCATAGTGGAGTTTTTTTTTATTACACCCATAGTGGAGTTTGAATTGTTCTACAGAGTATAATGTTATTGTTTTTCTCAAAATAAGATTCATTCTTAGCTTAAAACTCTTTAGTTTATCATTTTTTAATAAGACTAAGGGAGTATTTGCAACTACTTCTGCTTTAAAAAAATAACTTCAAAAAGTGATTTTTGAAAAAGTGTTTAATAATAAAAATTGGTAGTGGTTTGAGGAAAAAGTTAATTTTGTAAAGTAAAAGTTGGTAGTGTTTGGTAAAATATGTGCTTTTGTGTAATAGAAAAAAGTAAAAAGCGGATTCTAGCTTTTAACTTTCAAGTGGTTAATTTAAGCCGAAGTTGTTACTTGAAAACACGTTTTTCACTCTTTTAAGCCATCCAAAGTTTAAAATCACTGTTTTTAATCTTTTGCAAACACACCCTAAATAAGTAAGAAAATACTCTTAGTCCTATTCTAAAATTTTAATCATGCTAGTGTTTAGCCTGGACCTTGCCTCTGTACTTTTCATATGTGATTTTATTTTATAATTATAAATCATTCTTAAATTTTGTGAATATAGGTATGTATGGGTAAAGTTTTAATTTGCGAGAGCCCTCCTAATAAATAAATTATAAACATAATCCCATTTTGATTTAAACAATGCGTCAAAAACCCCTTACATTATACACACATCATATTCTACATTATTAGAATGACAAATATAAATCTCAGATAATTTAATTCTTAGTGTTTTGCTCAAACGTTCACATAAATTTCTCTAGATATCTAAATATTACTCCTTCCGTCCCCCTATAATTGTCACATTTTTTATTTTTGGATATCCCATATTATTGTCTCATACCATATTTGGAAACATTTGTGTGACTCTAATTCATTATTACTTTATTCTCACTTTATCAACTCATTATCAACACATAATTCCATTTTTCTTAAAAACCGCATCACTCCCTTCCGTCCCAATATTAGAGGGACAGAGGTAGTATAAGAGTAATAAAGACTTCTATTTTATGCAACAAATAACTTAGCTTGTTCTTCTAGGGTAATATACGCAAGACTCGTCTTTATACTCGTCACAATTTAATTCTTATTAATAATTTAAATAATTAAATTATTAAAATTATATGTTAATTAAAATATGTGTAAAGAGATTTGAAAATAGTACATATGAAACTACACACATAGCCGCACACACATACTACGTATTAGTAAACTTTATTTTTTAATTTATTTCGAAATAAAATATTTCTTTATTAATAATACAATAAATATGTAAATTTCAATGGTAATTGTTTTTTCTAGTAAAAAATTAATTAATTATTCATTTAAACAAATGTTACCCGTGATTATGTACGTAATCCATTAGAGCGGTTATGATTACATTAAAAACTACTCATAGAATAGTGAAGCAATTAGATTGTATTGCAAGGAAATTTTCAATTATAGAGAATACAAGTATATGCATATATGTTCCTAATCTGCCTCGTTGATGTCTTTATTGGTACTAAAATAGATATTAAACTTCATATTATGGTTTACAATATTTATGTCACAATATTTGAGTCACGATAAAAGTGATTATCTCAATTCAATCTCGTTTGAGGTATACTATATTCTAAAGTAATTGTCCTTAATAGGAGTAAATCATACTCGTTTTCCCTAGATACGAGTTCATCCTAAATATATTTTCTAAATATCATTAAACATTTACTTTCTATGCCTAATATAATTAATTAATTTAATTTGTTGTTCCTCCAATTCCCTTGCATAACCGGGTTAATCTGTTGGTGGCAAGTGAGTCCATTGGTGGCAAGGTAGTCCGGTGGTACGTGGTGGTAGTGGCGGCGTAGTCAGGATGGTGGCGGATGAAATCTGGAGATTTCGGCAACGTACAGTTGATTCATCAAGACGGCGACAACTTCGACAACAACTCTAGCACAGAGGTGGCCATTCCAAACCCAATTAGGAATAAAATATTGGAGAAGTGCAAAACTAGGAGTAGGTTCCAAATCCTTGTCCAAACTTTAAAACTACTCCTATTTGGGGAATTTTGAAACCTACTCCTAGTTTTACACTTCTCCAATATTTTATTCCTAATTGGGGAATTATTTCTATAATATTTCCTTGAAATAATGAGATGTGATGTTTAATCCGATTCATGAAAATTCGGTACGCATAATCTACTCCATTTTTTTAAATTTTAAAAATAATAGTTTAATATTTCCTTATAATTGATAATTTATCGTTATCATTACAGTGTTTTATTAAAACAATTAAAAGTAGAATTAATGGGTAAATCTGGAAATGTCAATTTTAAATATTTGGACTTAATAGCAATGAAGATACAAATCAATTTCAATTTAAAATACTCTAAACTATGCGTAGATTTTACTTTTAGGGCTCGTTTGGTAGTTTGCACTTTAAATCTTTGCACGTGAAATGGTTGTATGCAAAGTTTAATTAGGGAAGCAATTGTTGTACATGTAAAATAAATTACATTGTTTGACAGGATGGGTAATTCATTTTTAAATTGCACGCAAAGCTGTTGTTGTGCTTCATAAAAGGCATGCAAAGTATTTTGCCACCCTCCTCCCACGGAAAATATTTTACACGGTACGATGTGAAATGCTTTAAAAGCGTTCTACACTCCTACAGTTTACATTAAATAATTAAATCATACAGTGTAAACTATTTAGGTCCTTACACTTTCCCATGCAAAAGTAATTATTTTATATTTTCGACACCCTAGCTAAGTACGTACTTAATTCATGGAGCACTCAATATAAGTTTATTTCTTGGTAGGAGTCCATGCTTATACTAAACTTGAGCACTTAAGATAAGGTTTACTACCTATATGATTAAATCATTTGCCCTTTACACACCATGCATGCACTCTTGCTTGGTTACATAAGGTAAAATGTCCATTGATATGATTTATGATTGAGTTGATGATTTGACTAGAGCCATTTGTGTAATGATATCCAATTCCTCATACTTTCAACTTTAATGTTCATTGTCTTTATGTTCCCTCCAGCCTTTCCCTATTGGATTCCACTTCACACACAAAATATAATCAAAATTAAAAATTGAAAACACAAAAACATATATAAATCATCTCTCTTGAGTCCTTCACTGAAATTCAAACCAGCAGTGTGATTGTCATCACATGCTTAAACTTGTTTAAAAAATTGTTTTGTGTTAGTTTCATGCTGCAAAGTAACCATACACTAGGAAGACAAAAAAATAAATCAAACTCAATCAATATAATAAAAAGGACAAACAAATTAAGAGGGACATGCTGGCAAGTTCTTCCATAATCATCAGATGATGTATCAGTTATTTAGAACAATAAAAGATGTCACCACCCCATATATGAAAATATATTGCTAGGTGGCCATGGCTTGAAAATTTTATATTTTCTCCACCACTACCATCACCCCATTCCCAAGCGCCCCGAATTAACTGTACAACTTGTTATGAGGTTCAAGTAAAGCTCTAATCACAATCACTTGTTAGCATGTTCTGGTTTAGCTCTAATTAATCACAATCTAGATAGAGTGAAACTTGCACCTGTCACTTATACGAATTCATTATATTGTTAAACAACATTCTCATAAATATCATTGATTTACCAGTGGGTGTAGCTCAACAGGTAGATAGGGGGTGTCACAAAGGGTAAGTCTCGAATTCGAATCTCGGCAACTGCGATGAGATGTTACTATGTTAAAATGCATAGGGTCTCTACAAGTATTAGGGTCAGAGTCTCACTCTTTATCTGTCAACTTGTTATTAAAATCCAATTTACATTCTTCCATGTACTTATATAGGACTAAAAGATAACTCATGTGCACAAATAGGACCAAAAATCATATCCATGTTTCGTATGACTTAAAAGCCTTTGTTTGTACACAAATGCCCCTAATCAATTTTTATTTGAATTTGTAATTAAAATAAAAGTCCATGTCTCCAACCGCAAGTCATCATCTCCAACCGTAACAGTTCACCGGTTTAGAGCCCAGTTGGTAATCCAAATTGACTGTATTGGCTGATTCTGCTGAAATTTATGAAGTTCTGGCTGAAGTGACTGCATTGGCTAATAAAGAGAGAGAAAATATTTAAAATATATTTCATTAATAGAATAAAGAAAAGATTATATGAAAAATAGCTACAATCATCTTTTACACTAACTTCAGCCAATACAGCCAAAAAAGTAATTCCAATTTTACTTTTTCTTATTACGTAGTACTCCGTATTACATAATTTAGCACGTGTGCGAAATCAAAAGTTACGTGTTTGGTGAAAAAGTTGACCGATAAGCCAGCGTTTAATGTCTATTTATCCAGAAATAGGGGTCAACCAATGGCCTCTTATTTTTTTAATAACTAATGCCATCGTTTAATGTTTAAAATAATATACTACTCCGTATATTTTAAAAGGAAAATTGTTATTTTAGTTCTGGAACTTGTATTGGCACTGTCAGTGCCACACACAATGTGATTTGAATTGAATATGTGTACAAAAATCATACAATTTTATCCCAAGACATATATTGTATATAAAATTGAATTTTTTTTACTAGCGTTTTTTGTTTGTGGCCTCATATTAAATAAGAAAATTATGGTAGTGCAAAATATTTTGGAAATGCGTACAAAAGTATACAAGTTTAACTTGTTTGAGAATATTTTTATCTGTTCCAGACGTTTATGGTTTGTAAAATTGAATTATTCAGATCGACATTTTTTCTTTGTGGCCTAGTTTTACCAAAAAGGTTGGTGGATTTTTTAAAAAACTTTGTACAAGAACGATACATTTTTACGATATCAGATACATTTTTAGTCTTTATCTTACATTTTGTATGTGAATTTGGATTTCTTTCCATCGATATTCTTGTGTGTGACTTTAGAGACAAAAACTATCGGTGTCAAGAATTTTTAAAACCATATAATTTTTAACAGTGCCTGAAGTTAATAACCTAATCTAATAATTGTCTCGAAAGTTATAAACTTTAATGGTGTTAGTTCTGATTTAATGGTAAGGACCACATTCACAGTAATTCAGACAATCGGAAATGACATTTACAAATTCAAAAAACATGAGTACTACTATATACCTTTCAATGTGGGTACTATTTGTGGGAGTAAAATGCGATTTCCCCCTTTTAAAATTATATTAATACTTTACTCATTTTGTAGACGCTTCACTACTTTGTTTTTATATTTGTATTCATTTTTGTAATAAAAAAAATCAAAGTGAACCATTGACATGTTTTTTTCCATAATTCGAAAATGGTGAGCAAGCACAAGGTGGCAGGAGGAGAGAAAAGGTTTGGGCAACCTCCCAAGCTAGTCCTAATCCCTCCCCTGTCCCCACCCATTTGGGTGCCCTAAAGGAATTTGACATATTAGCACTAACAAAACAAAGACAATAGTGTGGATAGACAAATTAAAGGCAGCAAGCATAAGTTCTGAGGACAAGCAATTAAGATAAGGTCACGTTATGTTGGACATTAATTAGTCTTTTATTACCAACTCTAACATCTACTCACTCTTTATATTCCGGATTAATGCCCTTCACACCTTTTTGTTCTACAAAGGCATGTGCCACTAATTAAGTGAATGTATTGTTTACTTGTGTTTTTTTTTTTTTGGAAAAATGGTAGGTTAACAGTGCTTTCATCCCTAGATGTGATCCATGCATTATTATTATTATTATTATTATATTATTATATTATCAAATGAAACACAATAATGAACTTGAACCATAATAACCAATTCAATACATCTAATTGGGACTCCGCCTTTTGACCTATTCTAAGAAAATGCAAACCATGTTTTTTTAATTTGAACTCTAAAGTATGAAGAGAATATGTGAATACTTTGCTTCTTTTACTAATTAATTAATTAATTACACTATAGCATATTCAAATAATGTTGTAACACAATATAATTTGTTTTGGGAGTGACAAGTTTCACATACCCTTAAGTTAATGTACCTTATGCACATTGACCAATCAAAATATTGAAAATAAACATTTAAAATATAAGCAAATGATGAAATAATGATATGGAACAATAATAAGTGTTATAAGTACAATACTCTATGTACGCTTGTTTTGACGGGTAACATAGCATGCACCTTTGAGGATACTGTCCAATTAGTTGTGTATACGTACTTTACTTCCTTTGTTATATTTTATCCCCTCTATAGAGATTTTCTCCTAGGTAGTTATAATCATATTAAGTTTATAGATACTTGCCTTCTATAACAATTTTGAGAGAACTTGAAATTCATGTAATTAACATTGCATTTGTAAAATACAAATGAGGTATGATCATATGCATGATCACACAAATTAAATGCAATGTACTACTTAGGATGTTTTTAATTTGACAAAAAAAATCTGGTTTAATCTTGTCTGGTCTGTTTAATAGGAGTATGTTTTGGTCTAGAGTGTCATTTGAACATGCCTAATCTGGTAGATGTCTGCATTAAGTGTTTTTACAACCATCAAAGTCTGATATGGTCTATTTTTGTCTTGTTTGGTTTGGTCTGATCTGTACTGATCTAGTCTAATCTTGGATTGAAATCAGTCTAATTAAAAACAACTTTAATATAGTATAGATCAACATTAGTGTAACTCCTAAAAAGAAAAGTTGAAGCAGACTATATACGGATGGAAGTAGTACTGAAATGAGACTCATTGGCTAAATCTGACTATATGTTACTATAACAATAACTACGTAGTATAAAGATAACTTTCATGGTTTCTACGTAGTAGATACGCACGTCCATGATTGTGATATACTTCGGGAGCGGGTAAAAACCCAAGTTCTCTCTACTCCTCAATTTTCTTTCTCCTCCAAAATATGATAAAAGATCTCTTAGCTTCATCCTTATTTTCAATTTTTTTTTTCTTAAAAATATCTAGAGTTTGTGTATTTCTCATTGATGGAACAGAGCAGTGTTGAAACGTTATTGTTAGTGTTTGGCAATGCTAGTCTTGCTTCATATAACCGATGATGTTGGTAATTTCTCATCACCGTCACGCAATGAGAGAAAGATAGCACTCGATTGGATCTTATTTTCGGTGGCTAGTCAAACTGGTGATGTTGGTAATTTCTTATCAGTAACTTGTCAAATTGAGAATTCTAATTGTTTATTTTTTGTGGCTGAATATTCTATTAAGTCTTGATTATTGATTTAATAGCAGGAGTTTCTATGTTGATAGAGAAGTTTACATCTTTATGCGATTGGCGAATTGCTATGTTTCCTTTAAGCTTTTCAGTTCTATGTCTCATCTTATTGTAGTCTAGCTGGACTATTCTAATTGTTTTTGTACGTACGATTCATTTTCATTATTAATAAATTAAAGAAGTGATTTTCATTAAGAAAATATGCGGAGTACTTTATAATAAATGGAGTCGATGCAAAGCAAAATTTAATCCTTTCATTTATTGCGAAAATAATACTAATGATTGGTGTGTGTTAAAAGGTACGAAGTACTATTTTGCCATGCGTTTTTTCTGGTCATATACTTTTCATTATATATGTACTCCATTCACCCACAATTAAACTTCTTGTTCGAATGGCAGGACCCACTTTATTAGTGGTGACTAAATAAGAAAGCTGGCTTGAGATCTCAAGTTCAATACCCTAAGCATGAGAGTTTCTTTCAATATTATTGTTCCTTGTATGGACGAGATTCTAAACCAATTCATTCAAAAACTAATTAAATCATGTTGTGATTTAATCATTTACTCTCTCCGTCTCAAAAAAAAATTCCCACTTTCCTTTCTGGGTCGTCCCAAAAAATTCTTTCCATTTACCATTTTTGAACAATTTGTGTGATTCACATTCATTTCACATTTTTTTACACAACTACAACCACACATTTCCACTTTATTCCAATTTCTTAATTTTCGTGCCAAATCAAAGTGGAAAGAATTTTCTGGAACGGAGGTAGTAATATTCTATGGTATTGGAGTGTTGGGGGACTTGGCGCCTAAGGTGAATGATTCCACCATCTGGGAATGGTCGTATGGATTGTTAGAGTGGTTGAAAAGGAAATTAATGTGGTCAATATTTGAATACAAGAGATATGAAAGATTGTTTTTTTTTCTTAAACAAACATAAGAAAAAAATTGTGCAACTCAAAAATATATAGAGTTTTATTAGGAATACCCCAAAATGTATCCCATTTTTACTTCACCTCTAATGTGTGGCCGAGCCAATTCATTTAAGTGGTGCCCCTATTTCGGGAGAGATTGAGTATATATAATGATAGGAAATTAGGAATTCTATCCATCCGGACAAAGATCCTCTGTTCAGCTACCGCCGTCTGAGGCGGTTCTCGGTGATTTTTTTTGAACATGTTCTTCATGAAGTGTGGATTATGTCCACCAAATGTAACTGAATTTGACTGTCTTCCCGATTGAATTTTTAGCTGAAATTTGGTGGTAATAATCTACACTTCATGAAGAACATTCTACAAAGTTTCATCAAATAATTCTGCGAGAACCTCCACAATCGAAGGCGGCCAGACGGAGCATCTTGTTCGGAAGGATGGGCATTATATTTTTCCTATATAATAATATGATTATACAAAAAGTTGGCAACTTTTATTTTAAATAAATAAAATGACTGCTTATGTTTTTTCTTAGATTGATTTCATGCATATAAGATTAGTTTAGACATTAAGAGCTTCTCCAACAAACCACCAAATCACATACCAAAATGATGTATTTGCCAAATACTTGCTCCAATAGCTACACCATTCTTCACACCATCTCACCAAAATGGGGGAGGGAGTTTGGGTTTACGCCATATATGGCGCACACCATCCCCTACACCATCTTTTTTTTTTAATTTTTTTATTTCAAATGTGACCCAAACTTTTGGTTGTTAAAATTGTGACCCATTTTTAGAACAACAAATTAGGATGTTTTACTTGGACTGTAATTTGCTGGTCTGATTTGGTCCGGTATGATTTGGTCTGTTCTGGTCTGAACTGATGTGGTCAGGTCTGAACTGGTTCGATATTGCTTTAAGTTTAAGTAGTACTTCATTAATGACGTACAAATTATTATAATATTATTGTAATATTTAAAATTTATGTGGTTTTAGCTTGTATTTGTGAAATATTGATTATTGTATTTTAATTAGTTAAATGCGTGAAAATACATATTAAAATGGTGTATTTTAGTTTGTATGTGTGAAATAATGTGTGAAATGTCAAAATATTAAATGAGGGGCTAATGTATAAATATATGATAATTACATACTTAAATAGAAGAATGGTAAAAAGTTAGTAAAAAGAATAAAAAGGGAATATTCCTTTTTGGTGTTGAAAATGGTGTAAACCGTTGGAGATAAAATCATGTATGATGTGATGTTTACACCATTTTAGTGTAAAAAATTGTGTAGACTGTTGGAGATGGCCTAACAATATATAGTAATATCACATCATACGGAGTACTAAACTGTACTCGGCCAGATAAGATCAATTTATACTAGACCAAACTTAAAGATATTATGCTAGATGAGTCAGATGACACTTAAATGCTCAAATTACAATAGTAAAAGTATTAATATCTAAACCACACTCATCTGAACTAGCTTCTCCATTTGTCTTTTCATACTTCCTTCGTTCCTTAAAGCTTTGCGCACTTTCTTTTTATAACCAACGTTATATGTGAGACGTGGTATATCTCTTTTGTAGTAGTGCATGTCAACTTTCTTTTCTTGATTGTCCTACTAGTTTGTCATTTTATCTATTCTGCACAAATCTCAACGACAACGTTTTTACTTCTGAACCAGCTTCTCCTTTGGTCTTCATAGTTCATACCTCATATGTGATGTGTCTCTTCCTTATAAGTTATAACTAAACCTTTCCATAACCTCCAAATCCCCTAGGTCTTCTCTAGGCATGGATTCGGGCCGGGTCGAGGCCGGTCGGGCCGCCGGTTTGTGAATGGTGGGCCCGGGACCGGCCCGAGGTACAGGCGGTTCCGGTTCGGGCCGGGCCACCCACCCAGGTCACGGGTCGGGCCACCCGCCGGGCTGGGCCGGTTAAATCCATTTTTGTTTATAATTTATACTTTTTAATTTTATACAAGTATTAAAAACAAACTTCAAGTGCATTTATTTGAAATGAAATAGGAGCTACATTTGACAATTAAGAAAAAAATACAATATGAAATTACAATTGAGAATTGAAGGTAAAATTAAAACATGAAATACTAATCAATTGGAATCTTCGACATAGGTAGAGTCATCCTCAGTTGTAGATTCATCCATAAAGTGTTGGGATGAGGTGATGTCAATTTCTTGAGCTCTACGGGCCGCCTTCAACCAATCGTGGTAGCATATAAGCATCTCAAGAGATTCTGCGCTCAACCTCGTTCTACATTGCGTTAGGACATTGCTGGTCGAACTAAATTCTTGTTCCACGGTAACTGTTGAAATCGGCATTGATAGCACTTGCTTAGCCATCTTTGCTAAAATCGGGAACATTCTTTCTTTTCCTTTCCACCAGTTTAGAACGTCAAAGTCATCATCTTCTTCAAAATCAACAGCATATGTTAAATACAAAGAAATCTCATTAATTGTGCTTTGTTGAGTAGCGGGTGTTGTTTTAGTTTTTTTAATAAGATTGGCAAATGTAGATTTCAAAATTGATTTTCCTTTAGATGAAGAGATTTGTGTCGGGGGAGGGGGCGCGTTGCCATATTGTGCATCAAACTCATTAAATAATGCATAAAATATATCACTAACCTCGTTGTATTCATTTTTTTGGATCAATTGAGTTCTCATCATACATTGGCATTGGACAAAAAAAACAACATAATAATAATTCAAACATTCTTCTAAAGAACCAAGTCTAAAACGAGAATCGAGAACAAATGCAATACCATAAATATGCGGAATGTGTGAATAATATTTTTAAAAAATTCCTTCATAAAACCAGCAAAATAAATCACATAATCGGCATTCTCAAAATTTAAAAAAGCACCGGAGAGATTAACAGCTTCATGAATAAATTGGTTTGAGGTAGGTTTATAAACATAACTAAAAGTTTCAGTTGCATTATTAAAATATACCAAAGCATTACAAATTTTTTCGTAGGTGTCGATCTCAGCCGAGTTTATAATATAGTTATCATATTGTTTCATAAAAGCAGGAAAATGTTGTTTATATCTAAGAAGAACTGCAATTAACTTATACGTACTATTCCAACGAATAGACAAATCTTTAGGAAAAGCCACATATTTCTCACCTCTTTCTATCAAATATTCATGTCATTTTTTTCTAAGTTGACCATTACCCCAAATACGTCTAATCCCCCCCCCCCCCCCCCCCTGACTACCTCCAAAGATGCTCCTAACGCTTTTAGACCATCTTGCACACATAAATTATAACATGACATGCACATCGTTGATGAAAAATTCTACTCATCAAAGAAGTAGAACCACACAATTCACGCAATCTAGGAATAGCAGCAGTATTTTTAGTAGCATTATCAAAACCAATAGCAAACGCCTTATCAATTAAATTATACTCAATTAAAATACGCTCAATCAAAATATAAATATGTCCAGCGGTGTGATGATCATTAAATTCACGAAAAGCATGAACACGTTTATGCATATTCCAATTATTATTATGAATATAATGTACAGTCAGACCCAGTGGAGGACCTAGGGAGGGGCCTAGGGGGGGAAGTGCCCCCGCTTTCGATCAGGAATTTCACTACTAGTACTTAAAGTAAAATCAATGCCCCCGCTTGCAGTCAAGAATTTCACTACTACTAGTTCGGGTAAAATTAGTGCCCCCAGCCCGTACAAAAAATTATCAATATTAGATAATTAAGATTGTTGAGGTGTAATCCCGTAGATCCGAAAGCCCAACACAGACTTTGGATATATCAGGAAATGGATAATAATTCGGTATGTAAAAGAAATATAAAAGATCGATAATCGAATGCTCAAAAGCCACTTGTATTAATTGACCTGTTTGATTACAAGGAAATTACCCGAACGGTACGTCAGATTGATGTTTAATACAAGAAACAAGAGTAATAAAGCTATTCTAGGGCTTGAGTATTAAAATGCTAACCCTTTTAATGATATTGAACCTTCTATTTATACTAATGGAGAGTATGGGACGCTTTAAGCTGATTGGCCGATGTTCCACTGACTTGATCACCCATGTCTCCACTTGATGATGTCACAATCTGGCATTAATTGCACCTGGCCACCTGCTGGTTGTCCGTTGCCCGAACGGGATAATGGGCCCTGTAAAACATTGTTGATTTGGCCCAAGTATTATGTATGACCCGAACCCCGTTCGGTATGTCTGTTTTCTGGGCCAGCCTTTACTTGGCCCGAACCTCGTTCGCTATGAATATCTCATTGGGCCTACTTATCATAGGGTAGTGGACTCGTTGTTTGGGCTGGATGTCCTGGGCCTTTAATCCGGGTATTGGGCCTCCGGGTCAATATCCCAACACGAGTCCCTCACTTCTGATGTCTCGAATGACAGTGAGTGCATTAGGAAGTATAAGTGCCATGATATAACTGCCGAATGGTGATCGGGGTACAGAAGTGGTCAGTTCCCCATACTGTGATTTGACGGTTGTCGTTTGAGTATTCCCATATTCGTCATGATTGTTGATCTTTGCTCTTCCATGTGACAGGTGTTATTTTAAATTGTTCCAGTGATGTGTCTCTATTTGATTGGTCTTTGATACGGCGTTTGTAAGGCTATAAATTAGCCTTTAACTCCTCAAATCCGGGTTTCGAATTTTCAATCTCTTCGTGCTTTAACTCTGCCTTTTCTCTCAATCCCTTCAAGCTTTTCGTGTCCAGGTACTTCTCATCCCTTTAAATCTTTCTCTTCTTTGATCTGATCATTATGAGTTCTCGACTGTGTTCCGATTCGGAAATAGCTTCTCAAGGGGAAGACCATGATGTGGAGATTATCACCGTCCCTTTTGTTGAGGGCTCCAATGCGGCAACGGTGGAGATTAGGGCGGAGACGGAGGATTCCTCCTGCAGTTCTTCTTCCTGATTAGGGAGAGGCGGCAAAAACTGACTTCTCACAACAGGGCCGAAATTCCGGCCCTAATCCGCAGACCCAGTGGACTTCCGATTGCGAGCTGGGCTTCACCCAATGCGCCATACCCCTGGGAGGGCTGTAGTCCACTTTGATTCAGTTAGGGTCGGGCTTAGGTTTCCATTACATTCTTTTTTCATTTCATTTTTTAATTTCTACGAAATTGTACCGGCCCAAGTCATGCCGAACTCCTATCGGGCAATGGCGGGCTTTATTTGCCGTTGTAAAGATGTCGGTGCCCTGCCGACCCTAGACTTATTTCACCAATTTTTTAAAGTGGGCCCCCAACAAACACATGGATATTTGGCTACTAGTGCCCGAACGGGACATATCCTGTTTAAGGGCAATCCGACTTCAATCAAGGGGTGGAAAGATCGGTTCTTCTTTGTGTCTGTCCCGGACGGCCTGATCCCCTGCAAATGGAATGCCTTCCTTCGCAAATCTCCCGATCCAGTCCTTACTGAGGAAGTTTACAAGGATGTGTTCGCTGTGGAGAAGGACAAATGTGTAGATATCATGAGTTACTTGACTCCCGATCGTCTTATCGAAGCCGGGATAGGTACTGCCCATTCTCTTGGGTTTACTTGTTTTGAGAAATCAAGTGCCATGGTCCGGACGGTCCTTCCCGTGCGAGAAACGTTCTCTTCTTTTTTGTTTCCCACGTGATAAGGCCGCTCGGTACTAACATTTTCCTTTGTTATTTTCTAGCTCCCAATCCAGATGCACCTATGGACAATAGCCGAGTTCTTGCAGCCGGTGGGGTCGGGAAGCGGAAGAAGGCAAGAAAAAATCCTCAACCCAATCCTTCCACCACCATTGCTCAGGATGTCGGGTCTTCTCAACCCGTTCAGGAGCCCCAACCAATTCAACAGGTCCCTCATCAGGACCAATTTGATGCCATGTTGATCGATAATCGGTTCGGATCTGATCAGCTAGATCAATTCCCTGAGCATTTCCAGGCTGCTCAGGAGACTAACATGACTGCGGGTGAGGCCAACACTGTCCACCTTTCTATGCAGGTCGAACGGATATCTCTGGCGGATCCAGTTCATGAAATTTTGGAGAAAGCTGGTTCTCCTGCAAGCCAGATTTGGTCCACTTCTTCGTGGTTCAACAACTTTGTCGTCCCTAAGATGCCGGTCGAGCAATCCGAAAAAAGCTTGGCTTTGGCAGCTCTGAAGGTATCTCACTTTTTCCTTATAGTTTTCTCATAGTTTAAATTCTGTTCTACATCATCTCATTTCTCGAACGACATTCTGCAGGTTGGGCTCTACAGTCTGCAGCTGAAGGAGGCTCGACTGGCTAAAGAGCGGGACCTGATCGTCGCTCAGACTTCTGCGGAGCAGAATGCGGCTGCTGCCTTTGCCGCTTTGGAGACCGAACGGAAGGCCTCCGTGGAGGAGAAGAGACGCCTCGAGTCAATGCTTGGTGAGCTCAGGGTTCAGCTCGGGCCTTCCAAGCCAAAGTTCACGCTGCTGAAGCTGCTTTGGTGAAGTTTGAAGAGAACGCTCCCCGTATCCTGGACGGCCCTGCTGAGGTGAAGGTTGATCTGTCCGCCGTCCGGGAGGCATTCAAAGGGTCTGAGGAGTTTGCTGCCCTAAAGAAAGATTATGCGCAGCAGGAACTCCCGGCCACCTTCGGTGCTTATCTTGATCGATTCTCCACGAGTGATGCCCGCCGCAGTGAGGGGGTTAAGCTGCTCGACCAGGATCCAAGGGGCAAGAAATTCAATGACTCCCTGGCCCGATCTCTTTATGTTATGGGCTGCCAGCATATCCTGGCCCCCTTTGTGGCTAAGCTGCAAGAGATGCTAGGGAGGCCGATCGAGCTTACTGATCTTCCCCAGGTGCCCATCGTTGACGCCCAATTTGAGAAATACCAAAGGGACTTACAACGGGTTGCTGATCATGAAGCGGGGAGAGAGCCTGATCCCCCCACTGATTCGGATGAGGAGGAAGGTGATGAAGAAGAGAATAGGGAAGGCCAGTAGATTTAGAATTTTGTTTTTCATCAATTGTAATCCCTTCCCCTTCTCCTTTTTTGCAAACCATAATTGTATTTTTCGGCCAATAGAGCCGATGAATATATATGATATCTTTTTTGCACAAAGCTTCACATATTGTCTTTCATGCCTTTATTGATTTATTGCTTACCATTCGGGATTCGGTGCGTTTTATAGGACTTTTCTGGCCTCATTTTTTATCATTCTTCATATCATCGTTCGGGCTTCAGATAGTTCTGACAATTTACCAGGATTTGGCCTTTCTCTTGTGTCGATAGCCGTTCGGGCTTCAGATAATTCTGTAGGACTTAGTCGTTTAGTGAATCTTTTGTTTATGATATCCCCATCTATTCCACATAACTGTTAATAGAAACCCTGTTCGGTTTATCTTGTTGCCCCTATCTTTTGACCCGTCCGAATCCTGAATTTTCCCCATCCCGCCGATCTTTATCTGTTGTTCTTCAAATACTACCCGTTCGGGGTTTCAAATTTATGGCTTATGCCGGCCTTGGCTCGGGATGTCTCTCAGTACGCTCATCTTTCAATCTTTTTAGGATGGCTTCCCCAAAACTGTTAATTCGTTCTTCATGAATTGCCCATTTAACCGTTCGAGGAACGTGCTAAATTATCATAAATGTACCATAATTTCGTACAATTACATTTCACCACGTGTCCTTCATGGGTTACGGTTTTGGGAGGCATCTTTGCTTATAAATAGAGGTGCTTCTTTTCCATTTCTTCTGTTGCTTCCTTAATTTCTTCTTGCGTATCTCTAAGCTTTCTCTCTCTAGAATTCTCAGGATTCCTCAGGTGGTTTTATGTACTTTTCTTCTAGCTCAGAATCTGAGGAAATGCCGCTTATCCGTGTGGGAAAAACTCCTGTTGTAAACAAGGTCGGAGGCTCTTCTTCCCAAGTACCTAATTCCACTAATCCTCCCATACTGAAAGATGTTGAACAACCTCTTGACGACGGATGCCTTTCGGGAGACGATGTAAAGATCTATAACAAGGGAATGCCCGAACGGCCACCCTGCATTGCTTTGCATTTCACCCGCATTCGAAAACAAAAGCAACGTCTTCCTGAAGACGTCGAACGACAACTTGGCCAACTTCTGCCTCCGCCTAGAGAATTTTATGCTGGATTCATCAGGCACCCTATGAGGCACCGACCGGGGCACGTGCTTGTGCACCTTGATGCATTGATCGCTGGGCTTCGCTTCCCTCTACATCCGTTCGTTGTGGAGTTCCTGCGTCGGGTCTTCGTACTTCCCGCTCAGTTCGTTCCCAGCACCTACCGCATTCTGTCTGGCTTTATAATCTGGTGCCAGGAACTACGGATCGCACCAAGTGTCGATTTATTTCTACACCACTACTGCTATCAGCCCTATTGGACTACTGGATACCTGAAGCTGGTAGCCCGAGCTGACCGTCAATTGTTTACGGATAACCCTACTCCGCCGGCTGATTGGGAGGAACGGTTTCTTTTTGTGCGTATAGGCGATTCTCTCCCATTCCCTGATCGGTGGAACGCTTACCCCGTTCGGGATTCTGAGCCCAGAGTAGATGTCGTTCTGTGCTCTCAAGCCGAGTCTCTACGTATGGGAGGAACTCGAAGTCTTCGGGGTTTTATTACCCCTTCTAAATATGCTATCTGCTGGGATTGGTAAGTGTAATATGATCTTAAACCGATCGTTCTCCTTTTAATTTAGTTTCTTATCTCTTATTCCCTTTGTTGTAGGTGTGATATCCCCTATACCCTTTCGGCGTTCCATATATGCCGCTACTCTGGCAGCTTCCTCCGGAAAAGGCAAGGAGAAGATGATTGCCGATCATACATCTGCTGAGCAAACCCGGAAGAAACGCAGAGGGAATGATGGCAGCATACTGATCCCGGTCGATCACGTGGTCGATTTGACCGGTCCGAATGACAAGCTGAAAAAACCTATCATCCCTGCCCAGCCCCAAACTCCAGTGTTTAACAATACATCGGTCGATGATCGGATGTTTGTGGAGTTTTCCAATTTGGGGCCCCGAGCAGAGGGAAGGTACCTGTTCGGGCAGATGCCATCCTCTATGTGGTGCAGTACCTCCCTGAAGGTTCCACCCAGTTTTTCTACTCTGAACCATTGGTCAGACCTGGTCGAGGCAGGTCACTTGGAGACTCTCAAGGTGCGGATCGGTCATCAACCCCTTTAAACCCTTGATTTTCTTCTGATTTTGTATATGTTATCTGATTTCCTTCTTTACTGTTTGTAGACCGGAGTATACTATCACCGGGCTTTCCTGATTGCAGAACAGGAGATGAAGCGTATCTCCAATGATCGGGAAGATAGCCAGGTTCTCCTTTCCGCCGCTTGGAAGCTGGCTGCAGATCTGCAAGTCCGTGTTGATGAAGGTGAACAAGCGAAGGCCGATCTGGCTAAGGTGGAGGAGAGGGCCCGACGTCGTGATCGAGAAATTAGAGATCTCATAGCCAAGGTGAGAGTGGCTGAAGCCGCTGGGATGCGGTTTGATAAATCAGCGGGGAATAATCCTCCCGAGCCGTATACTGCCAATACCTCCAAGATCACCAATCAGGCCTTGATCGAATATCAACGCAGTAAAGGATTGGATATCGCTCTACAGAACACCGCTCGGCAATTTTTGGGACCTCATCTGGGCCAATTCTTGCGTGAGAGCGAAGACCCTATCAAGTCGGGAATAGAGCTCCTGGATAGCACGCCCGAAGGGAAATCTTTCTTGGATGTCCTGACGGAGAAAACTGTGAAGCAAACCAAGATCTGCTTCTAGACAGGAACCTCGACCTGATCATGGAACGCTTCCCCAAGCCGTTCGATCCTGATGAGTTGGGATTTGATGACCTGTTCGGGAATACTTACGATCGGGTTATGGAGATGAGATAGAAAGCGATCCCTGATGATGCAGCACAGGCCGGTTGCACTCAACCTCAATCTTCCCCGAACGGCAGTCGTCCAATACAATAGTCCTTTGTAATCTTATTCGTGTTTTCCTTGTACTTTCCGGCCAATAGTGTCGAAGAATAAAGCTCGATTTTATACACAATCTTATCTTTTTCAAATGCCTCTCTTTTTCTTTCTTTCTTTCTTTCTTTCTTTCCTTCCGGACGCTACTCAGATTCGTCCATACTTATAGTTTTGACATCATCTCCCAGCCGTTTTGAACGAGTCAAATTCTGCTAGCTAAAATGATGGCTCCCTCCAAACTGTTAACACGTTCGTCATTCGGTCATCCGGAATGATTCTACATGTTAAAAGCTAAGGTGTGACTCTCTCCCTTCCAAACCCATAATTCTGATGCATTCCGAAGAGTTTCCTCGATCCGTATCATCCATATTAGGGGTTTGAGGTGACCACTTTAAAACTGTAAGCAAGATCACTAGATCGGGTGATTTCTTACTTAAGCTAAAATGGCGACTCCCTCCAAACTGTTAACCCGTTCGTCATTCGGTCATCCGGAATGATTCTACGTGTTAACAAGCTGAGGTGAGACTTCCTGAAAGCAGTGCCTCCCCGGACGACAATCCATATTACCGAACGTCGCTCGCTTTGACAGTACTTGTTCTGACACCATCTCCAAGCCGTTTTGAGCCCTTTATGGTTCGTGATTTAAGGAGGGAAATTTTTTTTTAGCTGAAGTGGCAGCTCCCTCTAAACTGTTAACACGGAAGTCATTTATTTGGAGTGACTATACACGTTAAAAGCTGAGGTGAGACTCTCTGGAAGTTATGTCTCCCTCTTTTTTTTTGATAAAATTCAAGAGGTGGCAACAACCGTTTTTATTGATAAAATTTCCTTAGATGCTCCACATTCCAACTCCCTGTCGGTCGGCCTTCGGTAGATTGCAGACCGAACGTTCCTGAAGCATATTTTTTGCAGACCTCATAAGGGTCTTCCCAATTTTGTGCCATCTTTCCTCCTTCGAGAGGTTTGCTCTTTTCCCGCTTCTTCAGGACCAAATCTCCTACCTCGATCGAACGGACTTTCACTTGTTTATTGAAGTATCTCATTGTCGCTCTATGATACTCCTCCATTCATATTGCAGCTCAGTCCCTTCTTTCCTCTATGAAGTGCATTTCGGCCCGTAGATTATCCTCATTACGCATAGGGTCATAATGTACCGTTCGATGTGTGTGAACCAGAATTTCTGTTGGAACTTTAGCCTGGAATCCGTAGGTAAGGGCAAACGGAGTCTCTCCAGTAGCCGTTCGGGGTGTCATTCTGTATGTCCACAAGATATAATTCAATTGGTCCGGCCACGAGGAGGAACAGTGCTCTAGTTTTTTCTTCATACCATCCATAATGGTACGGTTCATGTTTTCTACTTGGCCATTCGCCTAAGGGTATGCTACAGACGCTCTAGAATGTTTGATTTGCCATTTGACCAAATAGTTTTCGAAATTCCTGCTCATGAACTGCCTGCCATTATCTGTGATGATCTGTTCGGGGAGACCAAATCGGCAAATGATATTCTGCCAGACGAACTTTTGGCATTTGAAATCTGTAATACTTGCCAGTGGTTCGGCCTCCACCCACTTGGTGAAATAGTCTATCCCGACGATGATGTATTTTAGTCCTCCGGGAGCAGTAGGTAGGGGCCCTAGCAAGTCGATCCCCCACTTGGCGAATGGAAGGGCAACTGTCATCGGGGTGTAGAAAGTAGCTGGCCGTCCGGGGACCGGTGCATACAATTGGCAGACCTTGCATTTTTTGGTATGAGCAAAGCAGTCTTGTTGGATTGTTGGCCAGTAGTACCCTTACAGGATGATCTTTCTTGCCAATGTTTTAGGCCCTTGATGGCTGGAACATATTCCTTCGTGAATTTTTTCCATTACCGCCGCTGCTAAATCAGGTGGTAGGCACTTCAGATATGGTCCTCCAAATGTCTTTTTGTACAGCTGCTTGTTCACCAGTTCGAACATGGATGCCCTCCTTTGAATGCACTTCATATTGTATGCTGAATTTTTGTCTTGTGGGAGGGTCCCGTCCTTTAAATAGTTGGTCATATCCGTGACCCAACTGGGAATGGCATAAGAGATGGCTTCTACCTGGAGGACCATAGTTGCTGGTGTTGTTAGGATTTCCCGATGAGCAAACCGTTGGATGTGAGCAGGGATCATTTGTGCATGGTCATCAAGAGTTGCATTCTCCAATTTGGATAAGATATCTGCTTCCTGATTTTCTATCCTAGAAATCTGGTCGAGCACTACATGTTCAAACTTTTTGATCTGTTCCCCGACCAGTTCCTTGTAAGCCTTCATCCTTTCTTCTTTAGTTTCGGCCGTGCCATTCACTTGGTGGACCACCAGCTGGCTGTCTGATCGGACCTTGAACCTATCGGCGCTCAGGGCTTTTGCATATTTTAACCCTGCAATGAGAGCCTCATATCCGGCCTCATTGTTGGTTACTTTGAAGTCAAAATGGATGGAGTAGTATGCCTAAAAACCTTCAGGTGATGTGATCACAGCTCCACCCCCACAGCCTTTAGCACTTGACGCACCATCTACGTACATTTCCCACCATTCATCCATCATGCTGCCTTTCGTCTCGATCTCCGAAGGCCGAGCAGTACATTCTGCTATAAAATCAGCCAATGTCTGGCCTTTGATAGTAGGTCGAGGTCTAAAGTCGACCTCATACTGCCCGATCAGGAGACTCCACTTTGTGATGCGCCCGCTAGCCATCAGATTTCTCAGGATGGTGGCCAGTGGCTGTGTTGTATATACGGTTATCGGATGTGCCTAGAAATAAGGCGCAAGCCGTTTGATGGCTGCTATTAGGGCCAACACCGTTTTCTCCATCAGAGTGTACCTAGTCTCTGGGCCGTTCAGGGCTTTACTCACAAAATATATAGGCCTCTGGATGCCATCTTCTTCTTTTAGCAACACAGAACTTACGGCTAGATCGGCCACAGCAAGATACATATAAAGATGTTCCCCTGGGTCAGCTTTTGTTAATACCAGGGGAGAAGATAGATACAACTTGAACTCTTCGAAGGCCGTTTGGCATTCGGCAGTCCATTCAAAGGGGTTTGCTTTCTTCATGATCTGGAAAAATGGAATTGCCCGATCAACCAGTTTGGACAAGAACCTGCTCAGAGCTGCCAATCGACCGGTCAATCTCTGAACCTCCTTCAGGTTCCTTGGAGCCTCCATATCCATGATTGCCTTTACCTTCTCAGGATTAAGCTCAATGCCCCTCTCGGTCAATCAATGGCAAAGGCACATTTTTTGGGGTTCAATCTCATGTTTGCTTTCTGCATTATCCCGAACACCCTTTCTATATCCAAGATATGGCTCTCCCTTTTCCGGCTTTTGATCAGGATGTCGTCAACATAGGGCTCCATTGTGACCCCCAAAACTTCTTTGAACAGCATTCCAATCATCCTTTGGAAAGTAGCCATTGCATTCTTCAACCCGGACGGCATAACAACATAGCAAAATACCCCGTCCGAAGTTACAAACGCTGTTTTTTCTGCATCATCCGGGTGCATGAAAATTTGATGATATCCCCGGAACGCATCCATGAAGCTTAGGAGCTCACATCCTGCCGTCTCATCCACTAACAGATCGATCCTCGGCACCGGATATGGGTCCATGGGACAAGATTTATTCAAGTCAGAATAATCTACGCACATTCTCCAGGTGGACCCCTTTGGAGCTAGTATCACATTGGATAACCATTCAACATGGATCACCGGTCGGATATGTTTTATCCATAGCAAGGTGGCCACCTCTTGTTTTGTAAAATCACGTTGTTCGGTCGCCTGGTATCTTTTCTTTTGCTGAACAGGCTTTGCATCAGATCGAACGGCCAGCTTGTGACAAATTATGTCCGGGTCAATACCCGGCATATCTTCTGGCCCTAAGGCAAACAATACCTGAAACTTTTTTAGTACCGTTAATATACCCTCCCGAATTTCAGCCTCCAGATCTGCCCCGATGGCTACCTTCCGATCTGGGGGAGAATCCAGGTCAATTTGCTCGAGGAGGGTGGCAGGCTCAGGATGTGCCTCGAACTCCATTCGGCGGCCTTCGACTTCAATGCTGTTAACCCGCATGCCTCGGGCATTCATGTTTTTCAAGGCCTCCCGATAGCACGTTCGGGCTGTAGTTGGATCAGTTCTGACCACCCCAACCCCAGTGTCCGTGGGAAATTTGATACACGAGTGGCGGACAGAGGCTATCGCCTCCAAATCTTCCAATCCTGGTCGGCCCAAAATGGCGTTGTGGGCACATTTGATATCCACTACTACGAACGTCATTCAGACTGATGCCCTGTGTGTTTCATCTCCAATCTCAACCATCAATTGGATGGTCCCTTCTGCTTCGATGCAATTGCCGGTGAAGCTTGCCAGTGGTGTCCTCAGGTGGGTCAGCTGATTTTTCTGGAGGCCCATTTTCTCGAATGATTGCAGGTACAATATGTTCACACTGCTTCCTGTATCGACCAACACCCGGTGAATTAAAGCCTCATCTATGCACATACTTACAACCAATTCATCCCTGTGTGGACTTGGAGAGTTTGGCAAATCTGCGGGCCCAAAAGTAATGGGGTCCGTCCTTCCTTTCTTCTGGGGTGGCATGGGTATAGAACCCACATACAGGCTTCGCTCAAACTTCTTCCGTTCGGCGTTCGAGTCGCCTGTCTCCCCACCCCCAAATATCACCTTTACCTCCATCCTGGGTTTTTTACCCAGGTTCCCCGAACCTTCCGGTTCGTCTATGGGAGGGTTATATACATCATTTCTGGGGCGAGCATCACGTTGTACATCTCGCCTCCAGCTGTTGGATTTCTTGACCGGTTTCAGAATACCCGTAGCATTCGGGTCTGTATTTACATATTTACCCAGATGACCCATCTGGATCAATTTTTTAATGGCTATTTGCAATGCCCGACAGGATTGGGTGGAGTGACCGCTCCTGTTGTGGTATTTGCAAAAAGCACTTGCATCCGTCCCCATAAAACCTCTGGTGTAAGTCGGAGGGGGAATGTTGTCCTTCTCTATCTGATAAATAGTTGCCACAGAAAGGACCAAAGGAGTGAATCGTGCCGCTCTTGAAGGAGGAGAGGCCACTGGGGTAGGACCCAGCCGATCGGCTAATTTCATGGGGGTTGGGGGTGCAGCTACCTTATCCCTGATCAGGATTTCTTCTTCAAGAGCCACATGTTTCCGGGATCTGTTTAGCACTTCAGAATAAACCGTACCCGGATTCTTTTTCAGCTCTTTATACAATTCACCCGTTCACGAGAAGGACAACATTCCCCCTCCGACTTACACCAGAGGTTTTATGGGGACGGATGCAAGTGCTTTTTGCAAATACCACAACAGGAGCGGTCACTCCACCCAATCTTGTCGGGCATTGCAAATAGCCATTAAAAAATTGATCCAGATGGGTCATCTGGGTAAATATGTAAATACAGACCCGAATGCTACGGGTATTCTGAAACCGGTCAAGAAATCCAACAGCTGGAGGCGAGATGTACAACGTGATGCTCGCCCCAGAAATGATGTATATAACCCTCCCAGAGACGAATCGGAAGGTTCGGGGAACCCGGGTAAAAACCCCAGGATGGAAGTAAAGGTGATATTTGGGGATGGGGAGACAGGCGACTCGAACGCCGAACGGAAGAAGTTTGAGCGAAGCCTGTATGTGGGTTCTATACCTTGAGGAATTTGGGGGTGGGTTCCATCTCTTGAGGAATTGATTTAGGGTCTCCTTCAGACCCTGTCTGATACTAGTCAGGTAACTGAAATGCCTCTTCGAAGTGGCACTGGATGCAAACTAGGCCAGGAATAAAGTTGATAATTCGGCAAAGCTGTCGATCAAGGCGAGCTGCAGGGTCCCGAACCATTCCTCGGCAGGCCCCTGAGTGTGCTGAAGAAAAGTCGGAAAATGGTCGGCTCCGATGCTCCAAACATCATAAGTCCCCCTTGATAACTCCTCAAGTGCCCGTGGGGATCTCCTGCCCCGTCATATATTTGACCGGTCGGTGGTTTGGCATCCCTGTGGATCTCCGCTTACATGATTTCCCGGGTGAAAGGGGAAGTGATTCTGACCCGAGCTGGAGTAGGCTGCAGAGGGGCTCTGTTCATTTGTTCCCTCATTTCGTTCATCTGCCTCCTCATCTCGGCCATTTCTTCCTCTTGGGCCGTTAGAGGAGGCGGTGGTGGAGTTCCCAAGTTCACAAATTCCCGATTTGCTTCCGGCAGAGTTGTTCTTTGATTCTGATGTCTCTGCCCGAATCTCGTATTGTTACGCTCTTCAAACCGGAATTGGCGGCCAACGGGCGCATCTCCTCTGGCCCGTGACCCGGTCGGGGTGTGGTCACAAGGGGTGTGGTGCCTGACCCTGGTCGCATGTGCTCTTGCGCGCTCTCCCCGGTGGGCTCGTGAGTGATTTGATGTCGTGGTTGTTTCTGCATCGGTGGTTTCATCATTGAATGACGGGGTTGTGTACCTAGTTTCCCCGGTGTACCTGGACTGTCCCCCATCCTGCTCATCCGCCATATGTTGCATGACCTGAGCCAAATCCCGCATGGCATGGGGGTTCCTTTTTAATGCTTCGGGGATGAAAAAATCCCCATCAAAGTGTGGGTAGGATCCCCGACTGGATTGCCCTTGGGGGGTTCAGCTTTCCCCACGTCTATCCGAAGTTTCTCCGGTATGATGAGAAGTAATTCTAACCATTTTGAAAATAGCTTATTGTTTGATGTGAAACTTTTTGTTTAGAGTTTCCCACAGACGGCGCCAATGTTGAGGTTTAATCTCGTAGATCCGAAAGCCCAACACAGACTTTGGATATATCAGGAAATGGATAATAATTCGGTATGTAAAAGAAATATAAAAGATCGATAATCGAATGCTCAAAAGCCCACTTGTATTAATTGACTTGTTTGATTACAAGTAAATTACTCGAACGGTACGTCAGATTGATGCTTAATACAAGAAACAAGAGTAATAAAGCTATTCTAGGGCTTGAGTATTAAAATGCTAACCCTTACAATGATATTAAACCTTCTATTTATACTAATGGAGAGTATGGGATGCTTTATGCTGATTGGCCGATGTTCCACCGACTTGATCACCCATGCCTCCATTTGATGATGTCACAATCTGGCATTAATTGCATCTGGCCACCTGTTGGTTGTCCGTTGCCCGAACGGGATAATGGGCCCTGTAAAACATTGTTGATTTGGCCCAAGTATGATGTATGACCCGAACCACGTTCGGTATGTCTGTTTTCTGGGCCAGCCTTTACTTGGCCTGAACCTCGTTCGGTATGAATATCTCACTGGGCCTACTTATCATAGGGTAGTGGGCTCGTTGTTTGGGCTGGATGTCCTGGGCCTTTAATCCGGGTATTTTGCCTCCAGGTCAATATCCCAACAAAGATACTAAAATGTTACGGTTATATAAATTAAAAGTTAATGCACAATATTTAAATTTGAGCCGAATTAAAATAAAAGATCTCAAAAAAGGAGAAGAAAATAGTTACTGTTTTTTTCTTTTGATAGAAAATAGTTAAGGGTTGAAAACCCCAAAAGTTAAAATGTAAACGGTAACCAAATTAATGTGCGGCCATCTTAAAGTAATCTAAAACATGAAAAGTTTAAAAATGAAATCCACTAATAACTCACTATTACTCTACAAGGCAAAAGGGGGGGGAACTTCCAAAATATAAACCCTCACGGACGTTTACACTCTGGCCTCTTTCTGGGGCTTGCCGCTGCCTTGCTAAACTACCTCTACAGCGTCGCACCGCCCAATCACCCGTTCATTTGTATTTTGCAAGTTTCTTTAGATGATTATCTTACATATTGCTTGATGTGCTACATCGAGAGAAATGTTTTTAAAAGTATTGATAATGAAACTATTTTGCAACGTTTATATGAAAACTCGTAGTATTGATTACCAAAGTTGCAGAAATGAACTACTCCCTCCGTTTCGAAATAATTGTCTCACTTTCCTTATCGGTCCGTCCCGAAGTAATGGTCCCATTTTGAAACTTTCCTTATTTGGCAAACAAATCTATACAAAACAGTGTCAAACAGTGCAAAACAGTGTCGCTACAGTGCCAAACAGTGTCGCTACAGTGCCAAACAGTGTCGCTACAGTGTGAAGTCAAAATAATTTCTTAAAAATCGTGAAAAGTCAAATGGGACGATTAATTCGGGACAGAGGGAGTATATAATATGTAATTAACTACTCCGTATAATTTATGCTATTGCCTTACTTTTTACCATCTTTATTACATTTGAAAATTTTATTATAGAGTAAGTTTAGTGTCTAGTGTGCCCCTGCTCTGACAAATCTCTGGGTCCGCCACTGGTCAGACCCAAATAATGTAAATTATGATAAGTATCCTCCCATATGTCAGAACCTACAGTAACACGTCCATCAAAGTTTGCAAAATAATTTTTTAACCTTACCTTTTAAGCACCATAAAGCCTTGAAATTTCTTCCTTAACCGTTTTGCGACTATAACCTCTAAATTGAGGATTTAAACAAGTTTGTGCATAATCACGAAAAGCAAGACTTTCAGAAAACAAATAAGGCAAATTTTCTTCAACAAGTAAGTTAGCCATACCAGTCAAATTTTGTGCATCATTGTATGAGAAATTACCAAAAGGTTGTTGGTTATTTGCAAATCTCTATATTTGAGTTTGCTTCCCCGTTCTGCCGCCTAATTTTGCATTCTCCACCGTGTGTTTGGCCTTAAGATGCCTTGTGGCGGATCCGTATCCGCCGGAAACCCCCAAGCTATAATTTTTCTTACACCACTTGCAAGTTGCGTTCCGATTCCCGGTGTTCGGGTCCTTCCACTTATCAAAATTATTACGCATTAGTTCAGATTTACTTTTTTTTGTACCTGTTTGGGATGAGGCAGGCTCATCGGCGTTGTGGCTGCCGCCACCTTCCTCCGCGTCGCCGTCGTGGCTCTCCGGAATTACTTCCTCCACATCGTCGTCCTCGAGCTCTTCTTCATCAATGGTCCTCGACTGATCTTCGAAAAACCGACTATTATGTCGGTGCAATTCTTGTTCTAGTTGTTCGTCGGTCATGGCATCTCCATCCCTCCTCGCGTAACCTGTATCAAAATCATCTCGGCTTTGAGATGAAGAGCCGATATGTGATTTACCTTTGCGGGATTTCTTCCTCGCAAGCTCGTTCGTTCGGTTGCGCTCGAGGTTACCCATATCAACCGAATATCTACCAGACTACCACCTTCTATCTTAAAAATGTAACAAATATTAATTTATAAAAACAATTCGAACTACTGAAATAAAATTCTAACAATTCTAACTTTAATGAAATAAAATTCTAACAATTCTAACTAAGTAGATATAAATTGTAATATGTATGTATTTAGTAGATATAAGTAGATAATAAGTAGAGATTAAGTAGATAACAAATATAAGTAATATAATATATGTATTTATAAATAGATAATTAATATATAATTATATAACTAGATAAGAAATATAAGTAATATAATATATGTATTTCTAAGTAGATAAATCATATAAGTAGATATATAATATATTAGAGAATAAGAGAATTTGAGAAGATGAAGATAATTAGAGAGTAGAGAGTATGATTTAGGAAGAGATGGAGAAGAGATATGGAAAAATGTTTAAGATTAGGAGTATTTATAGTTTTTTTTTACCCCCACCCCGCAAACCGCCCGACCCCCCCCCCCCCCCCCCCCGTCAGCCCACCCAATGGCTACATAGCCGTTTGGGTAGTCCCCAGCCCACCCCCAACGGCTATTTGTGGAATTGTGGCCCAAAACAATTTTTTTTTTTTAATTTTGACTGTTGGACCCGGACCTGACCCGGTCGGGCCGGGTCACCTTTTGCCTGAACCGAGCCCGCCCTCCCCCCCCCCCCCCCCCCGGTTCGGGTCTACACCCGGTCCCGGACCATCAGACCGGGCCGGTCCAGAACCCGCATAGTAGCGGGCCAGGCCGGGTCACGGGCCGGGTGGTCCGAACCGAATCCACCCTAGTCTTCTCCTTCGGAGGAATCCACTCCAAAAACTTCATGGGAATATCGATCATAGGCCATCTATGGTCGAAACATTCAAACATCTATGGCAGAGTTGGGGTTCATTGGTGTGTACGTGACCCATTGAACTAAGACTTGCTGACTGTCGGGGTGGACAAAAATCATGTCGTTTTGATATTACACTAAACTAACATTTTTAAGAACAGAATTGAAGTGCTAGTTGTGTCAAATAATGAGCTATATGATTAACGTCTAGTGTTTGTCAACCTGAACGCGTATGGACATGGATCACCTACCTACATCATTATTAAGTGTTTGCTAGCTTCCATTACCAATTCTACCCTGTGACGATCCTACACAAATTTGTTGGAATAAATTCGATAATACTTAATTTTTATATTGAAATTATCTAGAGAAATAACTGAGCGGAAGTGTACCTGACTCCATTGAAGATGACCTTTAGAGATCCGGAAGACGGAGGGTAGGGTTTGCGTCTTCTAGTTGATACACACCCTCGAGATTATCTCTCTAGCGATGAGATGGAGAAAGACAGGATGATGTGTTCAACTAGGGACCATAACCCCTCTATTTATAGAGAATGCTTAACCTTAATCAGCTCATCATTAATTAGGTTAAGCCCATGGGTCTCTACACATTTGGGTCATATACCTTATTAGATAACTTATTAGCCCACTTAAATTAATATCCATAGGACCACTAATTTTTTGGGCCTAAATATAAGATAACATATAACATATCATTAAACTCAATAAATAATATATTGTGAATATTACATGTAGTATAAGTCCAATAATCTAACAAACTCGAGTCTGGATTGAATTTCATAAAAGGCCTCTATACGATAAATATGTTTGTAATACTATATTTGGAAATAAAATATTAATACCACAAAAGTCAAAAACCCAATACTTAAATAAAACTCTTACATTATACATACGATATGGAATTTATTAAAACAATCAATTAATTACAACTCGCCGAACAATCTTAGATGTAAAAGTATGAAACATTTTGGCATAATGGATACTTTCTCTAGTACAAGGATTAAACAATTCATCACACGGATCACATATTTTATTTCCTCTGGGAAAGAATGCCTCAAACAATGAAGAATTTTGCACATTCTGTTTTTTGAACAAATACTAAGCACATATTATGATTAATTGTGAATTGAAATTTTGACAATTTTAATCATGATAACCTTAATTAAAAATTGATCTCAATTCTCAAAAATAAAATTTTACCAAGGCACGTCCCAACTTGACTACTTCGTAAAACAAACAAGAATCAACTTGCTTTTAATATTTAAATATAATTTTAATGTAAATACTCTATATCTCAATCAATAATATAAGACTTAGTCAATAATTATAGCAATTAGAAAATATAAATTAATAAGTTAGTTCATTCGGTCATTCAAAAATCAACAATTCATCAAATTAGCAAATCAATATAAAACCTAGTTTTTTAGAAATAATATATCTACAATTTCAAAAGTTGGGGTTTGTACTTCCCTACTTGGTTGATAACTATATTGTTCCTCCGATTTTTTACTTCAGTAATGGATGATTTAAGCCAGACAATCAACATATAGTCTTTATATTTTTATTTTGAATATATATATATATATATATATATATATATATAATATATATATATATATATATAATATATATATATATATATATAGTTGAATTTTTTGGCTCCAACTTTTAAAATTCTTTGGGGGGGCTGAGGAAGGCACGACCCAGATTCTACCATGAACCAATACTTTTTAGTTGTGTTTTAAACGAATAGAGTCAAACCAAATAGATATATGAACAATTGTATTTGTATTCGTTTGATTATCAAATTCTATACTTCATATTAGGTTTGTTGAAAAACATTATTGAAATGAAACTTATTTACAAAAATATGATTGATAGATAGTTTATACCGGGATACCGCTGAGGGGTATGTAGAGAGAAGTCAGAACAAGTAAGAGAAAGATTAGGTACGTAATAAATGAACTCTTCCTCCTTACAATGGAAAAAGTGACGCTATTTATAGCAACCATAAATGCTAAGAGCATTTGATGCGAGTACACGTGTCAGCTAACCAACGGTGGAGGCTCAACTCAATCGGGGTGGCGCCGACATAGCATGTGGCACCGCATTTAATGCGGTGGTTAGATGTGACCAGGGGCGGACCCACTAAGGGTCCCACGCGGTCCCGGGACCCCGCGTACTTTCAAAAAAAATACCTATATATTTTATATATTTTATTTAAAATTTACTTATAAATGTATATATAATACAAAAACAAGTATGAATTCCAAAGAATGGAGCAGAGCAACGGAGGAAAGCCTTTAAAAACCTTTACTTTTCGTGGAGGTGCAAGGATGGATTCCCTCTCACTCCTATTCCTTTTTTTTGATTTATTATTGTAAAAGATCACAACTACATCCTTTTGCCTTTTTTTAAAATCCCCAACTTTACACTTTACATAATTCAATTAATTATTAAAATTTCTATTATGATTTTCCATTATTAAGTGAAGAATTGAATAAAATAATTGGTGAATATGAAATTAATTTGACTGACAATACACATGATCAACATGTTTATTTTGAATCTTTAGAAGCTTATCCTGGTTTGAGAAAAAAATTGTTGATTTGCATCATAATGTTCAAGATGAGTTGCGTCATAGTATGGACTATGAAACGTTGTACTACTTTAATATTTGGAATTTTATCAATTCAAAACTTGAAAGGTAAATGAATTATCAATCCGAGACCTGAAAGAAAATATTTATAGATATAAGACTGAAATGATGAAAATTGTCAATTTAGGACTTGAATGATTAAAGACTATCAATCTCGGACCTATATTGTAATGAACTTTATTATTTTTATGTTAAATTTTTTAAATATTATTTAGTTTTATTAAACTAATAAACTTTTGTGGAAAAAAGTTTATCAAAAATTAGCAAAGGAATTAATAAATAAATAAATCAATCAAAATCTATGAAATCTTAGATCCTAGATTGATAATTTTCATCTTTCGGGTCCTATATTAATACATTTCATCTTTGGGTTACCGAATTTATAATTTATCTATCTATAAGGTCCTGAATTGATAAAAGTTCTTAATATTTTGATGATGTACATTAACTATGAAATGTTATGCTACTTTAATATTATATAATTACATTTTTAAAATTTTTTTTTTGTTAGACTTACATTAAGGTAGGGACCCCGTGACTCTGATTTTCTGGGTCCGTCACTGGATGTGACACCGCATTTAATGCGGTGATTAAGAACATGCGGAGAGGAGATCTTGTCGGGGGTAATGCCTTCGGTTGTATGTACAGAGGGCTTCATGTGTCGAAGGTTGACGATTTTGGCCTCGCTTCCCAGTCGTGCTTTTGGACTAGGTATAATCGTTTTCCTGAGTACGAAGCCTTCGGGCATAGGGCCGAAGGCCACACCTTGTGTAGCATGGGTTGTCCGAAGTTTTGGCTGCTGTATTTGGCCCACCTGGGCCTGTTGGGCATGTTTGTAGTAGTGGGGGCATGTGGATCGGAGTTGCTGGACCATATACTCCACAATGACTAATTGTCGTTATTATAATATAATCTCACAATTACTTATGTGCAAAATTAAATGTAAGTTCATATGACTAAGTTATTACCAGAATAACTACACTTAGAAGGTTACATTTTTTAAATAACATTTATTTAAGTCATATATATGTAATCATTTCATTTTATACTCATATTCACTTAATTTGTTATATTTAAATCGTATATGAATATTCAAATTCGAAAATAACAAAATATCAAAACCATCAAAGTAATTACAATAACAGTGTATAGGTTATTGTCAGGATTAATTTATTGTGTATTTGTGTTCAATGAATTTGTTTATCTTTGTATTTATGACTTCATATTCTTACATGTACTTATTTCAATCTCAAATCAGAACAGACCAAATAAGACTTAAACCGACAAACCTCACCAGATCAGATCAGACCAGACCAGATCATATCAGACTTTAATACTTATAAAATTCACATAGACTGAATATTTATCAGGCCAGATCAGTTTAGACAAAACTAGATCAGACTTAATTAAATCAGACCAAACTGAATCGGACCAGACCAAAAACAATCCAATCCAATTTAAAACATCTTAGAATGGGCCTGTCTTAGCTTGTTTAAAGGGCCCATTTGTTCATTACTGGCTCAATAATAATACACTTACCTCTACAAACTATACATAGTATATTGGGTTAAGCGTAAGGTTGTAAACGAACCGAATCGAGTCAAATAATGAGATTTTGTATTTGTATTTGTTTAATTTTTTCGAATACGAATTCGAATTCAAATATGAAACGAATATTAATTTTGATTTGTATTTGTATTTGTTTAAGAATTCGAATCATATACGAATATTGAATCGATTTGAGCATATGTTTTTTTTTATCATGAGCATATGTTAAATATTAGCCAAATAATACTCTAAAATAATTTTTCTTATACTCCGTATTTTTTATGTTGTAAATGCATGGTATGACTTAATATGTGTTTTTAGAATTTAAATTTAATGGATCAATGCATTTTTAGACGGTGCACATTTTTTAGATGGTGCACAATATACTAAAGTGAATTAATTTTATGATGATTAATAAATATAAATCTATTTCAAACCTTTTGAAATAAACACTAACATACACATATTAGAAATTATACTTATAATGTGTGAAATAAGTTGATAATTCTATATATCAAAGTCAAACAACTCTAATTTTATTGTTCAAATCGAATACATAATTATTTGTATTGTATTTGAAAGACATTTGAACCAAAAAAAATGATTTGCATTCGTATTTATATTCTGATTTATTACAAATGGGCTTGGAGTTTGTATGCAAAAGTGTATATATGGGCTACACTTTGATATTATAGTGTTATTACTATTTTTATTAATATTGATATTAATATTACTATTATTATTAATCGAATATATATGATTAATATTTGAATCGAATACACTGATATTCTTATTTGTATTTGATAACAACTCGAATCAAATTTAATATTCTTATTTATATTTGAATTTTCCGAATTCGAATCGTCTTATACGAATTCGAATCACGAATCGAGCACAAATTATTTGATTCGTTTACGACTCTAGTTACTTAAACTTAAGCTTAAGCTTAAGCGTATCATGTATCTTATACGAGTAACGAGTATGCACTTTGAGCTTTCAAGCATATTCAATACACGCTCAACTCTCAAGACTATAAATATCTTGTACTCGATCATCAATCAATATCATTTAATACTCAACAATTCTGTTCTAAAGTACAGAAAAAATGACCCTAATATTACTATTGGTGTTTAGATTTCCAAAAATATGACTAATCTTTCATTTACCTATTGAATCGTTTGCTCATTCTTCCTAAATCAAAGATGAGTTCTCTTTCCTCATTAATATTTCTTTCTAACAAAGGTACAAAACTTATTCCGTATTGATAAGGTACTTCATTTTATTCATTTTCATAATTTATAAATAGCTTCACACTACAAAAAAAATAGCCCGTTTGTCACGGATTCGGGTCGTGACAAAGTTGTCACGAGCTTTGTCGCGGAATAGTCACGGAAATATGTATCACGGAAAATTCCGTGACAAATATTTCCGTGACAAATGTTTGTCACGGATAAAATCCGTGACACAAAGCCTCCGGTGACCGGCAATTTACTCTGGCCAAAATTTATTTACATCCGGGCACTTTGTCACGGAAAAATTCGTGACAAATCCGTGACAAAATTCAAAAAACATTTGTCACGGATCCGTCCGTGACAATTTCCGTGACAAAACTCAATTATTGGTACTCCAGCAGTAACCTGATTAATATTGTACGAAAGGTGTTTGTCACGGATTTTTCCGTGACAAATTCGTGACAAAAAGTTTTATATATGGCAGCATTGCTTCATTCGACAGATATAAGTTCCAACTTATTCAGAGTACAATACAATATCTGTTGAAAGATTCAATGATGTAATCTATCAGTTTATCATTTTCCCTGTTTATGCAGATAAGGTATGTCATTTGAATTATTTATTGGTTTTAATAAGTATTAATTTTTTCATTTTAAATAATTAAAAGTATTAAATTAGTGAGGTTGTTAATTTATTAAAAATATATTTAACTATAAACGTAATTTAGTTAAATTTTAATAGTAGTTAATTGAAAATGGATTATAAAATTATTAGGTTTGTTTATTATATTAGCAATTTTTTTTAATGCCTAATTTAGGATTTATAGTGATTTAAGTTAGGTTGTTAATTTATCAACAATATATTTAACTATAAACGTAATTTAGTTAAATTTTAATATTAGTTAATTGAAAATGGATTATAAAATTATTAGGTTTGTTTGTTATATTAACAATTTTTAATGCCTAATTTAGGATTTATAGTGATTTAAGTTAGGTTGTTAATTTATCAACAATATATTTAACTATAAACGTAATTTAGTTAAATTTTAATATTAGTTAATTGAAAATGGATTATAAAATTATTAGCTTTGTTTATTATATCAGAAATTATTTTTAATGCCTAATTTAGGATTTATAGAGATTTAAGTTAGGATTGAAACATTAGTTTAGTGTGAATTATTAGTTAAATGTAAATATTATTTAATTGAATTGAGTTTGAATTGATAATATTATTAGGCAATACCCTTAATTTAGGATTTAAATTGATAATATTAGTTAAATTTAAATATTAGTTGATTGAACTGGATTTAAATGTGAATTATTTAATTTGAGTTTCATTTCATTTACATGTATGTTAGTTAATTATTTATTGTGTATTATTAGTGATGGAGTATATGGGCCTGGACCCAAGGGTCCACATACTCGGAAGAACAGAAGGGATCACCTAGTGGGACCCTCGTCGGCCAGATGACCCTCATCGGCTAGAAAGAAGTCTACTCAGAATGTGATCCAGAAGCCAGGAAGAGCCGGGTGACCTCGTCGGCCGGGTCTTCGTCGGCCACGCCCTCGTCGGTCGTGCCCTCATCGGCCACAGATGGCCTCCAGAATAAGACTTTACACTTAATCTTTTCTATGTACTTTGTATCCGGTCCATCAGTGGCCCTATGGTAAATGGGCCTCCCAAGCCCAAGACTTAGGATCCCAGCCCTAATTTTTCCTATAAATACTCCCTCTGGGAGTAGTTGTAAGGGTTCAGAATTCATTAATACAAAGCAAACATATTACTTCTCTCTCTAGCTCTCACTTCTCTCTAGACATATAGTCTATCATTTGGTGCTTTCATTGAGAGCTAGAACAATCAGGTTAGCCTCCTTCGTCGCTACCAAGCACAACTAACTGATCATGGGAAGAACCAAGTCAAACCGCAACTTCCTCGGCAAAGGTATCCCTGAGGCCCAAGAGCATCAGGAGCACGAGGAGGACACAACGGCCGACAAGGCCGACGAGGGAGATGTCTTCCAGGAAGCCATCGACCTTGCAGGAGACCTACGCAACAAGCTTAACGGCGGCGCTCCGGACGCCCGCCTCGGCCTGGACAAAAAAAGCGCGGAAAAGGGGGACGCCTCGGCGCATCCGGCCTCACCTGCGGTTGACCCCCAGCTCCAGGCCGCGCTCTCGGCCATCATCACCAGCTTGGCCCAGAACCCCACTGTCATCAGCGCACTCATGCCAAGGACAGGGGAGAACACGACGCCGCCTCCTCAGCCCCAACTGTTGGCCATCAGGCTAGACAACGATGAGGGGGTGGTGCCCCAGGACACGACGTCGTCCCACTCCCACCCTGCTTCCCTTCTTCGAGCTGGACCGACCCCAGCGCGTGGAAAAGCCTCAGCATTTAACAGGCTAGGTGACACGTGTCGTCGGCCTGCTTCGGAGAGGATGGCGGGGCGGATCGAGCAACGTGAGCCTGGCTCGCCCAGGGAAAGCTTGGGGTCGGTATCCCGGACAGCGGATCGGCCCCGCCTGGACAAAGGAAAGGGAAAACTGCATGAGGACGATGCCCGTCATCAAATCAACACGGCTCATGCAGCCCGCTTGCAAACTCAGTGCGCCACCATGGCCGCCAAGGACCCGAGGGATGAGGTGATCGCCCAACTCGAGCGGAGGCTCGCCTAGATGGAGGCCAAACAGCTGGCCGCCACGCCCACCGGCAACTCATCCAGAGATCCCGACTTCAACGCCCTTCTGAACAAGGTCACTATCCTTGAAAGGGAGTTGGCCGAAGGACGAGGGGATCCCATCGTCCAGGTCAGGACGAGGACCCCCTTCACCGCCAGGGTACTCTCGGCTCCTATCCTCGAGAAGTACCGGGGAAATGCCATCAAGCCCTATGATGGCCGCTCCGACCCCCAGGAGCACTTCAGCCGCTACCAGAACAATATGCTGATGGTGAACGCGTCAGATGAATACCTCTGCCGTTGGTTCCTTTCTACACTTGAAGGGCCAGCATACGAGTGGTTCAACGCGCTTCCCGAAGGGAGCATAGATTCATGGCAAGACCTTGCCCAGCGCTTCCTCACTCATTTTGCCGAGAGAAAACGCGCCAAGGAATACTTCACCCATCTTCTCTCCGTCAAGCAGCAGCATGACGAATCACTCCGGTCATTCATCGACCGGTGGACGAGGGAGACTGATGAGGTCAAGGGGGCCGATGAGCGCACCCTCCTCGTACTCTTCCAGGGGGCCCTCCGCAGCACCCCATATGAAAGGAGCCTCATCACTGACCCTCTGAGGTCTTATCTAAAGGCGCTTCAGCGAGGGAACTTATACGCTGACGCCGACGAGCTTCACAGCCACAAGAAAGACGGAGGGCATCCCTCCAAGAAGACAAATGTTGCGCCAGCTGCAGGCGCACCCTCGGCCGGGGACCGAGGTCAGGGAGGACAGGGCCAACATGGAACTGGTGGAAAGAACAAAGACCGCATGTGGCGGCCGAGGATGGAGAGGCCGAAAACACCACTTACCCATTCGGTCAGCACCATCCTCGAGTACGCCGAGGAGCACGGCCTCATTGAACGAGATACTCGGCCGGCAAAAGAGATCTACGCCGTCCATCAGGGCGGCACCTACTGCCGCTATCACCGGAACACCTCCCATTACACAAACGATTGTGTCACTCTGAAGAGGCACATCGAGAAGCTGATTCGTCAAGGGGAACTTTCCCAGTTTGTTAAAGGTGACCCGCGCAAAAACACGTGGGTAAACACCGGCAAACATGGGGGCGAACCCTCTACGAAGAAACGTGAGATCGGCAGGCTCAGCGATGACGATGAAGACTTCGAAGAGCCCCCTCCGAAGAAGAACCACATCAACCTCATTGTGGGGGGTAACACGGGGGGGGGGGGGGGATTCGGCCACCCAGAGGAAGAAATGGGCTCAATCCCTTTACATCGGGGAGGTGTCCCATGCTCCTCCCCAGCCGAAGAAACAACGGGCGGAGGCGATCACCTTCACCGACAAGGATCTGCCTCCTGGGCCCGCATCACACAGGGACGCCCTCGTCATCCGGTGCGAAATAGGTGAATCCATCATCCATCGCACCTACATCGACACGGGGAGCTCCGTCAACGTCATGTACCATGACACGTTCAGGCAGCTAAAACTGGACAGGGCGCTGCTCAAGCCGATACGGACGCCGTTGTCCGGCTTCACCGGGGACTCTATCGACGCCGAGGGCACGATAGTCCTCCCCGTGGAGGTCGGCGACGGCTCCCATCGCATCAAGATCGACATGGAATTCATGGTGGTCAACCTCGAGTGCGTCCACAATTTGATATGGGGGCGGCTAGCACTAGAGGATTTGGAAGCCATCATCTCCATGAAACATCTATGCATGAAGTTCCCCACTAGCGGCGGTATCGGCTACGCCCGAGGGAACCAGAAGATAGCCCGGGCGTGCTACCTGAAACTGACCAAGCGGGCAGCCAGCACCGGGCAGAGAATTGACACCATCACTGCCGCCGTCTCCAAGGATGAGGAAAGGCCGCACGCTGAGCCAGCCGAGGAGGTCGAGGAGGTCCCCCTAGACATCTCCCGACCGGAGCGGGTCCTGAAAATCGGGAAACAACTCCCACAGGATCAACGCGAAGGCATCCTCAGCGTCCTACGGTCATATGCCATCATTTTGCGTGGGGGCCAGACGACATGCCTGGCATCAGCCGATGAGTGATCACTCACCGGCTGTCAGTCGATCCCGCCTCCACGCCAATCAAGCAAAAGCGGCGCTACCTCTCGGCCGACAGACGTGACTTCGTCAAGGGGGAAGTTACCATGCTCCTCTCCATCAACCACATTAAGGAGGTGAAGTACCCCACCTGGTTGGCCAATGTCGTCCTCGCACAGAAGCCGCCGATGTTCAGAATGTGCGTTGATTACACTGACCTGAACAAGGCATGCCCCATGGACCCGTTCCCTCTCCCTAACATTGATCAACTGGTGGACGAGACGGCGGGATGCGAGTTGATGTCATTCCTTGACGCCTTCAGGGGGTACCACCAGATATTCATGCATGAAGATGACGCCGAGAAGACGACCTTCATGACCCCGGAGGGAATTTTCTGCTACTTCGTCATGGCCTTTGGACTCAAGAACTCAGGCGCCACATACACCTGAATGGTAGCCAAGGTCTTCAGGGCAGTCCTCGATCGGACGATGGAGGCATATGTCGACGACATGATCGTCAAGAGCAGCCAATCTGTTAGCCACGCCGACGACCTCCGGGAAATTTTCGAGATAATGAAGAAATTCCTGCTCCGCCTAAATCCGAAGAAGTGCACCTTCGGCGTCCAATGGGGTAAGTTCATCGGTTACATGGTCAGCCGAAGGGGCATTGAGATTAATCCAGAGTAGATACAGGCTATCGTCAACATGGAGCCACCGTGAAACGTGAAGGAGGTACAACGGCAGACGGGACACCTAGCGGCCCTGAACCGTTTCCTCTCAAAATCGGCTGAAAGGTCTCTCCCTTTCTTTCAGACCATGCGCAAGGCAAATGGCTTTAGATGGACGACGGAGTGCCAGCAAGCGTTTGAGGAGCTGAAGCAGTACTTATCATCCCCACCCGTGCTTTCCAAACCCAAAGCCGGCGAAACCCTCTTCCTATACTTGGGGGTGAGCACGTCGACCGTCAGCTCCGTAATCATCCGCGAGGACGAGGGGGTACAGAAGGCAATCTTCTACACGAGCAAGACGTTGCAAGAGGCCGATCTCAGGTACACACCCATTGAGAAGATGGTACTGGCCATCGTCCATACAGTAAGGAAACTAGGGCACTACTTCCAGCCCCACGCCGTCCATGTCTTAACTCAGCAGCCCCTCGGCGCACTAATGCGGAGCCCCACCAGTTCCTCACGAATGGTGAAATGGGTGATCTTCCTCAGCCAGTTCCAGAATCCAGATAGAGATTAACCCGAGGCCATCCATCAAGGGGCAGGTCTTGGCCGACTTCGTCACCGAGTGCACAACGAGGAAGACGGCCGCTACCACACCAGGGCGAGAGCCAGACGAAGCATGGACTCTCTTCACTGACGGTTCATCGGCCACCAAAGCTTGTGGTGGCAGCGTCGTCCTCATCTCCCCTGAAGGATTCAGAGCCTACTATGCCATCCGCTTCAACTTCAGGGTATCCAACAACGAGGTCGGGTACAAGGCCCTCCTCAGCGGCCTCAGACTCGCCGCTGGCCTCAAAGCACGGCACATCAGGATCAGATGTGTAATACACAAGATTAATTTAAGAGGATTAATAGTACTACTCATACCAACAGAGATGCATCTCCTTTTAAAGGAGCTCATCACCCAAGAACTCCAAAGTTAAGCGTGCTTGTACAGGAGTAGTCTTGGGATGGGTGACCCCCTGGGAAGTTTCTCAGGGCGCGCACGAGTGAGGACAAAGTGCGCGGTAAAGGCTCGTGGTGGTTTGTGAGGACAGTACTTGAGGTCTGGAAGGTGTGTTGGAGTAACTTCCTTGGGTCCGGTGGGGCCGGGGTGTTACAGGTGGTATCAGAGCAAACCTGCGACAGTGTGTTGACCCGTTGGATATCGGGCGGGCACTTAGCGGGGCATGATTCTGGGGTTTGATTGAGATAGTTAAGGGCGCAACGAGGACGTTGCGATCCTAAGTGGGGGTAATTGTAATACCCAAGATTAATTTAAGAGGATTAATAGTACTACTCATACCAACAGAGGTGCATCTCCTTTTAAGGGAGCTCATCACCTAAGAACTCCAAAGTTAAGCGTGCTTGTACAGGAGTAGTCTTGGGATGGATGACCCCCTGGGAAGTTTCTCAGGGCGCGCACGAGTGAGGACAAAGTGCGCGGTAAAGGCTCGTGGTGATTTGTGAGGACAGTACTAGAGGTCTGGAAGGTGTGTTGGAGTAACTTCCTTAGGTCCGGTGGGGCCGGGGTGTTACAAGATGCGACTACAAGCTGGTGGTGGGCCAAATTGAGGGCTCATACGAGGCTAAAGAAGGGAGGATGAGGCAATACAAACAGGCGGCCGAGGAGTTGCTCAAGGCATTTGAAACCCACGAGATCACCCAGATCCCAAGGGCGGAGAATGTTGAGGCCGACATCCACTCCAAGCTTAGCGCAGACACTCTAGAGCACATCTCCACGATAGCCAAGGTCGAAGAGCTAAGCATGTCCAGCATCCACGCCAGCCCGGTCGTGTGCATCCAACATCGGCCGGAGGACTGGATCACCGATATAATGACCTTCATCACCTCGGGGGAATTGCCCCAGGACGAGGAGAGATCCAAGCTAGCCAAGCTCAGGGCCCCAAGCTACACCACCGAGGATGGGAAACTTTACAAGAAATCTTACAACGGCACTCTCCTTCGTTGCCCGCACCCAGACGAGGCCAAAGTAGCCATGGAAGAGGTCCACTGCGGCGTTTGCTCCTCTCATCAGGGCCCCTTTAACATGTCCCGACGTCTCGTCGTCCAGGGCTATTTTTGGCCGACGATGGCACGGGATTGCGCTGATCTTGCGAGGAAGTGTACTGCATGCCAAGTCCTTCAGAAGGCCCCTGGTCGGCCAGCCGTCAACTACGCCCCGGTCAACACGGCAATTCCATCCTCAAGATGGGGTATTGACCTGGTCGGCCCCTTGCCCAGAGCCGCAGGCAACAACCGCTACATCATCGTCGCCGTGGACTACTTCACCAAGTGGGTCGTAGCGGAACCCTTGGCCAGCATTACAGGGGCCAGATGCCAGGTCGTCCACAAAAATATCCTCACCCGCTTCGGCGTCCCGCAGGAGATAATATCCGACAACGGCACCCAGTTCGAGGCTGCACCTTTCCAAGAGCTCCTCAGAGAATGGGGAATCACACACCGTTTCTCCTCTGTTGCCTATCCTCAGGGCAACGGGCAGGTTGAGAACGCCAACAGAACCATTCTGGAGGGCCTGAAGAAGAAGCTCCAGGACGCAGGAGGTAGCTGGGCCGATGAGCTCCCCAACATCCTGTGGTGTTACCGTACTACGCCGAGGAGGGCAACGGGTGAAACACCTTTTGCCCTTTGCTATGGATTTGAAGCAAAGGCCCCCACAGAGGTCACCATACCTAGCCGACGGGTGGAGCACTATGAGCCTGAAGCCAACGAAGAAAACATGAAGATCGACCTCCACTTGATCGAAGAAAGACAAGAGCAGGCCTTCATCCGGGCAGAGAACTACCGGCGTCAAGTAAAATCATACTATGACGCCAAGGTACGCTCCCGGGAATTTCAGGTGGGGGACTACGTCCTTCGCCGAAGAGAGGCGAGCAAGCCGACAGAAGGTGGCAAATTGGCACTCAAGTATGAGGGCCCCTACATCATCAGTGCCGTAATCAAACCCGACACCTACAAACTGAAACACCCAAATGGGTCTAATGTACCACGAACGTGGAATGTACATCACTTAGTGAAATTCTATCGATAATCCGGGGATGGTGCAGCCGGCAAAGCCCTCACCTTCCCACGGATTGTTGGACGGACGCCACCCTCGGCCTCGAGCCACTTATCAATAAAAGATGTTTCTTACTTCTCTAAAGATCAGAAACGTACTGTACTATACTGACCCCTCAGGGCGAAGATGCCCAGGAAAGGTCAACAGAGCACATCGTTCCGGTCCCTCAAAGTGAAAATGCTTAGGAAAGGCCGACGGTGTCCCCAGGACGAAGGGCCCGCAAAGAGCCCACGTCTTGAAATGGGAAGCTCACCGTGTCGTCTATCCGCGAAATCAGCAGGACGACAGGTCTGAAATCATGGCCTAGGTGACAAAAATCCTCAAACTCAAGGATGAGAAACGGCAGTCGTCGGTAACCGACCAAAAGCCTTAGCCCACGTCATAAATAGGCGACGGGACCTCCTTGAGATCCCAAGATGATCCAGTAGGACTCCTTACCGGCCAAGGGACTATCGACCCCCCTGACTGAAGCCTGAAAGAAGGACACCCACTCCTCGCTCAAATGAGTAAAGAGGAAGAAAATAAAAGAGGGACAGTCGAAGAGCCGCGCACTTGCCAGCCTGAAGCGATGTCCCCAAAATAAAAGAGGGACAGCCGAAGAGCCGCGCACTTGCCGGCCTGAAGCGATATCCTCAAAATAAAAGAGGGACAGCCGAAGAGCCGCACACTTGCCGACCTGAAGCGATATCCCTTAAATAAAAGAGGGACAGACGAAGAGCCGCACACTTGCCGGCCTAAAGTGATATCCCCAAAAAATAAAAGAAGGACAGTCGAAGGACCGCGCCCTTGTCGGCCTGAAGCGATATCCCCAAAAAATAAAAGACGGACAGCCGAAGGACCGTGCACTTGCCGGCCTAAAGCGATATCCCCAAAAAATAAATGAGGGACAGCCGAAGGACCGCGCACTTGCCGGTCTGAAGCGATATCCCCAAAAAATAAAAGAGGGAAGCCGATGAGCCGCGCACTCGCCGGCCTTGAGCAATAAAAAATAAAAATGCCCTAAATTGTTTAAGTACATATCAGGCAAAGCGTTACGTATCACTGACGAAAGCTCTAAAAAAACTTGGAGTCACCAAGGTAAAATCCTGGGGCCGAAAAGGGGCACCACATGGCCGGCATCAGATAACCCAAAGGGGAAGCCGTCATCAGCTACTCACGAAGGAAGCAATTGCCCAAGTATGTTCAAACACTTAGGAAAAATTTTCTAAGTATTTGGAGAAATCCCTGACACCATCCAGAGCGGCCGACGAGGGCAAAGGTCTAAGTCTATCCATACACTTGGAACGATTCCCAACTTTCTAAGCGGGATACTTAGAGAAGTCCACAACAGTGTGACGTTAAGCGTCACAAAGATGAAGCAGACATTCCCCCTCAGCCGAGCAAAGGACAGGTGCTCTCATCGGCTACAACTATAGGAATCAGGCTTGAGTTCTTGTTTAAACACTTGGAAAAATTACAAGTATAACAAAAGAAATGAGGAATGACACGAGACGAAGAATACACGGTGGCCGAAAAGAACACAAGACCGACGAGAACACCTCGGCGTGGGAAGCTATTCCACATTGGCCGTATTGGCCGACGAAGGAACTACTCAGTTAGATACTTGGAAAATTCTTCAAGTGTGACACTTAGTTTGACACTTAGAAAATTTTCCAAAGTATGAACAAAAGAAAAGGGGGGCGTGATGCCAAGACGACGCGGACACTCACTCACTTGAAGTCTTGGTACTTAGGAAAAAACCTAAAGTTCCCGCTAAGTGCAAGGGGTATTCCTCATAGACGAAACGTACTCACCCAAGCCAGGGAGCAACCGAAGACGACAACTACCCAAGTCCCAATTTCAACACTTAGGAAAATTTTGTAAAGCTTAAGAATAAAAGCAAAAGGAAAAACAAGACGAGGACACACAACAAAGCCGGAAACGCTGAATATTTTTCATTCATATGAGAAGTCATTACATCAGGAGGGCTCAACGGCCATTACAAAAAAGGCGTTACAAACACCTGCCTAACTAAATTACATTATGAGAAGTCAGCCGATCAGCTCCCCGGGGCGACTTCATCAGCAACCAGCCCCACATCGACTTGCCCAGAAGCAACTTCGTTGCCCTCTTCCGGCCTGGCACTTCCACTCGCCTCGGCTGCTGAGGAGACAGCGGTGTCAGCTAAAGCGTCATCATCAGATTAATCGGGCTCACCAATGGAGGAACTGAGCACCTGATCTTGCCTCTCGGACGGGGGGAGCTTCGCTTCGGCCTCCGGGTCTTTCATCAGCCTCGGGAGCTTCAAGTTCTTCTTAGCCCATTTCTGGGTGAATTTCAGTTTCTTGAAAGCCCGGTGCAGCCTTCGGTAGATCAACCGTTGCATCCTTTGCTGGCCCATGTCGTAGTAAACAGCCATTTCACGGGCAAAGTATTCCTGGCCAGCAGGGCAGTTCTGGCTCCAGTCTTCAAGTCGGTCCGCCACAACCTCGTAGCAGCAGGGCCGGCGGTCCTCGATCTTCCAGCCTTCGGCCAGGAACCTCTCAATAGCGCCATCAACGGCCTTCTCAGCGGCCCTCTCAGAGTCAACCTGAGCCCTCGCGGTGTCCACGGCCCGAAGCAGGGCCTCATCACGGCCTCTCAGCGCTTCATCCCTGGCCCTCAAAGCATCGTCCCTATCGGCCGCCACCTGCCGGTAGGCCACGTCGGCCTCATCAACACCCTTCTGCAGGGCCTTCACCTCCTCCCGGAGCCGATCCAGGCAGGCCATGGCCTCCTCGACCGAAGCAGCCTTTTTCTCGGCCTCTTTCAAGCGGGCAATCTCTTGCTTTTGCCGCTTGTGGCTCTCCATCAGCATAAGAGCACCATGCAACAAAAAAGGAAAAAAAGAAGAGTTAGGACGACGCAAAACTCGCGACACAAAGGGATGTAAAATGCAAGGAACTTACTTGGACGATGAGGTCCATCCCGCCGTCATAGATCCTGACGGGGCCTAACTTCTTCAAGTAAGCCTGATCCTCAACCGGGACAGCTTGGGCCAGAACATCATGGCCGTCAACGGCGTCGTTGAAGACGCCACCCTTCACGAGGTACTCGACCTCGAGTTTGTAAGTCCCAACGGCCAGCTCTTTGTCGGCCCTCTGTTTACGGGGATCCTGGTCGACAGGCGGCGGTTGGGACAGAGCCGTCGACGAAGGGACCGAAACCGCATCAACAACGGCAACAGCATTTGAGCCCCCGGCATCATCGTTCGGTATGGTCAGACCACCGGCACCAGCATCGGCCAGAGGGGAAGCCCTCTTCGTCTTTTTGGATTGCATACCGACCTCAGTAAGCTTCCTCTGGCCGTCATCCACCGGCCGTTTCTTCTTCGGCTGCGTGGGAGGCTTTTTCGCTACGTCAGAACTTGGTTGTGCGCTACTCGCAGCGGCCATCTTTGCGGCCTCTTTAGCGGCCATCTCCTCCTTTGCCTTAGCTTTGGCTAGGGCCATAACGGACCTGCGATCCATAACGAAGTCTGCACAAAAGGAAAACAAAACAGTTAGCAAAGAACAAAAGTAAATATAGACGAAGACGCTGGGGAGGGTATTACCATCAGCGTCCGCCGGCACACCCAAATCCGGGCCATCGGCCTCCTCAAACGTGGTGGTCATCCTCGGCCACAACTCCGTATCACTCTCCTTGTCGCCGTACACATAATACCTCATGAAGCCGAGGGCGGTCATCTTATACTCCGTGATGTAATCTTTCACACTCCTCGGCCCCCCTTTCAGAAATGCTGCCACCTGGGCATCCAAGATACTGCTCTTCGGCACATCGTGAAGGTTGAACCTACCGTCATGGCCAACTGAGGGAAACTTCGTGCCGTCCTCACCCAACGATACGAAGACGAACTTGCTCTTCCAACCATGAATGGACGAAGGGAGGTCAGTAAAACTCCTCTTCTTCAGCAGCTGTTGAAGATTGGCATAGCCGGCACAATTCTTGTGACTCCCCCGTCCAATCTGGTATAGGTTCATGAAGAGAGCCGTCGTCGGCCTAAAGTCTAACTCATCGCAACGGAGGAGGAAGCCGACGATGAGTGAGTAGCTGTTCAGAGTCAACAAGGCCGGAGGGAGACCCACCATGTCCAGATACTCCGTAATGAACGGGTGGAGGGGAAACCTAAGTCCCTTTGCAAAACTCATGGGGTATACTCCAAAATACCCCGGAGGTAGATTCAACACATGATCCGTCGGCCTGGGCGCCCTAACCCTCCCATACAGCCCCACGTACATCTGGGCCACCAAGTAGTCGGCCGCACTGCTCTCCGGCTTGATCAGATAGAGGTTCGTAAGGTCCAGGTAGGAGTAATCTGGCCCCTTCTTCGGCCGACGCCTTCTCGTTGGAGCAGCTCCTTTCACTGCCGAAACCGACTTCGGGCAAGGAATTGCAGCCGATGTAGACGCTCCGTCCACAACACGGTAAGCCACTACATCCTCACCATCAGATGACGAGGCGGTCTCTTCGTCCTCACCTTCACTCCCCTGTTGCTCCCCTGATTTGAAGGAGCTCAGCTCCTCTATCTCCTCACAACACTCCTCTACCACCCGGTAGTCAAGGGATTTAACAGAGGGCTCATCATCATATGGGTAGTACTCGTCGTCCAAAGGCTTCATCATAACAACTAACTAAAGCCTAGAGGTTCTTACTTTGGATCTAAGGACGTTTTGTCACTAACAACGGATCAAAGGCTAAAAGAAGCAAAGTATACAGGGAATTGGAGAAAAGTTCAACGAACTGACCTTTGAAGTTTTGAAGATCGGAGGAACACACAGAAAGGCTCTCTCTCTATAAAATTTGATAGCACTTTGTTATCTCAGGAATGCAATGAGGTACCCGCACGGGTAGCTCAATTGGTCGAGCGGTGGGGAAAATTGGACGTAGACCAAGGTTCGAATCCCGCAGCGGCCAAAAGGGGGTTTTCAGAACCTGAAATAAGGCTGGCCCTCTGGTGCGCACGGGTAAAGGCCTACTGCCGCTTTGCCGACTGAGTCACCGTGATTTACTCCCCCACCATCCTGTCGGGTCGGGGTGGGGGGCCCTTGGGGTTGGGGATTCAAACTTTTGGACGTAGGAATGCAATGAGGAACCTCTTCGGAGGGAGGGGGTATTTATAGACCTCCCCCCCAACGGTCACTACACGTGGCAACCTCCCAGTGGCCACATGAACGGCCACCACTCTCAAGGCCCATTGGGCTGGCACCGGGTCAGAAGACGGGTCAGGCCCACTTCCGCAGTATCAGCCCATCGCCAACATACCAACAAGCAACGCCCGCAACGGCCAACCACTCAACGGCCACGTTAAGAAAACGCGCCTACATCGGCCTCAACATAGATAGATCTAAAAGGATAGGTCACATATCAAGATATGCCCATATCGGCTTGGGGGAATGCCAACTGCATGGCCCTTCCAACGGCCACAACGGCAAAAGCAAAAAGAAACCCCACGCCATCGGCCTTGTGCAAAACCCTGATGATAATTTCTTGAAAGCGATCTGCGTCCAAGGGTTCTCCCACAGTGTTACCTTGGTCAGGAAATCGCCAAGGAATTGGATTCAGGGGAACGTAAGAGTCCGCTTCGGCCTAGGCAAATCCTTTACTCCTTCACACCTCACCTACTCTTCGGCCTGAAGCAGTGGGGGACTGGGGGACTACACCGGCCTTTGAAAATCAGGACAAAGTCAAACAAATCCAAAAATATACTAAGTCCACAACTACAACATCAGATATGCACCACAACGTCCATAACCGGCCGCAACAAGGTAAGCAGAAAGAATTCCCTCCAAAGATGCAACACCTGAGATCACAGCACACTCAACGGCTTTGAGCCCGCATACTCCACTCGGCCAAAAAATTAAGACGGGAACTCATCGTCCTCAAAACATGGACACCAAGCTGCGACCCTCACTCTTCAGCCAAAGACACAGAATGAGAGCCACAGCGGCCAAATAAAGCAAGTAGCACCTTCACCGGTTACCCAAAGGAAGAAGGACACTCATCGTCCTCGAACGGAGAATGACCACAATAGCCTCCTCGGCCACGGGTACAATGTCCAATCATCAACGGCCAGGAGTAGAGAAACATCGCCTTCACCGGCCACTCACGCAAAGGGACACTTATCGTCCCCAAACCAAGCGACGTTATCCGTACACACCAAGGGCCACAACGGCCAAGGCAGAAAAATCTCCATAGCGGTCCCACAACGGCCAGAAAACGTCAGAAGCAGGAAATTTACTCTCCCTCACTTCGTCTACATCTCAGCTCAGAGAGTGGGGGACTCCTGATGGAGTATATGGGTCTGGACCCCAGGGCCCACATACTCGGAAGAACAGAAGGTACCGCGATCACCTGGTGGGACCCTCGTCGGCCAGATGACCCTCATCGGCCAGAAAGAAGTCTACTCAGAATGTGATTCAGAAGCTAGGAAGAGCCGGGTGACCTCGTCGGCCAGGTCTTCGTCAGCCACGCCCTCGTCGGTCGTGCCCTCATCGGCCACAGATGGCCTCCAGAATAGGACTTTACACTTAATCTTTTCTATGTACTTTGTATCCGGCCCATCAGTGGCCCTATGGTAAATGGGCCTCCCAAGCCCAAGACTTGGGAGCCCAGCCCTAATTTTTCCTATAAATACTCCCTCTAGGAGTAGTTGTAAGCGTTCAGAATTCATTAATACAAAGCAAACATACTACTTCTCTCTCTAGCTCTCACTTCTCTCTAGACATATAGTCTATCAATTAGATTTTCATAATTTTAGTATTCTGAAGTAATGCCATTAACGTAATTATTTAGTGTATATTAGTGTTAAATTCCTAATATTGTGAATTAATTATTAATTTAAATGATTAATGCTATTAATGTTTTGGTTTTAGTTAATTATTAATAAAATTAATTGAACGTTAGTTAATTAAAGTTATAATGAAATTTAATATATTAATTTTCCTAAATATTGTGAATTAGTTAATAATTTAAATGATTAGTGTGTAATTAGTTAATAATTTAAATGATTAATGATTAAATTTAGTGAACTTTAGTGAAATGTAATATATTAATGTTCGTAAATGTTAATTAGTTATGATTCAAAAGTTAGTTAATTGAAATGATTAATGTCACAAACATATTGCTTTTAGTTATGATTAATTAATGTTTATAATTTGTAGTTTTTATAATATTAAATTAAAAGTTTTTAATTATAATATTAAGGCATTATGTATAGACAAAATAGAAGTTGGATGTATGATAAATATGGCAAAAAAAGAGGAATGTGACCTCAATATTTTGAAGGAATTTAAGAGTTTATTAAATTTACACTTGAACATAAGGATCATATGGATGGTGATAGAATCAGATGTCCGTGTGTCAAGTGTAAAAATCTCAAATTTAGAGACCCCAACGAGGTTGTGTGGCATTTATACGAAAAAGTTTTCGTTGACAATTATTACAATTGGACTTCTCATGGTGAACCTTTCGATCCATCACTTTTACCACAACCAGAAGGTTCGTCTCGTAACATCCCTAACGAGATGAGTGAGTGGGGAGATTATGCTCAAATGAACTGGGACAAAAAAATGGTATATGATGTATACGGTTCCTCGACGTCTCAGGTTAATCCTCCACAACCATTTAACGATCCTCCTGAAGCCTCGACCTCGTATCAACCATATGCGGATGAAAATCTGAATTCTCATGTCCCTCATATTGAAGGTCTAGCTGAGAGTTTTCAAGATGTTCTAAAAGCTGCCGATCAACCTCTGTATGCTGATTGTGAGGGATATTCTCAGTTATCTGCCGTTTCGGAGTTGATGAGCATTAAAGCTGAGTACAGTCTTCCAGAAACCTGCATGACTAAGTTGTTGCAATCAATTGGAGGAATGCTACCACGTGACCACAGTCTTCCCGATTCATATTACAACATGAAGCAATTAATATCTCAGTCAGGGCTTTCTTGTATACAAATTGATGTGTGCCCTAACGGATGTATGTTGTTCTGGAAGGATGATGAGACACTTGAGAGCTCCAAGTTCTATAGTGGAGAGAGATACAAACCTATTCCTCTATATAACCTATATACTAACAATTTAAAAGAGTACTGAATTATTCCATGTGCTACTATTTTAATTATGTGTGTTTATTTTAATTATGTGTTGTTATTTTAGTATTCACATTTATTTTTATTAAAATTCCATTTAGTTTAGTTATTATAAGTGTGACATATTATTTAAGTAAGATACTAAAAAGATAGGGGTAATTCACACAAACACAAATATTTTATTAAGGCATAAATATTAAGGAAATACATAATTATTTTAGAAAAAACATAAACAATACAAATACGAAGTCAACACTAGTAAATGAAATACATGAAACACAATTGTATTATGATAACACATAAATATTTTACGGGAAGCATATAAACTACATTCCATTTCCATGGTGCCTCCACAAATGGTTTATGAGACGAGTTTTAAGCGATGTGTGCACCGAGGAGTCTCGAATTCGATTATGGCACATCATATACTGACTCAATGTCGGGCCATCATGGTTAAAATCCAATTCAACGGTGCCACCAATATAGTCATAGTCTTCACAATAGTCTTGACAGGTTGGTTTGTAATACCATGAAAATTTGAGAAATTTTGAGAAATATTTAACATTTTGTTTCATATTGTTGAGAAGGTTTCTCATAGTTAATTAAGTTTGGTTTGGTGTTTGGTGTCAAAAGCGGGCCCGAGTGATGCAAAATCGGAGCGAAAATCGAAGTTGGAAAGTTTTACGTAGCACACAACTGCCCATAGAGTGTGTGAAGAGCCGTGTGAAGCATAGGAGTCTCTATCCGGAGCACACGTCGTGTAAACGACCGTGTGGATGCTTCTTTGACTTGTTAGTATAAATAGATCCCTAACTCCGAATTTCTTCATTCCAAAAATCCTAAGACCAACTTCATAAGCATTATTTCTTCATAAGTCTACAACTATGGTGTTTTAAATAACAACCCTAAATAACTTCCACTTAGCCGCCTCTCTCTCTAGGGTTGCCGCCTCAGGCAACGCCTAGCTTGTTTTGTCTGGCGGTGTTCGCTTAGGCGAGTACGGCGCCGAGAAGGTTGTTGCTATTGGAACAAGGAGGGGATCACAAGGAAGATTTTGACAAGGTTTTGGCAAAAGGTTAAAGCAACAGGTTTGTATGGACAACTTCGTGGAAAAATACAAGAAGATGACGATCGGGGCAGAGGAAGAAGAACTGGATCTAGTTGAAGCTGATGTTGAGGGTGTGGCGGATGAGCGGCGGGCGCGTCCCCCTCCTGAGCCGCCGCCATGGAGTGCAAGAAAATCTAGGGTTTGGAAGAAGATGGGTGAACTCTATTTTAATTGTGTTTTATTCAGTTTTTGTTTTTCTGTCGAATTGCATGTTGTTTTGGACGTGTTATTTTTTCCTAGCAGAGAAATTCTTAAATTTAGGTTAGGTGATGAGAAGTCTGGTTTGCCAGTCATTGGCTCAGTTATGCCCATTACAGGATCAGCGAATGTTATTGCTTCTACAGAGGTGATAGATTCTCAGTCTGGTTCGAGGGTGGACGACAGACATAAGGCTTTTATCGTTTTGTTTACTCCTTTTTCCTTGATTGTATTATCAGCCATGTGATGAACATTATTTTGATTTAATATATTAGTAGGATTTGATGACAAAAAAAGCATTATTTCTTCAAGCACTTCAATCCTATTCCATCGAAGAAGATTTTTTAGACTAAGAAAGAGACCAATCAACCAAATCGTCCGGTAAGTGTGTTTGTTGCCAAGTTATTATCATTCTTCGTTTTCTTTGATTCCTTTCTCCTAAATTGTGATTCCAAACCCCTATATCTCTCTAGGGACATGTGAGTGACATCTCAAGCTAGATTTGGCGTTTAGGATTCGTTGCTAGCCTCAAGGTAGGACTATTGCAACCATAACTACTATTTTGCCCCTATTATGTATTAATTAGGGTTTGAGTTATGATTTGAGATTCATTTTGAAATTTTATGTGTGATTCGGATATGATGGATTTATTTTAGAATGATATGATTTTCTTGGAATTTGGGAATGCGTGATTTTTGAGTAATTAATTGTTTTAATTACTATAGCCGAAATTGTGATCATGAGAATTGTTATTTTGATTTGGAAAATTGTGGAGTTGTTTTGATACAAATTATATATTTTCAAATGTATAATTTTATTTGATTATTTACATATATATTCTGGGATTAGAACTATCCTTATTGGATTATTTTGAACATGAGATTAAATACTATTTTGGAACTAGTTTTGGGTAAACCCTAAATTGTGAGCTTTAACTTTGAATTGGAGATGATTGACATATGATTTTGAGATCTGAATCTGAAATATATATTTTGAGAAAGTATTTTGAAGTTAAATGATATTTTGGTAATCTATGAACATGTTCATAATGATATGTGAGTAACTGACGTGCACTTGTCGTGAGATGCACTCAAAATAATTACAATACAACGATTATACGTAGTATAACGAAGTAAGGTTCGTATCCACAGGGAAAGGAATACTTTTCTTTTATATAAGTAGTAACAAGGGGGGTTTAGATTTGTTTGATTTTAAAAATACTAAGATGAATAACCTATTTGAATAGATATGAAGGCTTGGTTTTGCTTTTATCCACTTAATGAAATGTTCGTCGATCCCGGTTATATCTTCAACTATCTTCCTCTCGAATACTCAATCGAGGAGTATATCCAGTTCATCGAGGGTAGTTATTAATAACGAGATGCGTTCATTAATAAAACTTACTATCGAGTCAATATAGAACAAGCGCCGTATATTAACTTGATAGTAGCAATAAACTTAAGATGAAAACGATTGAGATTGATAACATCAACAGAAGCGGTTTATTGGTTTAATCAATATAATTAATTCCCCTTGGCATATTAACCATGAGAAGCATGCATTAATAATCCAAGTTTACTACTGTTGAAAGAACCGGATTAATAACAAGCGTATTAACCGATTGATTCTAGTAATAATTAATATGAGAAACAAAACTAGTTGATACTTTAAGTGATGTTCAAAATATTAACATGAAATATGAATAGGAATTAATTAATACTCAAGGAAGAATATTAAAGAATATGAATCCTACTATGATTAATATCAAGATGTTAACTAATTGTCATTTTAGTAACACTCCCCAATATTAACATAGAGGAAGAAATAACTATCACTATAACCAATGTCAAGATGTTAACTAATTGTCATCTTAGTAACACTCCCCAACTTTGATATAGAAATAGTATTTTAAAGGAAGAATTAATATTCAAGGAAGAAGATTAAAGAAAATAACTCACAACTTACAAATTCATTAAGCTTCAAAGTAGCAAAACTAAGATGAGTTTAGCTCCTCATTTGGAGACTAAACATAATGAAAAATATAAAGAAAGAACTATTCTAGACTGAGCTTAGATGTATAAAGGAATTGGATATCTAATTGTGAAGGAAAGGAGGTGTATTTATAGGCTTTGAGGATGCAGCTCGGGTACCCGATCGGGTATATACAAGGTACCCGATCGGGTATGTGTAATACCTTCAATTCGAGGTATACTCGATCGATCATTACCTAAATTTTATAAGCATACCCGATCGAGTATACCTTTATATCCGGTCGAGTATATTTATAACTTCAGATCCGGGGCATACTCGACCGAGTTCGGGTTTGTATTTGAAGGGATACCCGATCGGGTGTGTCGGTGTACCTGATCGGGTATGGACATTTGATCGTGGTCCGAATCTTCTCCGCATGATCCTTTGTCTTTGGATCTGATCCGATTTGAAATTTCAACAAGATACCCGATCGAGTATAGGTCACACTCGACCGGGTATAGACCAAAACTTCAGGGTCTTCTTTCTTTTTGATTTTTTGCACCTTCCTTCCACTTTTTGGGGTTCACCAACTATCCTTTGGGTTGATCAAGACCTGTTTGAGCTCAGAATAAACCTAATCTAAACAATTTACAAGAATTTAACAAACTAAACTATTACACCAAAAGTGTGTAATTTCCAAAGTAAAAATCAATCAAAACTAACTAAAAACACAAACATACAAATGGAAATTACGAGCGTATTAGTAACCTATGAACTAGATGTTCAAAATGATATTGATGTAATCTATGAACCATATGTTCATAATGATAAGTAGACTAATCTATGAACCTTATGTTAATAATGACAATTGGAGTAATCTATGAGCCTAAAGTTCATAATGAGATTTTGAGTAATTTATGAACTAGCTACAAATTCATAATGATCTTTGGAGTGGAGTAATCTATGAACAACATGTTTGATGGATAATTGATACCCATATTGTATAAACTAAGAGAGATGAACAAAGAATTGAGAAGGAGATATTGTATAGAATGGATTAAAATGTTTTCTATGACATAGGTTTACAAGCCTCCTATAAGGAGTATATATAGGGAAATTCGGGTCTGGGCCTCTAAAGGGACTAATAGTATAAAAGACTAATCTAGTACATACAATGAATATGTAAACTATACAGTAATATAAATGTTGTCTGCTGGTGTACGTGAATCGCTGTCCAGGCCCAATAATCAGCAGGCCGGATGGTCAGGATCCATATACTCCATCAGGAGTCCCCCACAATTGTATCTGCAACGTTCTTGTGTCTTTGGTTTCTTCCCCTTCGGTTGGGGGACCACCACCATTGTCCATGATGGGGAGGTGCCTTGTTAAAAACCTTTACTAGGAAAAACCCCAGCGGGAAAAATCCTAATAAATGGAAAAAGAGTACACCTAGCGCCCCCAACATGAAACAAGGAAGGTGAGTTCCCTCCGGCATAATCAATTTTGTCTAGCTCAGCTCCTCTTCATCCGACTCAGCTTTCGTTCCTGCTCATGCGTGATATTTTCTGCACATCTAGAAACTTTGACCCCTCAGTCCCCCAGTCCCCACTCCTTGAGGCGAGTGGAGATGAGGTAAAAATGAATAAAGTCATCTTCGTACCTACACATTTAACGTACATATAATTTTTTTTCTTGTGTTTATATTTCCGGTCGGGAGTTCGTCACTTGAAAAAAGTGGAAATGTGAATTGCTAATGTAATGATAAAATACTTAGTAGAGTGGATGTGTGAGCCATTCGTAAGCAACAGTTTCCACTCGAGGAATGACTAAGACCGGTCTTCGTGCCCAACTTGGTAAGGGCTTTGTGCCTGATCTGGGTCAGGGCTTTAAATCCTAGTGATGGGTCTCAAGTCACAGTCTACTAGGCATTTGATCATAATTGTGTGATAGTTTGACATTCGCCCGACAAAAAGAAATGATTTAAATAAATATAAATAATATGAAAATTAAATAGTACTTATCTTTTGATGGGCTCAAATATTAGGCTGATAAATAGACTGCATGGGCTGATCTAGCAATTGGGCCTTTTTCTTTATTGGGCATCTCCCCTAGCATATTGAACCTAGCCTACGTAGGCAATAATACTGCAACGCTTCTGCCCTTCTCAAATCAACAAGCTGCGACCGTCCTTTCATCAATAGAGTAGCAGTTACCACGCCATTAGCTTTCTGGAATTGGGCTGCCTGAAATAATGACTAGGGCCGGGAGTATAATTTAATTGCTTATAAGCAGCCCACTTAATTGAGTTCTAGCTAGGTCATATGTGGCATGGCCCACTGCTGCCATCCTGACCGAAAGCTCTCTTGTGTTTCCCATGTTATGCGGTCAGTCAACCTTACTGATCTTGGGAACATCACAGCCGGCCAACCCTCTAACCTACTTCCGCCATATATGGAGTCGAGAGAGAGCCTGAATTGGCGAGTCTGGAGGAAAGGAGGGCGCCCCCCGGTCATGGTCGCTGTCTGAGAGGGAGAAGAAACCCTTGAGGCCTCGATGTCGTTGTCGCCCGGGTCATGAGCAAAGCTCTCAAGCTTCCATTAATGGCAGAAGCTCACAAGGCACAAGGTCGAGCTGTGTCAGAGGCGGATAAGCAGCGTGATGGCTGGCGCGGTGGGAGAGCTAGCTGTCACGTGTGTTCGACGATTGATAAGTTCATATTTCAACACGCATTTGATGTGTGTTGGAGTCGGATTTTGATGGTTTTCCTCGCTTTTAGGCGTCATAAGCGTCATATTTAGCTCAAGTCATGTTAGTCAGGTGTTGGAACGAGTTTTGACATTCTAAAGTTGAGATCATGTCGTTGAGAGCCCGGAATCGGAGCTTTAGGAGTGATCGGGATGAGTAGAGGCATGTTCGAGAAAGAATTCGGAATTTTGAAGGTCACCGGGAGGTTCGCGATGAAGTTTCAATAAAGAAAGAGCTTTTGGATCAATCACGGGAGCAAACGGGAGCATCTTGGAGCAAGAAATAAGGAAACATGAAGAAAAGTGCCACGCTCGCCGAGCGTGGCTGGTACGCTCGCCGAGCGAGTGAGGCAGAGAGTTAAAAGAGAAATTTCGTATCCACGCTCGCCGAACGTGGCTGGTACGCTCGCCGAGCGTAATTCCGTGACACGGGCTTGCTCCGCACGCTCGCCGAGCGTGGACGCCGAGCGCGGCTACGGGAGTCCTAAATCAGCCCAAATTTGATTGTTTCCTATAAATATCACCCCCTAAACACAATTAAGGGGGATGGAAGTTTAGAGAGAGGTTAAGGACGTGATTAGAGAGGTTTTCAGCCAGGTTTTTCAATCCCTTAACATTCTTTGTAAGTTCCTACTTTTTAATTAATGACAATTAATTCTATTTTTCCCAATTCTATTGATTCTTCAATTATGAATAGGGAGTAGTTTTAATTAGAGATTTGGGTTGATGAAGGGGTTAATCATGATGTATGGCTAATTTCTTGATGGTTTAATTGCATGAATGTCGTTTAATTTGTGTCTGAACAATTTAATTGCTATCTTTTGTAACCTAGAATGGCCACTAGAATTACAATTGCTTATAGAATAAATTAAGAGAGATCTAATTTGTTCTAGGACACATTCACACACATTTAATCGTTCGCTAAGAGATTAGTAGCGATTAAGGGGCCGTAAGCTTGTTCGTCTTGGCAATAATTTAGGATCATGTCGCATGAGAGATCAGCCTAGTCCCCTAAATTATTGTACTCTACGCCGCGAGAGCGGTAAGAACTTAGTATTGATTAGCTAGGCTCAATTAAATTAAATTCATGTAATTAAGCCTGATCTGCCAGAAATCTGATTACCCCGGAATCAATCCATGTTCCCTTCGTTGTTAATTAAGAAGAACCCAATCATTTACTTTTAATCGTTTATTTGCAATTTTAGTTTTCTCAAGCAACCAATTCTCGCACGACCGCATTTGTTTTATTTATTTTTATCGCTGATTTTAGTTAATTCTTAATTCCCTTTTACCGTCCATGTGGAGACGATACTCGTACTTTCACCGCTATATTACAATCTTTTTAAGTGCGAGAAAACTCACTTCAACGATGTTGTTGCTGCAAGAATGAGCTGGGAGCTGCGAATCGGCGAAGTAGGTAAAGGAGGGAGCAGTAGGCGACGTTGTTACAGAGGCGGCAGTGAGACCGCTCGCCGGCTGCCGCTGGGTTGGTCCTGATCTGGAAACCTCCATCCTTCAGAGTTCCAGATCTCAAACTTCAGAATTTTTTTTGCTGATTTTATGTGATTTGGGTGAATTCTTTGTTGTTTTTTGTAGGTTTCTCACTTGATTGTGTTCAAACCTCTCAACGAAAGCACCATTTGATGGATAATTGATACCCATACTGTATAAACTAGGAGAGATGGACAAAGAATTGAGAAGGAGATAATGTATAGAATGGATGAAAATGTTTTCTATGACTTAGGTTTACATAAATGGACTAATAGTATAAAAAACTAATCTACTACATACAATGAATATGTAAACTATACAGTAATATAAATGTTGTCTACTGGTGTACGTGAATCGCTGTACAGGCCCAATAGTCGGCAGGTCGGAGGGTCGGGGTCCATATACTCCATCAATGTTCATAATGATAGGACTGGTAGACAACTAGAGTATTCTTATAGTCTGGATTATATTTTTAAATTGAAGTGTAAATAGTTTTGGAGAATTAATTGTAGACAAGTATTTATTGGAATATGAAATGTATATGACTAAATATTTATAAACTATTTGGTTGAAGTTGATATGTTGAAAGATAAATTGTGGAGAGTGTTGCTTCTTCTTTAAGGAGAAATGAGTAAATAAAGTTTATAGTTATTGATGTTGAATCTTAAAGCTTGTTTTGAATGGTGAATGTGATTTTAAACTTTAAAATTGTATTTAGATAACAAAGTGGATTTTTGAATCTATACATTAAGTATCAAATCTATTGTCTTCAAACTATATTATTTTACAAGGTTGGGTGGGTATCACTTAGCTAAAAATCTAATTATTGTTTTCTTTGTCTTTATTTTGTTTTCTGCACTTTATTTGGTGTAGGTGGTGAAGAGTATGCTTGATGAAGAGAGCCCTGTTAGATCACCTAGACTAGTTACTAGTTACATTATTAAATTCAGAGTTTCAGAACATGATATTGTTTTATTTACCTTCAATTTTGAACTTAGCACTTATGATTATTTTTGGAATGTGGTTTAGCCTATGCATTCGGTTGTGTGAGAACCAAATGTGATGGCAACACCCATTAAGTATTATGATTCCACTGCAATTTAAACTCTTTTAAATTAAAGGGAGAACTATCAAATAAGTCCTCGAACTTTCATAAAAAGTGCATATAAGCCCTTTTGTAGGAGATTCTTTCCGGCTGTCGCCATTTGGGGCGGTTTTCGATGGACTTTTTTGATGAATTTTTTTGAGCATCTTCTTCATTAAGTATAGTTTACTCATACCAAATTTCAGCTAAATATTCAATCGGAAAGGCAGTCAAATGAAATTTTGAAGATAACTGTGCAGTTAGGCAGCGCAGTATATTTCAGAAAACCATTTCACTGCCTTCTCGATTGAAGTTTTAGCTGAAATTTGCTATGAATACACTAGACTTAATGAAGAAGATGCTCAAAAAAATTCATTAAAATATCCCACCGGAAACCATCCCATATGGCTACAGTCGGACAAAGCATCCTGTAAAAGGGGTTATTTTCACTTTTTATGAAAGTTCGAGGGCTTATTTGATAGTTCTCCCTTAAATTAAATGTTTTTGGCAAATTCTTGCTCTACATGATATAATTAGCATCTATTTTGGGTATGAATTTGGGGGTGTTACATGGTTATTCATCCTTCTCTTCATATTCATCTTCCACTGTCATGTTATGCATTATAATGCATGCCGACATTATATCACCTAATGTGCGTATGTCGTGCAAGCGTGTAAGACCTCGCACAATAGCTCACATAACTTGTAAAATTCCATATGCCCTTTCCAAAATCCTTACGAAAAGCCTCATGCATTGAAGCAAAAAGTCTGTTCTCAGGAGTGTTTGGATGACTTATTGTCTTAACAAAAGTTCCCCACCTTCGCACTGCACCGGCAGCTTACCGCACTCGTTAGTGTTCTTGGATGCAGAATGATTGTCCTTTTGAGACGTTCATCCATCTTCCCACCGCACCGACAGCTTACCGCACTAGTTAGTGTTCTTGAGTGGAGAACGTTTTATCCTGTTGGGGACGTTTGTCCACCTTCTCACTGCACTGACAGCTTCATGACACTGGTTAGTGTTCTTGGATGGAGAACATGTTTTGTCCTCTTGGGGACGTTCGTCCACCTTCCTACCGCACCGGCAACTTCACTACACTGGTTAGTGTTCTTGGACTGAGAACATGTTTTGTCCTCTTGGGGACGTTCGTCCACCTTCCCATTGCACTGGCAGTTTTACCGCAATGGTTAGTGTTCTTGGATGGAGAACATATTTTTTCCTCTTGGGGACGTTCGTCCACCTTCCCACCACACCGACAGCTTTACCGAACTGGTTAGTGTTTTTGGATGGAGAACAAGTTTTGTCCTCTTGGGGACGTTCATCCACCTTTCCACCACACTGGCAGCTTTACCTCACTGGTTAGTGTTCTTTGATGGAGAACATGTTTTGTCCTCTTGGGAACGTTCGTCCACCTTCCCACTGCACCGGCAACTTTACCGCACGGGTTAGTGTTCTTGGATGGAGAACAGTTATCCTTTTGGGACGTTCGTCCACCTTCCTACCGCACCGGCAGCTTACCGCACTAGTTAGTTTTCTTGGATGGAGAACAAGTTTTGTCCTCTTGGGGACGTTCGTCCACCTTCCCACCGCACCGACAGTTTTACCGCATTGGTTAGTGTTCCTGTATGGAGAACGTTTTATCCTCTTAGGGACGTTCATCCACCTTCTCACCGCACCGGCACCTTCACTGCACTGGTTAGTGTTCTTGGATGGAGAATAGTTGTCCTTTTAGGACGTTCGTCCACCTTCCCACTGCACCGGCAACTTACCGCACTGGTTAGTTGTCCTTAACTGATCGAATGAATCAACCGAGCAACCATTGGCAGGGCAGGCTATAAGGGAAGTTGACCCACACATTTGCCTAGGGTCTCAGGTTGGGGAAGGGCCTCAAAAAATATGGAGTAGTGGATCAGTAATGATAAAAGCTTTTAAGTTTTGTTTTTAATAATTTAAAATTACAGTTTGCATGCGGCTCCTGGACTCCAATTGCTAGATGGAGTCTTGTCCACATCGAATTGAAGACCGGTTGGAGATATTTAATTGTGAATCAAGTTGGTCATAGATTAGCTTTATATTTAATCCTTGTATTTAAATAGTGCATAAATTAGATAGAAATCAGGCCAAGTGTTAGGCCCATTTAAACAGGCCAAAAGCCTGATACGCCTAACCTAAACCTCGCCTATAAAAAGGGAGCCGAGGTTTAGGAAAAGGCTGAACGTCGTACTTATTATTCATAGCCTTACGCTTATCATTCTGTTGTACGTTCCACGGTTTATCAAAGAAGGTTTTACGGTGATTCATTCTGTGTTCATCTTTAACGTTTAATCTTCCTTGTTAGATCGATTAGTCATTGTTGTTACAGAAACAGGGACTAACAATTGGTATCAGAGCCGATCGAGAACGATCAGAAGAATTCCTGCAGAATACTCTGTTTTTGATAACGTAGTTCATTCTGTCGATTTTTTGCTCTGTAATTTTGTTTCTTGTTCAAAAGTTGTAAAAGTTACACCTTTGGAATCGCCTTTTCAAAGCGATCAAAGGGTATACTTCAGTTTGTGTTTTACGCAATTTTTGATTTCGAGATATCTCGAGCTAGGCATCTCGACATCCTACTTCTTCACAGGTTCTGCTACGTTTTTCGAGCTGAAAACTTTACCAGAAGATCTCGACATTCAACTCTACAGGAAACTATCTTCAGATTTTGATTATCTGATTTTTACAGGTTGAAGGATTTCGACATTGAGGATTTCGACATCTAGGATTTCGAAATCTTGATTTCGAGAAAAGGATTCGACATCTGGTCTCGACATTTGACTCATCAGATTAAGATTTCGAGAGATTAACTTCTCGACATTTCAAATCTCGAGATCAGCATCTCGAAATTTGAAATCTCGAGATCCCTAATCTCGAGATCCTTAATCTCGAGCCCAAATCTCGATACCGGGCCTCCTTTATCGAAATCTGAGATTTCGATATTCAGATCTCGACATCTGATTTTTCGAGATTCTGCCTCTGAAAATCTTTTGATCAATTTTCTCGAACGGTCAGTTTAGTACAGCAATGGGTTCAGAATACAATGCACAAGGGAACAGCAGTACCCCTCCTAGCCTCAGGAAGGGAGAATATCAAATGTGGAGGAACAGATTTCTAAACTTCCTCGAGCACAAAGAGAACTCTTCTGCAATGCTCGAATCTTTGCTTGAAGGACCAGCTGAACTCTTGATTTCAGTTGGTGGAGATCCAGAGAACAATCCTCCTATTTTTCCAGAAATAAGGAGAAAAGTGCCGTCTGAATACACAGAAGCCGACAAGCTCAGACTTCGTGGTGATCTTATGGCCAAAACGTACCTCCTTCAAGCAATACCGAATGAGGTTTATGTTCTCATAGATAGCATGCAGACAGCTAAGGAAATGTGGGATGAAATTGAGAAGCTGCTACAAGGCACAAGCATCAGCCTCAAAACAAAGAAGACTATGATTCTCATCGCTTATGACTCCTTCAAAGCAGGTCCAGGAGAACCATTGAATGAGACTTACAACAGACTTGTTCAATTGGTAAACGAAGTTAGAAAGATCAAAGTGTTCAGGTCTAATCTGGAACTGAATATTAGATTTTTATCCAGCTTGCATCCTGCATGGGAAAAGACAGTGAAGGATGTCAGATCTCGGATAGTTTTGGACGAAATTGACCTCTGCACACTCTATGAACATCTGAAGCAATTCGTCAACGAGGTTGCCTGTGCTGAGGATCATCACACCACAAACCCCTTAGCTCTTGTAATGGATGCTCAGCCAAGAAGGACAACCACTTCACTAAAGAAGAAAAAGAAGAAGGTGGTGGTTGAATCAGATGATGATGAGAGTGAAGATGACAAATCTGATCTAGAGGCTGAGCTAGCAGACTTACAGAAAAAGATGGCAATGCTTGCCAAGAGATTTGCTAAGAAGAACAGCTCCTCCAACAGGCTAAGAACTTCCTCCTCAAACTACAAGCAGAAGAACCATGATCAAGGATCTTCTAGGAAGGCATCATCGGCAGAAGAAGCTCCTAAATGCTATAATTTCGGCAAACCAGGACATGTGATCAAAGACTGCCACCTCCCAAAGAAGAAAGATGCTAACTTCTACAAGCAGAAGATGATGTGGAATAAGCAGAAAATACTGATGGTGCAGAAAGAAGAAGAAACCTCTGCCATGATTGCTGAGAATGAAAACTGGGCAGAAGATTCTTCTGAGGAGGAGGAAGAGGAAGACAACTATGCCCTTATGGCACGTGTGGAGGGAGATGAAATAAAGGGTGATGTTGCGATCCCCGAAAGCAACTGCTCAACAAGCTCTGTAAGTACCTCACATACTTCTTTAAATAATCAAATGCAGTCCTTACTTGAAAAGGACAATCTAATCAAAGAACTAAAGGAGAGACTAGACAATAATCATAGAGTTCTGAAACAGAATCTAGACCAAAAGTCTTCCTTAAGTATTCAACTTGAAATTGCAAAAGATCAAGTCAAAAAGGTGTCCTCAGATTTTGAAAGCTTTGAACTTAAGATAGCTGAATTAACTAAGAAATTTGAGGACAGTGAACGGGAAAAAAGCACAACAAAGGCTGAATGCGATTTTTTGCATAACAAAAGAAGAACGCTTTTAAATAAAGTAAAAGAACTAGAAGATCTAGCTGCTAGAAGAGGTCAATCTGAACAAACTGTTTTTCTGCTTAACAACAAACAAAAGGATGACCGATTCTACAATGCTAAAACAAGACTGGGCATAACTAACCCACGTAATCTTAAGAAAGTTAATTGCTTTCAAATCTATAACAAAGATTACATGGGACTAGGGTTTGGTGAGAAAATGTATTTTCGAAGTGATGAAGATTATGCTGAAGCAGAAGAAGAAAAGAGAAAGAAACCAAAACCTGCGATTTCTTGTGATTATCCCTCTGTAAATGAAAAACAACTTTCAGAAGAAAAACCTACTTCCTGCTTTAGTGAATGCCTTGACCCTTATGCCAAAGATATTCCTCACATAGGACACCCTCTAGACCCTCCCCCAAGAGTTGGTATTGCTAAAACTGGTGAGGAACCATGCATTTTTCCCATGGCTCAAAAGCTCAAAAATCTACAAAAAAACTCTTGATAACGAGAGAGAGAGATTTGAAACTGAAAAGAAAGGTTTTGAGCGCAACTGGCAGGAACTTCTTCAAAAATTTAATGATTTGAGTGAGCAGTTTCATGCTAAAACAGACCCTTCTACGACCAAGCCTGACAGCTCACACACCTCACATGAGAAAAACAATACTTTTAAAGGTTCGTCCACTCATCTCTCTTCTCCTTTGTTTACAGGGAATGAAGTGAATAAGGAAGGAGAAGAGAAGAATGAGTGGAGGAAAAAGAGGAAGGAAATCGCAGATGGCAAAAAGAAAGTTTTTGAGAAAAGTGCCAGCCCTAGATCTAGTTCAATATTTTACTCAAAAGTTAATTGTAATTCTGTCTCTACAAAGCAAACTTCTAACAGTTCAGTCTTGAGTCCCAAGCTGAATATTTCTGAGACATCTTCTAGACAAAGTTCTATTTATAATACAAGTGTTGCTTATGGTTATTCTGTTCCAGATCCCCATAATTATGAATGTTGTTGGGAATATTTTATGGTGTTCAATCTAGTTAGTTATCTTTGTATTTGTGTAGTTATTAATTAAACGTGTAATACGGGCCACAAATGTGTATCAGCCCGTGGGCTTCCTTGTAACCCGTAAGTTAGCCAACTTCTCCTATAAAAGGAGGCTAACTTACGGGAACCCAAAACGATTCTTAGAGGCTCAAAGACGCAGAGGCGTAAAGATAGAGAGAGTAGGGTTGCCGCTGCTCTCCTTCTCCAGGGAGAGCAGCGGCCGGTTTTCATACGGTATACCAGATTTGCGTTCAATCTTGTCGACATATCTTTCTATATGCCTCTTTATTAACTGCTATAGATTGTATGATTGTTAGTATTTTGGGACTAACAATTGGTATCAGAGCTGAGGCGTGAAACAGGTTGAATCTGTCTGCGATTTCTGGATTTAACGAAGAACTGCTCTGTTTTTTCTTCAGTTTTTCTATATGTAGAGATTTGCTCCTGTAATCTCGTTTGTGAACGAAATTTTGTAAAAATCATACTGTTGGATTCGCCTTTCAAAACCGATCCAGCAGCATACCTCTTTTTTCGTTTTCTGAAATTTTTATATTTCGAAGATCTCTACATTGAGATCTCGAAATCTTTATTTTTCACTGCTGCAGAAACGTTTTTGGCTTGAAACTGATACAGGAGAATCTCGACTTTCAGGGCTATTCAGAACAGGTTTCAGATTTTCAAAAATCAATGTTTTTGTTTTGCAGGATCTCGACATTTAGGGACTCGATTTCCTCTTCTCGACATTTTGATCTCGAGATTTGCATCTCGACATCTTGATCTCGAGATTTGAATCTCGAAATCTTGATTTTGAGATTTGCATCTCGACATCTTGATCTCGAGATTTGAATCTCGAAATCAAGATTTCGAGATTTGCATCTCGACATCTTGATCTCGAGATTTGAATCTCGAAATCAAGATCTCGAGATTTCAATCTCGACATCATGATCTCGAGATTTGAATCTCGATATCAAGATCTCGAGATTTCAATCTCGAAATCATGATCTCGAGATTTGAATCTCGACATCAAGATCTCGAGATTTGAATCTCGAAATCAAGATCTCGAGATTTGTAATCTCGAGTTTTGGATTTTTGACATTTAGGATTTCGAGTTTTGGGATTTCGACATTTGGGATCTCGATGTTTTGGATCTCGACATTCTGAACATTTCGAGATTTTCAAAATTTCTCGATGTTTTGAATCTTTCAAAGTTTGCAGTTTCTTGGAACTCATAATTCGAATCTTGACATCCTTTGCAGTTCATCGAAGCTTTACATTATAAGGATCTCTAAATGATTCCCTGCTTATATATGTTTCATGAGTTTTCGATGTTCTGATGTTTTTCAAACAACAAGTTTTCGAGATTATGAGGTTTTCGAAACTCCAAAGTTTTCGATGTTCAAACATTTTGAAATTCTGCAGATTTCGATATTCTGAGGTTTGTTTTGCAGGTAGATCTGGCCATTATTCTTCGAGGCAATCTCTAGAATTTTGTTTAAAATCCACCTGCTCTCGACATTCAACATCGAGCACCTCATCTTCGAAGAAATTCCTCAAAAACTCAAAATTAGAGATTTTCTGCGACACCGCACTGTTTTGACCATAACTTTTGACTCGGTGATCCGATTTGAGCAAACTTTTTTTTGTTGGAAAGCTAACGAGAAGATCTACATTAATTCTTGGGCTACGCCGCAGAACCCATTCTCACGCGCCCTCACTCGCAGTCTTTGAGGGTCAAAACGTTAGTTTTCCGACAAACATTGTAAATCACCGATGTCCAGGTCAAAACTTAGGCAAATCTGTTCAAACTCTTTCAATGTCAACCCTGAGGTCAAAGCTTTTCTAAACTTTTCTGTAAAGGTCTGAAAATCGTAGATAATTCAATCAACCTCGCGTCAACGATCATCTTACAACAATCAACAATCAACTGCTGGAGTCTCCCCTGACTCATCAACATTATGTGATCATCAATATGCTTAAATTCTACATGGTGAGCTCAGGAAACCGTCATGTGTGGTACATGTTCAGATTGCTCCACACACATGGAGGGTATGACAAGCTGTGAGCAATCAAACCTTGCACATTTTGAGGGGGAGTTTCAGTTTTCTCCTCCTGGCGCCTTACACCGACAAAGCAAGGAATCTCTCAACGGATGCAACATTCTAGGGGGAGTGTTCAAAGTAATCCTCCCCGGTGCCTAACAATGACAAAGCATACCGAGTGCTCCAGTTGAGGGGGAGCACAGAGAGAAAATGAAGAAAGTAATGAGAGAACATGTCCCTATGGCTTAGTAAACCCAACTAAGCCTACCCAAGGGACAAAACCGAGCGTAAGTGCGTAAGTGAGCGAGTGAGTGAGTGAACATTCTGAGCATTAGGAAGCAGAAGGCTCAAGTGAGAAGAAAAACAATTATCAATGATGAGTCTGCTACCTCAATTGCCTGCTATGAATTGAACATTTGCTCCTAGCCACTAAAATACTCTGGACTATCCCCATAGGTTCAGGACTGAATTTATTCAGATCCCGGGTAGAAGTCGCTGCATTTTGTCCAAACGGCGCATGCACAACCCTACCCTAGACCACTCACTTGTCTCCCAACAGACAGGTGTTTAATCATAGATCACGGGGAACCGCATCTCTCATTACTGTCTCCTTCCGAGGCAAGTAATACTGACTACAGTGGCCTCAGCCCCATGCCACTGAATTTTCATTGATCACGTCGTGTCTAGTTACTCACTTCCCAAATGTTTTGAAATTTTCTAGGACACAGACACATTTCAGAGTCAGTTGCTAGTCTTCAAGACTTGCGAGAACTTCCATAGGGCTCATCTATTACAGATGTAGACCAATAATTGGAAGGAAGTCCTGCTGTTGCAACATAAGAATCACCAACATTTTCAGGCCATTGCTTTAGAGTTTATCTCTATAGTGATGATAACGGGCGTCTTCACGACCCCGGGGGGCTACGTTATCTTTTTTAGATTCTGCTTGTTTTTCATGTTTTTATTTCCGCAGAATAAAAGAATAAAAGCATGACGTCCCGATTCATCGGATCGTCATGAGGGGGAGAGTGGTCCACATGCTGTTAACACTGAACAAATCATTCTGGGACACTTCACTCCTCCATCACAAAAACCAACACCCTCTCTACTATCTCCGCAACTCAAATCAAATGGTCAGCTACACTCACAAATCAACCATCATTATGTTCCGCTGTGCCACCGACAAGTTCTCCTCAAATGCATTCATTCCAAATAGTCAAAAAGACTACATTGTGGAGGAGACAGAGGTCAAATACTCCTGTCCTGAAGATGAATTCCATGAGCGTCTCCTATTCTCCAAAGAACATTCATTCTAGAGGCGTCACCGGACTTCATCTAAGCTGATCAAGAGCAACTTCTGCTGGAAGGCAAGGACTACATGCAAGATACTGAAGGTCCCTCAACCCCCGGCATCAAAGATCAAATTGTCAAGAAGACATCAAAGGGGAGATTGCAAGGATTTCTTCAGATAGCCTTCCTCAGAAGTCAAGTTAAAAGACAAAGGAAGCTCAATAACAACAAAGACAATGATATCTGCGCTGCAATGCTGATTCAACACGATTGATCACCCAGGGGGAGATTGTTGGGAATATTTTATGGTGTTCAATCTAGTTAGTTATCTTTGTATTTGTGTAGTTATTAATTAAACGTGTAATACGGGCCACAAATGTGTATCAGCCCGTGGGCTTCCTTGTAACCCGTAAGTTAGCCAACTTCTCCTATAAAAGGAGGCTAACTTACGGGAACCAAACAATTTTGTGAGAGGCTTAGAGACGCAGAGGCGTAGAGATAGAGAGAAATTAGGTTGCCGCTGCTCTCCTTCTCCAGGGAGAGTAGCGGCAGATTCATACGGTATATCAGATTCGCGTTCAATCTTGTCGATTTCTTTCTATCTGCTTCTTTATCAATGCTATGGTTGTATGATTGTTAGTATTTTGGGACTAACAAATGTGATATGAATGTTGTTAAATATAAGCCTTCCAGAAAGCTTAAACCTGAAAAAGAAACCAAGAAAGGAACTTCTAAGGGAACGTTTTGTATTCCATATATGAAATATGCCCTTAGAATTCATTCTAGGAAACATGTTAATCGGCTTTCTAAGGAGGAGATTTTCAAAACCAAACTCAAGAAACAACCGTTCAATCACAAAGCACCTATCTACTCTCCTCCTGAACCTAAAACAAAAAGATGGGTTCCCAAGATAAGACCCGTCAAAGCTGAAACGGAAAGGTGGGTCCCCAAGATGAGACCTACCAAACCTGAATCGAATAGGTGGGTCCCCAAACGAAGACCCATCCAAACTAAAACTGAAAGGTGGGTTCCCAATCGTAGACCCATCATAACTGAAACTGAAAGGTGGGGTCCAAATCGAAGACCCATCATAACTGCAACTGAAAGGTGGGTCCCCAAACTTAGACCCACAAGGACTAAAATGGAAAGGTGGGTTCACAACATCAGACCCACCAAAATGGAAAGTGCTAGGTGGACTCCAAAAACCAGACACACTGCAAAAGCATATCTGGCTATTGGAAAGCCCATCAAAGATAGATCTTTTGTTGAAAGAGCAGCTGACCTTGGATCACTGCTCAAAGCAAGATTTAAAAAGGTGTTTCTTGATAATAAGGAAGGACCCACTCCAAGTTGGGTACCTAATCCTATTTGATTGTTTTGCAGGACGGTCATGTGTGGCACTTAGACTCAGGATGCTCAACCCACATGACCGGAATAAAGCACCTTTTGAGCAACTACACCAACTGCTACGGAGGAAATGTCAGATTCGGGAATGACGCCTCATCTCCTATCCTTGGGTATGGGGACGTCATCTGTGCCAGCGTCACAATAAAAGATGTTTCATTCGTCAAAGGGCTCAAACACAACTTACTGAGCATTGGACAATTCTATGACAGCGGGATGGAAGTAAGGTTCTTTGCAAAACAATGTTGTGTTCTTGACAGCACAGGGAATACATTATTAACGTGTTACAGAACATCAAATATGTACACTATTGATCTGAAAAGCGTCCAATCCACCACTTCCATCTGTCTGCTGTCCAAAGCTTCAACTGAACAGAACAACCTATGGCACAGACGTCTCTCCCATCTGAACTTCAAACATCTATCAACCTTGTCCTCCAAGAAACTCTTCAAGGGGCTTCCTCTGCTAAAGTCTTCCGCTGAAAATCATTGTAGTGCCTGCAAAATGGGCAAAATGACGCGAAGCTCCCACAAGTCAAAAACCGAACCTTCATCTACTCATCAGTTGCAGCTAATACACATGGATCTGTGTGGACCTATGAGAGTACAAAGCATCAACGGTCGCAAATACACTTTGGTGATCGTTGATGACTTCTCTAGGTATACATGGACAAAATTTCTCCGATCAAAAGACGAAGCTACGGAAAACATTATGACCTTTATCAGAACGATCCAGAAACTGCTACAGCACAGTGTTCGAATTGTGAGAACTGACAATGGTACCGAGTTTAAAAATCAGACTCTCACTGAGTTCTATGAATCACTCGGTATCACTCAGCAATTTGCAGCAGCTAAAACTCCCCAGCAGAACGGAGTTGTTGAGAGAAAGAACAGAACCCTTGTTGAAGCAGCACGCACCATGTTAATTCAATCAAGACTGACTCACTTCATGTGGGCAGAGGCAATCAATACTGCGTGCTTCACTCAGAACAGAACCTTCATCCACAAGCGCTTCGACAAGACTCCATATGAGATCCTATTCAACAAAACTCCTGATATTTCTTTCCTCAAGGTTTTTGGCTGCAAGTGCTTCATACTCAATGATCGGACAGAGAGAAGTAAGCTGGATCCCAAAGCCAGGGAAGGTGTGTTCATTGGCTACTCACTGCAATCCAAAGCTTACCGAGTCTATCTCAGAGACAAGCGGACTGTCATCGAGAGTGTAAACGTTACATTCTATGAAATGGCAAACTTTGTTATTGAACATCTCCAGACCGATCCATCCACTACTGTACCTGTAGCTTCTGATAAAGCTGAACCAAACACCGAACACGACGATGTGATTCTCGACTCTCTCTTCAGAAACTTTTACGAGAACTCACAATCTCCACCTCCTGCATACACTCCAGAGTCAACATCAACTCCAACAGCAGAGATTCCGCTCCTCACAGGACCAGATGACGTACCATCCACACCCTCAACCCCTCAAACCAATCCCAGAGGTGTGGATGATCACGGCTTTGCCATAAGTCCGGAATCATCTCCACTACACACCACAACTGCCCCAGAGCCTTCAAACTCATATCAGGACTCAGATCAACCAATAATTACTCCAACTCCTCTAGCACATGAGAGGAAGTGGACGAGAGCACATCCTGTTGAACAGATAATAGGTGATCCAAGTCAAGGTGTGCGAACAAGATCAGCAACAACAAATGAATGTCACTATGCATGCTTTCTAAGCAAGAATGAACCATCCAAAGTCTCAGAGGCACTTGCTGATCCAGATTGGGTGATTGCCATGCAAGATGAGCTCAATCAGTTTGACAGACTAGATGTATGGACACTCGTGCCTAAACCCCCTCAGAAAACCATCATTGGCACTAAATGGGTGTTCAAGAACAAGAAAGACGAAGAAGGCATAGTGATACGCAACAAGGCACGACTGGTCTCTAAAGGATATAATCAGCAAGAGGGCATAGACTATGATGAAACATTTGCACCCGTAGCAAGAATTGAAGCAATCCGCCTTTTTCTTGCGTACGCAGCCCACAAGAACTTTACTGTCTTTCAAATGGACGTCAAGACTGCCTTTCTGAATGGAGTCTTGGAAGAAGAAGTCTATGTCGCTCAGCCAGAAGGATTCATAGATCCCAGATATCCCGACCATGTGTACAAACTAAAGAAAGCTCTGTATGGGTTGAAACAGGCACCAAGAGCTTGGTATGATGCTTTAACCGAATTTCTGGTTGATTCAGGTTTCTCAAAAGGGAAGATTGACACCACACTCTTCATCAAGCGACAGAAGTCTGACATCATCCTGATTCAGATCTATGTTGATGACATTATCTTCGCCTCCTCAAATCCGCGCCTGTGCAAACATTTTGAGAAACTGATGAAAACCAAGTTCGAAATGAGCATGATGGGCGAACTGAATTTCTTTCTAGGCCTGCAGGTAAGACAACTCTCTGACGGCATTTTCATCAATCAGTCAAAGTACATTCTGGAAATGCTTAAGAGATTCAACGTTGACGGCAAATCTTCCATGACGACCCCCATGTCCCCAAACAACAAACTGGACTCAGACCCCTCCGGGAAGTCAGTTGATGCTACAAACTACAGGGCCATCATTGGATCTTAGCTATATCTCACATCAAGCAGGCCTGACATTGTTTTCTCCACATGCTTATGTGCACGCTTTCAGGCAAATCCGAAGGAATCCCATCTGACCACTGTTCGAAGAATTCTGAGATATCTCAAAGGCACTGTGAATCTAGGCCTTTGGTATCCCAAGCACTCAGGTTTTGACCTAGTCGGATACTCGGATGCTGACTTTGCTGGTTGCCGGATGGACCGCAAAAGCACATCGGGGGCAGTCCAATTCTTGGGCGATAAGTTAGTCTGCTGGTCTTCCAAGAAACAGAACTGTGTGTCAACATCTACGGCCGAGGCAGAATACGTCGCGGCTGCTAGCTGTTGTTCATAAATTTTATGGATGAAGACCCAGCTAAAGGACTACGGTTACACACTCCGCCATATCCCGATCTACAGTGACTCTCAAAGCGCCATAGTCATCACCAGCAACCCAGTTCATCACTCCCGCACCAAACACATCGACCTGCGCTATCATTTCATCAAGGATCATGTGGAGAAAGGAGACATTGACATGTATTTTGTAAACTCAGAGCTTCAACTGGCTGACTTGTTCACTAAGGCATTGGATGAAAAACGATTCCAGTTCCTAGTCTCTAAGTTGGGCATGTTGAACCTCGAGCCCGTTTAATTATGTCTCCACTAATCTAAAAAGTGTGTGTGTGTGTGGGACTTGTAAAAAGTGTGTGTGTGGGATTTGTAAATAGTGTGTGTGCGTTGCATGTGTTGAGAGGGAGAAAACCAGAAAAAGAACAAAAAATAGTGTGTGTGCGTTGCATGTGTTGAGTGGGTGAAAAATCAAAAAGAACAAAAATAGTGTGTGTGCATTGCATTTGTACATATTGTTCGTTGCATTTTTGAGGGGGAGAAAATTTTCACTGTTTGAGGTGGAGCTATTTTTCACTGATTAAGGGGGAGCTCTCTATTTTTCCACATATGTGTCAGCCCAACATTTCGGGCTCAATTGTTCAGAGGAGGTCCAAATTTTTTCTCTCGCGTATATAAGCCTCGAAAAAGGCCTTCTCTTTCCATTCTTAACTTTTCACAACTGTAGAGCTCTTCGACTGTTTTTCTTCGTCAAAACCTTGTTTTCGAAAACCTTCTCCTCCTCCGATTCTCTTTCGCAAACACTAAGGTAGTTTCCCATCGATTTCGAGTTCAATACAGACGCCTCAAACGAATAATCTTCTCGTCACTTGATTTCGAAATCCTAATCTTCAACTGTGTTCACTCGAACGATCTCGAGATTGGCATCTCAATCGTTTTTTTCTCAAAATCAACTTAAAAAGGTTTTTCTTGGTCGAAATCGATTGTTATTGTTTGTTATATTGTTGTTTTTGCAGGTGAAAATTTCGTCAAAATTCGTCGGTTCATCTTCTCGAAATCAAGATCTCGAGATGGGCATCTCGACATCTTGATCTCGAGATTTGAATCTCGAAATCAAGATCTCGAGATCTGCATCTCGACATCTTGATCTCGAGATTTGAATCTCGAAATCAAGATCTCGAGATCTGCATCTCGACATCTTGATCTCGAGATCTGCATCTCGACATCTTGATCTCGAGATTTGTATCTCGAAATCAAGATCTCGAGATCTGCATCTCGACATCTTGATCTCGAGATATGAATCTCGAGATTTGAGATTTGAACTTAGAATTTTTTTTCAAAACTCCATCCGCATAAACTTATCTGACAACTGCAAATCAAACTCTTTCATTCAAATCAAACAGTTGAACTTCATGTGCTGACCCCCTGCTTCTACAGTTTAAAATGGCAGGAAACACTCAAACACAGATTGACGACGCCATCTACCCCAAGGGAAAGTGGATCAAGGTGCTGGACAACAACTTCCAGCTAGACCTCACCGTCTTCAAGTGCCAGAACCCGATCATTCCGGCCATAATGAAAGGTCACTATCTCTGGCCTGCACTTCACAACGCCAAACCAGTGCCAGAGATATACCTACAACAATTTTGGGGCCACATGCATACTGATTCATTGAAAGATCGTTCCAAGATCAAGACCAAGTTGAACGGCATGCGGGTGATTCTGACACCATCCACTCTACGGACTACTCTATCGCTGCCGATACATGACGAATACGATGCACTGCCGTCCATCCCTGATCTGCTCAAAGACGTGGCATCCCTTGGCTACACATCACTACTGCCACAGCTCTCAAATTTCAACGGTGCATATCTCCGTCACCCATGGAAAAATCTCTTCGGGCTAGTGAACAAGTATCTGTCACCGAAGCATGCCGGGTTTGACAAATGCAACAAACAGATCCTGCTAATCTTTCATGGCATCGCGTTCAACAAGAACTACGATCTGGCTCAGCTCTTCTACTCAGAGCTAATGGACCTGGTCAAGGCCAAAGAAAAGAATAGGCCAGGTACCATTCCGTACGCTAGGTGGCTTGGGTTGATCATCAATGACCTCATGGCAGAGCATTCAACAATACCAAGACGCAGTACAGATCCTCACTTCACAGCACCGAAGCTGCAGTACTTCAAAGAAGACAAGAATCCTTCTTATGGTCTGAAGATACCTGGATTTCTGCTAAAGCTGGTAAAATCTTCAAATCCAGCAGTCCAACAATACAAAGAAGCCACCGAGAAAACCGTCCCTATGGTTCAGCAAAACCTAGCTGGACCTACCCAAGGGACAAAGCCGAGTGTAAGTAAGGGTCCTAAGAGAGCCCAAAAGCCACAGAAACCAGTGGCCGGTTTGCCCAATGAAGGGAAGTCTGACGACTCTCTAGAGACGAGTCAGGCGGCTGAGGGCACCGAAGAAGACGCTGAAGATACGGCCAATGAATCGTCCAGTGAAGCCCAAACAAACACTGACGACAAGGCTTCCGAGAGCGTGGGCACGGAGAGTGAAAAATCTGACTTAGATGATGACGGTGATGACAACGATAGTGATGATGTGGAGCTCACATATGCACTGATCAGAAAAGGGAAGCTGCCCGTCGAATCTCCAAAGAAGAGAAGAATCACTGCTGAAGACGCAGCACCAATCATAGCTCGCAGACCTTAAGTCTTCACCATAAAAGAAAAGGCTAAACCAAGAGCTGATCCGAGCGAGACTAATTGCTCCAAGGATGATTACGACGAGGCAGCTCACTCCATCAAGACATCAATCAACCAGGAAGAAGTTGTCATCCGAGAGACCAGGGCTAAGATAAAAAATGACAAGGCTACCAAGGATAAGACCCAGCCCCAAGCCGGAAAAAACCTGTTTGATAAGGCAGACGAGCACATCTTCTCGGGCTGCGACTCCTTTATCCAGATAAGCCGAGCTGAATCCTTAAGCACAGGAGCCGATCTTTTCGGTTCCCGAGTAGAAGTCGCAGCATCTGGCTCAACTGCGCATGCACAGCCCTCTCCCAGCCACTCAATTGCCTCCCAAAAGGCTATTGTTTCAAAAGAACGGGACTCAACCCCCTCGCTGGTTCCTTCTGAATCAGTTGAGCATACAATTGACCTATCTCCCGAGGTCAAAACCCCCTCTTCACTCACATCGAGTCTAGGTGTCACATTTCCCACATTTTCTTCCTTTTCTAGGACACCTACACTATTCACTGCACATACAGGTGCACTCACCCTGAACGCAACAACCAGAGCGCAAGCTATGACGGTTGGAAGCCCTGCTACGCCCATAATGATTCCATCATTAAATGCAGGCCACACATCAGCAATCTTCACTGATGCTGTGTCAACAGTTACAACCCCCGTAACTGGTCACCCTACCTTTGAAGACGTAAACGTTCTACTAAATCGCTTCCTAGATTCCACCATTAAACCATGGGTGCAAGATGCAATGACCGCTCTAGCACAGGAATTTAGGACCACCCAAGCGGTTCGGTCTGAACAGACACCACCCCAACCTTCCCCTGAACCGTTCATCTCACATACACAACCCATATCCTCCACCCCTCTATCTCACCAATCCATAAACCAAATTTACATCCCTTCTATTTCTCGGGGAACCCAGAATACAGAACCAGTATTCTCCCCACACCTGATCACACCCTCCATCGATCTCTCCTCCCTATCCTTTGACACACTAGCTTCGGCTTTGCTGAACAATCTCTTAAATACCCCAGAAGACAACCTCACTCTTCATCAGCAAGCCATACTAGAAGCTCTTCTTTCCTCACCCGAAACCAAGAGTACTTGCAAGGAGAGTCTTCGTGGTCGCAAACGTTCCCATGAGGACCCCGATGATTCGGATCCTCATGAGGGGGAGAACAAGCGACCTCGATCACTTGAGCAAACTACTCTCCCAAGCCAAACTCCACAGCCAATTCAACCTGAAACCTCAACAAACCAACAGCCACCATCCACAGCCAAACTATCTAGCATGGTCGAGCTAGAAATAACATCCCGAGGCGTATCTCCCAGAGATACCAACCGAGGAGGGGATGGAAGTCCTGATGATGTTACCACTGGTACATCTTCTCCATCAGGCCATCAGTTGGAACCCAGTTCTAAGCTGATGTCAACGGGCAATCCTAGTGAACCCGGTAGTGCTACACAGGAACAATCACCGCCTGAACAAAGAACTCCGTATATTTCCCCAGGCAAAGACATCCATGATGCACTGGAAGAGGCGGTGATATACGACAAATGGCCGAGAAAATGGACAGAATGGGATGATCTCCGGGTTGAAGCCGAGCAAGAAGACATGCAAAGAAACTGGTGGCTACGAGAGCTGATCAACAAATGCTCTGAAGATATTATACGGCTCGAGGACGATGAACGCAAGGAAGGGGAGAATTATAAGGAATCCCAGAAGACTCTTGAATCAGTCATAAGACAAACAGCGGGAAGACTTCCCAAGACAGAGAAACCCTGGGATAATGTTCGTATCAAAGCCCCCTTCCAAGAAGAAATCAGAGAGCATATCTGGCGTAGACCAGACAAAGTCAAGCCACTGAACGAACTGAAGCTAAGAGGCCTTACTCACTTGAAAGGAAAGCAGGCTGGAGGTCATCTGCATATGTTGCTGCAAAGGTCAACCGGTACACAGAGAGAACTAATGGAACAAGATCTGAAGTCGAATATTCTCCCGATTCATCAAATTCTACAAGTGAAGGCTGAAGACTATCATGGAGTAACATTCTACACTTTCAGACTTCAACGCACCGATGGGAGCGAATTCACTTGTCAAGAGAACGACTTCATCATGCTGAAACCGGATGACATCTACCAAATGCTCATGGCCTACAGATACCTTCCAGTCAGGCAGAGCATAGTATACAGCGAAGGCCTCACAGCTATCAAGAGATTCATGCTTAGACAGATCCGAGTACACTCTTCACATGACCTACAGATGGCTATTGAATGCAATCTGAAGAAGACAAATCTGACGAAGCCAAAACTGTATGGTCCAGAACTTGAAGATTTCCCAGCCTACCACATCTTCTTCAAACCGCCAGCAGTCACCTATCTGAACCACAAGAACGAAAAGCGTCTGATGGTAGTCAGTGAAATCGAGAAGTACTGTGACGGAACACTGAAGATAATCAGAGAGCAGATTCTACAGATGAAGGCAAAGCTGGAAGAAAATCTTCAAGAGGCATCGTCTTATGTTCAAAAGGAACACTCTACTGTAGAGACAATTTTAAGGGCCATTGACGATCGCCTCGAAAAGAGAAATATGCTAAGGCAGTATGAACATGCACTTGGATTGAGAAAGCACTACTTCAAATCACAGAAGCAATAAGAGAATGGCACTTGATCACAAAGGGGGAGATTGTTGGAGATATTTAATTGTGAATCAAGTTGGTCATAGATTAGCTTTATATTTAATCCTTGTATTTAAATAGTGCATAAATTAGATAGAAATCAGGCCAAGTGTTAGGCCCATTTAAACAGGCCAAAAGCCTGATACGCCTAACCTAAACCTCGCCTATAAAAAGGGAGCCGAGGTTTAGGAAAAGGCTGAACGTCGTACTTATTATTCATAGCCTTACGCTTATCATTCTGCTGTACGTTCCACGGTTTATCAAAGAAGGTTTTACGGTGATTCATTCTGTGTTCATCTTTAACGTTTAATCTTCCTTGTTAGATCGATTATTCATTGCTGTTACAGAAACAGGGACTAACAAGACCCCCCCACCCCCACCCCCACTTCACAACTTGATTAGTTGAGTTAAATATTAATTACTCTTAAATAAAACTAACATAATATGTAGTAGTAAAAGTTAGAGGATGTTTTTACTTGGACTGTAATTCCTCCCAGATCAGATCGGACTAGACCAGTTCAGACCAGACCAGACTTGGATAGTTATAAAACTACAAAGAAATCATTCCAGACCAGACTAGCAAATTACAATCCAAGTAAAAGCATCTTTACTGTCGTAGTGCTGTTTGAATACACGGGTTAATAACTTAATATTGCTTATTCCACTTTTCTATATTGACAAATCAACTAATTTGGTAAATACATAAAGTAATTTTAGCTTTAGTTTATTAGATAGTGTCATCCAAAAGAAACAGTTATCTATCTTTTAGTGATCATAGTAAGGTAGTTATTTTATTTGATTTGTGATTCTCACTAAAAATTGTATTTGCAAATTTTAACTTTTTGTGGACTTATCTATTTATGATTTTCATGTTAAGTGTTAACAATAAATATGTATGTATTGTAATGATAGAAAAATAAAAATACCCTTTTGGACATTCATCATGAAATTATAAATTCAAAAGAGATTTGCTCATAAAATTGTCTGATTAAAAAGCAAAAAATAAGAAATTTAGATCACTATGTAAAGAGAGACCAATCCTGCTCAAATATTGTTGAGAATGCCAATATATATAGATGTTCATGAGAATGAGAAAATGATGAAAATGAGAATGCAATAATTAAATATGGAATGAGACTATATATAATCATAACGACAATTTTATTAGTAGTGATTGAGTTTAAACGGTGATAGCGATAAAAAATATAAAAGACCAAACTAAAAAAGTTATATGTGTTGAGGTTTATTCCGTCACCCCCGTAGGCCTAACACACGACCCAAAGGTTTTGAAAGGAAGAAATAAAGATGTAGATGTGGAAACAAGCAAGAAGAGGTCCAGTAAGAAGTCTTAGTACATTAATCTCGGTATAAAGGCTTGAGGTCGTTCGTCCCTAGCATATGTTACGGGCTGTTACAATGCTATACTATTAGAGTGCTTAGTTGTCAACCCTTTACAATGAAATAAATGCTTCTATTTATAATGCTAATGGGTAGTTGGATGCGTTGACGTGGCGGGTTGTGGATGGCTTGATCCCAACCACCAAATCTTCTGCATTGAATGCGCTTCCCGCCAGGATCTTTGGCTTCCCGCCATGGATTCTTGACTTCCCACCAAGGGGTTGGGATGTTCGTCTCATGGAGCCTGCTGCTCTGCTTCCTGCTGGATCCGGAGTCCTGTAAGACGAGCGTCTGGCGATGCCTCTATCGGCTTCTTGGCTTCCCGCCAAGGGGTTGGGGACGTTCGCCCCCTGGAGCCTGCTGCCCTGCTTCCTGCTGGATCTGGAGTCCTGTAAGACGAGCATCTGGCTTTGTTCCTGTCCCAAGGCAATCGCTTAAACTATGATACTTACGTCCCCTGGGACAAGGTACCCGCCGACTGTTATACGTACGTCCTCTGGCCCTGTTGGGGACGAGCCTCTCCCAATCAGCGGAAAGGTGTTTCGTTGTCTTGGGCCTCCCGGGGACGTTCGTAGGATGCGCCTAAGGGTTTATGGGCCATCCCCATTGGGTCATTAACCCAACACAAGTCCCCCAATTCTGATGTTCCGAGCGTGCGCGGAACATAAAGAAGTAGAAATGAAGCCGACGTACGTCTCCAGCTAATGCCCTCGTTGCCTACAAAAGTCGACGAGCCACTATGTCTCCTGACGTACGTCCCCTGGACTTGGCTGAAGCCTGGCCCTGTTGGGGACGATCCTCTCCCGATCAGCGGAAAGGCACTTCGTGGTCTTGGGCCTTCCGAAGATGTTCGTAGGATGCGCCTAAGGTTTTATGGGCCATCCCCGTTGGGCCATTAACCCAACACAAGTCCCCTCTTGCTACCTGCCTTTCCGGGTGTGGTACCTAGGAGCCGGACGTCCCCTGTGGGGACGCCGCTCTTCTTTTCCTTGGGATGTTTTCAGGGGGTTTCACCATGAGGCTTGACTTAGGGGATGGCAGTCCGGTGGGCTTTGAAGTAGAACTTCTTCGATTGTACTGCTTTTAGTCGACACCCTTGATGCGATGGTCGTTTGCTGTATTCTGGATCTTCGAGACCGGCCGTCTAAGTGAACGGGTTGTGGCAGCCATTGTAGACGTACGTCCCCTTGTCTAGAAGGAGCATATTCTCTATTGTTCGTCTCTGGGGACCCCTTGTACCTTGTTCCTCATTTCTCTCACCGGTCCTCCGTGCATCCCTTGGGTCATGCTACGCGAGGCCGGTGATCCTCATGAAGTGTTGAGGTTTCGCTCGACCATCTCCTCACCGGTCCTCCATGCGGCCCTTAGGTCTTATGCGACTCGAGGCCGGTGATCTTCGTGAAGAAGAGCTCAATCCTCTTGGGGATGTTCGTCTTTTCCGCTCAACCATCTTCTCATCGGTCCTCCGTGCGGCCTTTGGGTCTTATGCTACGCGAGGTCGGTGATCTCTATTAGGAACAACTCTATCCTCTTGGGACGTTCACCCACCTTCCCACCGCATCGGCAGCTTACCGCACTGGTTAGTGTTCTAGGATGAAGAACAGGTTTGTCCTCTTGGGGACGTTCGTCCACCTTCCCACTGCACCAGCAACTTTACCGCACTGGTTAGTGTTCTTGGATGGAGAATCTGTTGTGTCCTTTTAGGGACGTTCGTCCACTTTCCCACCGCACTGGCAGCTTTACCGCACTGGTTAGTGTTCTTGGATAGCGAACATGTTTTGTCCTCTCTGGGACGTTCGTCCACCTTCCCACCGCACCGACACTTTTACCGCACCAGTTGCTGTTTTTGGATGGAGAACAGTTTTTGTCCTCTTGGGACGTTCGTCCACCTTCGCACTGCATCGGCAGCTTACCGCACTCGTTAGTGTTCTTGGATGCAGAATGGTTGTCCTTTTGAGACGTTCATCCATCTTCCCACCGCACCGACAACTTACCCCACTAGTTAGTGTTCTTGAGTGGAGAACGTTTTATCCTGTTGGGGACGTTTGTCCACCTTCTCACTGCACTGGCAGCTTCATGACACTGGTTAGTGTTCTTGGATGGAGAACATGTTTTGTCCTCTTGGGGACGTTCGTCCACCTTCCTACCGCACCGGCAACTTCACTACACTGGTTAGTGTTCTTGGACTGAGAACATGTTTTGTCCTCTTGGGGACGTTCGTCCACCTTCCCATTGCACTGGCGGTTTTACCGCAATGGTTAGTGTTCTTGGATGGAGACCAGATTTTTTCCTCTTGAGGACGTTCGTCCACGTTCCCACCACACCGACAGCTTTACCGAACTGGTTAGTGTTTTTGGATGGAGAACAAGTTTTGTCCTCTTGGGGACATTCGTCCACCTTCCCACCACACTGGCAGCTTTACCTCACTGGTTAGTGTTCTTTGATGGAGAACATGTTTTTTCCTCTTGGGAACGTTCGTCCACCTTCCCACTGCACCGGCAACTTTACCGCACTGGTTAGTGTTCTTGGATGGAGAACAGTTATCCTTTTGGGACGTTCGTCCACCTTCCCACTGCACCGGCAGCTTACCGCACTAGTTAGTTTTCTTGGATGGAGAACAAGTTTTGTCCTCTTGGGGACGTTCGTCCACCTTCCCACCGCACCGACAGTTTTACCGCATTGGTTAGTGTTCCTGTATGGAGAACATTTTATCCTCTTGGGGACGTTCATCCACCTTCTCACCGCACCGGCACCTTCACTGCACTGGTTAGTGTTCTTGGATGGAGAATAGTTGTCCTTTTAGGACGTTCGTCCACCTTCCCACTGCACCGGCAGCTTACCGCACTGGTTAGTGTTCTTGGACGGAGAACGGGTTTTGTCCTCTTGGGATTCCATGATCTCGGGAGTTATGTCTCCCTCTTCCCTCATTTTTTAGGAGGAAGGAATTTAGCGAAGTGGTGTCACTGATAGGATTTCTTCAGGTGCCCTACATTTCACATGCCAGCAGCATGTTCATCCATGTTGTGGAGCAAGAGCGTTCGACAGACGTATTATACCCTGCACCCCCGAAGATTATTTAATCTACAATTTCTTTTTGTGGCCGTTCGGCCTGAGGAACCCCTCCGGGCGTCTATCGGCATGGCGATAATCGACATCTTGGGCCTCTGCCTACCGCCAATCGTCCCTGCGCCACGTGAATGGTTCCTGGTTCGGCTGTTTCCGGATCTGAGGGGTCGGTCCCCTTGCGAACTCTCCGATGTAGCCCCTCCGCACAAGTGTGTCAGTGGCCATCATTGGGCTATTGCAGTGATCCGTGTTGTGCCCTTCCGTGCAATGGTATTCGCTGTAGGCGTTGAGGTTCTTTCCCATCGAGTCTCCCTCTAGGGAAGCGATCAAATAAAAAGAGGTTCTCCCGTGCAATGTGCGAACGGTTGCACTTTTTCCTCACCGCGTTGCACTTTTGCGTGTTTCTGTTGCACTTTTTCGCGGTGGCAAAAAACTTCGTTATAATTACGAAATTGCCACCGCGTTTTTGATCAAATTTAGCTCACTTTTGGCTCATTTTGAGCCATTAGATATGGATATGAATGCACGAGATTAATTCTCACTTTGAATGGGAAGACCTCTTTGTATTTGAACCCGCCTCTCTCTCTCTCTCTATATATATATATATATATATATATTCATTGGGGTAGGCGCTGGGGGGTTGCATGCCGGTATTTTATTAAAAAAACAGGGGCCAGTACAAAAGAGAGGGGGGACAAACCAAAACCTCTCAGTAGAAGCATACCTCTAGGGAAAATAAAACATAAAATTTAGGGGGGCTATACCTGACCTAAATTTCCAAAAAAACTACTGGAAAAACATTAAGAAAAATTAATTCCTAAAAGAAGGAATAAAATTTTTATCCAACTCAATTAAAGCATTAATGTGTAAAGGAACAGGATATGAGGGGGTGAAGTTTCTTAATTCGTTCATATCAAGACCAAACCGGGCAAGAGCATGAGCAACTCCGTTCATTTCCTTGAAGATATGGTGAATACGAACCACATGGGACTGGCAAATCTGTTGAGCATCCTCGATCGAAGAATGAAGATAGGCCGGCGCTGTAACTTTCTTCTGTAAAAGTCTTGTTGTCATCTCTGAATCTGATTCCAGTTGGAAATTTAAAAAGCCAGATCTAGTACACCATTGAAGAGCTGTGAGAACTACCTGAATCTCAGCATGAAGAACCGTCTTCACACGAATTGAGGAGGAGAAAAAAGCAATCAAATTCCCCAAAGCATCCCGTAGGATTCCTCCGCCAGCACTCCTCCCATTACAGAAAGCAGCATCCACGGACATCCTCAGTGTGTAGGGAGAAATCATCTTCCAGATAAGAACCTTACCCTTACTTCTTAGAGTCGTATTATCAATAATACCTTCTTGAATGAGCTCATTATTCATATCAGTAAAGAGTTTCTTAGGTAGAGTAGAAATCCATTGTTGACAAAACTCTTTTATTCTAACAATAATAGCTCCCACTTCAAACTGCTTATCTTCCCAAATCAGATCATTGTAAGCTTTCCAAATAAACCAAGCTATTATTCCTGGTAGATTGGATTTAAGAACACCTTCCAAAGAGTTTTCTTTTGCTGAGAGCCACCAACAAAAAAACATTTGACGAATACTAGGATTAAATGTTCTATGAATAGAGAAAATACCCATAAAGTAATCCTAGATTTGTCTGACCTTTGCATAGGAATAAAGGCAATGAGATTGGGCCTGTTCAGCTATAAGAAAAATAGGGCATTGAGTGGCAAGCTGAATGGAGAAACATTTGAGATTTCCCAGGAAGGGGAGAAAATTACTGAGCAGCTTCCATAAGAACAACTTAATTTTCAAACTTTGATGAGTATTTCATGCTTGCTGAAAAGAAAGCCTAGAAGAGGATGCATCACGCACCAGATCATAGGCTGTAGCAAGAGTGAAAGCTCCACGGGGATCAGGCTTCGAGATAAGTCTTTGATTTTCATCCCTTTCCACATTATCTTCTCCCAGGTCAATGATCTTGCATAATTGCTTCCATATAGGAGAATCTTGAAGTCTGGGTCTCATATCATTTCTGTTATACCTATGATGCATGTAATTAGCCCATAAAGATGACCCTTCCCTCCAGGCCCACCAAGCTTTTAATTGAAAAGCAGCTTGAGTATCAGACAGTGAACGGATTCCCAGGCCACCCTCACTAGTGGGTTTAGTGAGTTTTCCCTAATTTTCCCAATGATACTTCTGCTTGTGCTCATTGTTTCCCCCCAAAAAATGAGCCATTATCCTATTCAAAACATGCTGGACAGATCTAGGTATAGTAGTTGCAGCCAAATGATGAATAGGTATGGAGGACAGAACATGTTTTATGAGAATTAAACGACCACTCTAACTCAAATGTTTCTTCTTCCAAGAGCTCAATTTAGATTCAAAATGTTCGACCAAATGATTTGAATACCTTGCTCTAGTGATGCCTTGATGAATCTGAACCCCTAGGTACCTAAAAGGGAGATGAGATGCAGACATATTTAAAGCATTTTCCATAATAGTTTGTCTTGCATTAGAAACTTTTTTGGAGATAATAAGGCTACTTTTCTGCAGATTGACCATCTGACCAGAGGCTTTTTCATACTGCTGGAGAAAGTCAGATAAATCTGAGCACAGGTAAGGGTTGTGGGCATATGGATCCCCGAGAAAAATTCCTTAACTGCCAAGCAGACATCTGCTCCCACAATATTCCAGCAAGCTCTGAAAAAGTTACCAGAGAATCCATCAGGCCCAGGTGAGCTATCTTTATCCAAAGACCACACTGCTTTTTTAATTTCCTCATCCTCAGGAATGATCCTCAATTGTTGATTTTCAGAATCTGATACCAGTGTGGGAAGGAAGGATAACATGTAATCCATGGCTTCACAATCGGGTAATTCATCCCTTTAAAGATATTTATAGTAATCAACTGCTGCAGCACCAATTGATTGGTGGCCAGAACAGACATTTCCATGTTTGTCAACAATGGAAGTTACAATTTGATGTCTGTTTCTACTCTTAACATAGTTATGGAAGTATTTAGTATTGGCATCCCCTTCCTTTAGCCATTTGACTTTTTCTTTTTGCCTCCAGAAAATTTCCTCTTATTTTAACCTCAATTTGTGTTGAGCTTGAGCTTTAGACCATTCTTCCCTATTTCTCTCAGAAGGATCACTATAAAAAATAATCTCAGCCTCCTTAGCTTTAGTTTCATCCAAATGAAGTTGCTCAAAACGATTCCCAAAAACAGATTTGTTCCACTCTTTTAAATCCACCTTAAGCCTTTGTAATTTGTGATACAGACCTCTCATGCCCCCACCTGTTTTAGATGCATTCCAACTTTTGATCACCACATCTTGAAAGCTAGGAGAAGTTAGCCACATATTCTGAAATCTAAATTGTCTTGGACCCTGAAATTGAGCTTTTTTGCAGGTCAGGAGCAAAGGAGAGTGATCTGATGAAGTTCTGACAAGATGTTGCCGAGAAACATAGTCAAAGTTATCCAGAAAAGCATCATTGGCCACCATTCTATCCAATCTTCTCCAGAGTCTCCCTGAGTTCTCACTCCTGTTTAGGTAAAAGGGCTCCCTGTGTGAGGAATTTGATGTAATTCACAATGATCTAAGCAATCCTTAAAATCATGAATTTCATTAATATCTGGAGTGGTCCTCCCCTGTTGCTCAGTAAGCGAAAAAGAACATTGAAATCACCCCCAACAATCCAGGGAGCGTTATTATTGTCCTTCCGATTTGCAAGCCAATCCCAAAGAGGCATCATGTCCTGCCTGGTGTGTTTCCCATAAATAGCTGAATAGAAAAAAGGCCACCCCCATTTTCTATCAACAACTTTGAAGTGTAAAACCTGATCATTATCAACAAAATCAGACAAAACGAAATCCTCCTCCTTCCAAAACACTCAAATTTTATTATCTGATTAAAAAAAAACCTTTATTGAAACCAATCTTGTGCTGAAAGAAGGTAGCTCTACTGACAGAAACAATAGGCTCAATAATGATAATGATAGATAGTCCCCAATGCCTTACTAAAGCTTGTAGCCTCCGGCACGAGGAAGAGAGACCACAGGCATTCCATGAGAAGATATTCATTGAGAAGTTCCATGGGCTTCTTCAGCCTCTTTCCTTGCTACAGACCTGGTTTGAATAGGTGGTAAATGTAGGTTATAATCCTTCTTGACCCTCTTTTTTCTTGCTGTTTGAATGATTAGCTCTCCAACATGGCTGTTTTCAGGGGTTTTCTCCATATTCTGCTCAATAATCTTCACATGATTGATAATAGGTTGAAGAATACTATGCCATTCTTCCTTAGATAAGTTGGACGTATCTTCAAGTTCTCCCCCATCTGAAGTATTTCCATCCTCTACTAAAACCGTTTGTGGTTTACCCACCCTTTTAATGGAATCATCCTGGTGCTTTAATCTTTTCAGATCAGCAGCATATGCAAGCCCATCCACCAAAGCTCTTGCTTCACTATCTATGATATCCAACTGTGGAATTGGATTGTCTTGAGTTGTTGGTGGCAGATCACTTTCCTGATTATGAGAATCCACATCAACATTCTGAGTTTCCTGAGAATCCACCAATGCCCTTTCATGATTCTGAGATTCCACATTCACATTCTGAGGTTGCTGGGAATCAACAACAATAACCTCTTTTGAGCTGTCAGACCCCTGAGGATCAAAGGAAGGCTGCAGATCAATTTGAGCTTTCTGTTTCTGTTTGAAATCTTGTTTGTTTGGCTTATCATTTTTCTGTTTTTGAACCCATTCTTTCTCCTTAATGGTTGTTGTGCTAGTCTTTTCTGGGGTTATTCTTGCAATCAACATGACCTATTTTTAGGCATTCAACACAATATTTTGGCATAGGTAACAATTTGAGCAAAACCAAAGTCACCATTTTGAAGCCAGACCTTGTGAGGTAATTCCTTAGTTAGGTCAACCTCGACACAGACTCGCGCTACTGAGGGCCTAGTGAGATTGGCCGTGGCTGCATCAGACTTTAGGGGCTTGCCAATCAGGTTAGCGATAGAAAACAAAGCCCTTTTATCAAACAAATGTAGGGGAAGCTCTTCAAATGAAATCCATACTGGAACTATTGGGGACTCGACATCAGATCTGAATTGTGGCGTCCATTTAGAAACCATCATCAAGTAGCCTTGTATTGTCCATGTACGTCTCAACCAACACCTTTGAAAGTCATCCTCAGAATCAAATCGCAAAAGAACATGCCTAGGGCTAGGAGACCTAATTGAAAAGAGTGCTTAAACCCAATGGATTCAAGAGCTTTACGAATCACATCCAATTTAGGCCTGCCTTTAACAAAAGATCCAACCAGAGAGAAATTGTGTTTACGAGCCAGAATGTCTACCTCCTCTTTAGAGAATTCCACTGATGGCATTCCCTTAAATATGGAGGGCGGTTTGATCGCAATATCTTCAGTGTTTGCTCCAGCCAAAACCGATGCAAAAGAACAAATAGTGGAAGAGTCAGACGGCTTAGCCACCGGTAGGGTTTTACCGATCATGGAAAACCCCAACGCAACTCGTCTCCTGTTACAATCCACGATCACCTCATATATATATATATATAGGGATAGGCTAGGGAGCGGATCAAGTGAGAAAGGCTCTTAAGCAGAAAACAGCGAAGTCAAACTTATAGACTAAATATAGGAACTTTTAACCAAAAATCATAACTTATAGACCCCTCGAAAAATAATTACAAAAATGCCACCACAAAAAAAATAAGTCTGGAAACCTTGAATTTTTTTTGACACAGTGGCATTTTCGTAATTATTATGGAGAGCTTCATAAGTTATGATTTATTGGCTATAAGTTCCTATATTCAGTCTATAAGTTTACTGTGTTATAAGATTAGATGGCAATCCAAGGGCTGAGATTACTTCTCACTTTTCATTCTAAGGGGCACTTCTCACCTGACCTTTTTTCTCTCTCCCTCTCTCTATATATATATTGATATATTATAAGATCAAAGAATTTATGATTTATTGTATACACACATATGTATGTTGAAGTAGATTTGTAGTATAATTTAAGAAAAAGTATGTATATACTTATATATTGAGCGGGTCGGGTCGGGGCGACACAGGTCAATACTAATACCCGGACCCGCCCCATTGTATAGGCGGGGCGGGACAGACCCGCCCCATTTGCAAGACGGGCCAGACCCGCCCCAAATGTCTCGGGCCAAGGCGGGTCATTGCGGACCGAGTTTTTTGACATCCCTAATTCATCAACAATCTTAATTAATTAGTTCAAAGACCAATGTCAATGGAAGATATTTATTATATCCAGTGACTAACAATTACATACGCCATAACTGTGAATAGTATTAGAAAATCAAGTTATTTTGATTGGTGACACATGAATGCTTGAAGTTATGTTATACATGAGATTTTAATTTGAAAAGTTATTGTTCTAGTATAAATTACTATTAAAATTATTAATGTTCAAATTGTATTGTTTGGCATTGATTCTCGTGCAATGCGCGTGAAAACGCTAGTATCGTAATATAGTTCTATGATGCTCACACCAAGTGGAGGATACATGCAATTTATTATGTTTGGATACACTGAGTGGAGAATAAAATCCAATGTGCTATGAAAGGACGCACATAGTGGAGAAGAGATTCCAATGTGATATGAATAGACACATCAAGTTGAGAAGGAAAACCAATGTATTATGAATAGACACACAAGTTGAGGAGAGAATCCAATGCTTCAGTGTGTTTGAACTCACTTCATCGTAAAACATAAGAAAAAAATAATGAAATTAATTGTTTTTACATCGAATTGTGTATTTTTTATTTCATAATTAATTAAAGAAAAAATCAAAAGAAAAAAATTACTCATACTAATTAATTAATGTTTTACTAAATTGATATGTAAAAAAAAAGTTTTTTTTTTCAAAATAATGTTACAAAAAAATTATTTATGCAATTAGGATCGAATTAAAAATATTGACCAAAATAGTGCTGAAATTGACCATGGTTAGACAAATGCGACTTGAAAGTCACTCATTCGTTGATGACTTAGCCTAAGCCATCAACATGTGTATTCACAAACACCACATGGCAAAGCCGTTAGTGGCACTCCTAAACTAAAAAAAAACTCATATTTATTTAAGTGATATAACTTTTATAACTATCCTCTAAGTTTTACGGAAAAGATATCAAATTTTGTAATTTTTTAACTTTCATATGACATCAATATTGCATATAGAAAGTTCGAAAAAAATTAAAGTCCAAATGATATGAAAAGGCCGATTGCAGTGGCAGATCCAAAATGTGAACTTATTGGGGGCAGAAAAAAATGCATCACAAAAAAGATTAATAAAGTAGTAATGTAATATTACAATAATTAAAGTCTTACCAAATACATCACAATTGTTCGTGCCGAGTTTTCATCTTTTGAAAGAGATCCATTACAGTTTCATTTGTAACAGTTTCAAACACATCTCTTTCAATAAAACAAGTTAGACAATCACTCAAATACCTATCGCCAATTCTATTGCGCAAATTAGTCTTCACTATTTTCATAGCGGAAAAGCATCTCTCTACGGTTGTTGTGGCAACTGGCAAAGTCAATGCTAGCTTTAAAAGCTTATACACCAAAGGATGTGAAAGATGTTTCCTTGTATCCACCATCACTCGAGCAAGATCACCAAGACTTTTCAATCTAGCAAACCTTTCATCCGCTAACACATTGTCAATGTAAATACTGACTTGGTGCTCAAGAGTTCTGCGTTCCACATAACTGAAGTCACTTGGATAAAATTCAGCCAATCTCAACAACTTTGAAGCATCAAACTCACGGAAGGAATCAATCGGACTCAAAGAGGCCATGCAAAGAAGTAGCTCAGAATTTACCTCATTGAAACGGTCATCAAATTCACTAATTTGCAAATCCATTATGGTATTAAAACATTCGTACTCATAATGATGCCGATTAGTGATATTAGTTCTTTGACGTGGCCTCCTTGGGTTAACAAAGTCCTCATCCATATTAAGCACAGAAATTTCATGCTTCTCACAAAATTCTAAGATCTTCCTCAAATGAGAATCCCATCCATCAGCTCTTACCTTAAGCAATTGTTGCTTTGTTGTTTTCACAAGTGAAACAGCATTCAATATGTCTTGATCTTTCTTTTGAAGAGCCACTGACAAAGAATTTGTGAGTCCCAAGATAAGCAACATCAACTGCAAATAAAACACAAATTTAAATGATTGAAAATATGTTAGAAGACCATTAGCCTGGCGTCTTTTCACATTGTCTACGCCCTCCACTTCAATGTACTCAAGGACTTGAACAACTGGTGGAAACAGTTCAATCAAATTGAGAAATGTTCTATAATGGGAACTCCAACGTGTATTTCCCGGTCTTTGAAGGGCAAGCTCCTGATTTAATCTTGTTCTGGTGCTAATTTCACCATTACTTATAGCTTCTTTAACTTTTTCTTGATGACTTTCTCGAATCATATCTCTTCTTTTGCAAGACGCTCCAACCACATTTAATAAAAGAGATATCATTTCAAAAAAATCACCAACATCAAAGTGTTTCTTCGAGACCGCCACAACAACTAATTGTAGTTGATGAGCAAAACAATGGATATAGTACGCCGAGCTACTTTCTTTCATGATTAAAGCTCTCAACCCATTGAACTCACCTTGCATATTGCTTGCACCGTCGTACCCTTGGCCTCTAACATTTTTCAAACTCAGGCCATATTCAGAAAATACAGAATCAATAGCAGATTTAAGAGACAAAGAAGATGTATCCTTCACATGAACAACACCAATAAATCTTTCTTTAACTATGCCACACTAATCAACGTACCTCAACACCATAGCCAATTGCTCCTTGTAAGACACATCACTAGACTCATCAACCAACAAACTAAACACATCATCACCTATCTCCTTAAGCACAGAGTGAACAACTTCCTGTGCAAAACAATTAGCAATGTCTTTTTAAATGCTAGGAGCAACAACTTGATTATTTCCTGGAGCATTTTTCAATACAACCTTACTCACAACATCATTTTGACTAGCAGTATATTTTACTAGTTCCAGAAAATTGCCTCTATTGTTGGACTCTTCAGATTCATCATGACCACAATAAGGCAGTCCTTGATGCAATAAAAATCTTGAAACATCAATAGAAGCATTCAAACGAATATGATATTCATTCTTCACAATTTCACTTTGTCTATGCAAAGCAACAACAATTGACTGGTCTTGGTTCATTAAATCATCACATTTTTTAAGTGCCTTATTGTGGAAACTATTTATATTACCCACATGAGAAGCTAATCGCTCCGTTTTATTCCAACTTGAGAACTCTTCAGTTACAAATGCATCATTCCCAGCACGATTCTCAAAGTGATCTCTAAACAAGTAACAAGGCAAACAAAAAGCTTTGTCATCTTGTATACTATATTCTAACCAATTAGGATATTGATCAAACCATTTAGAGTTGAAGCGTCTTAAAGTCTTCCCAATCTCTTTTTGTGGGAAGTCATGACCACGTGGTTGACAAAGTCCTTTAATCAAATATTTTCTCCTGATTTCATCTATTTGATTAGGATGGTACTCAGAAATTTTTCTTCTTTTTGCGGGATCTGAGGGAAGCTCATCCAAATCAACTTGTTTAGGTATTGATGAAGAACATTGAGATGCAATATTTGAAGCATTATTATTTGAACTACCCGGTGAAGGAACGGTAGCCCAATATCTCTTCATTGAGTCTGGAAAAGAAGTTAAACTAAAATTAACTATTTTAATACATTAATACATTTCATTTAACTACCTAAAATAATATATATTTTACATTTAGGGTTTCTACTTTCTAATAGTATAAAACATTCTAAAATTGAATTAATTAACAATTTCAGTAGCTCATCAGCTATATTAAATCTAATTGAACCTTCTAAAATATTTAATCTATGATGTGAATAAATTTAAAACACTATAATTAGTTAAATATACTAATATGTATATAATTATTAAATATTAACTACACAATAGGAAAGTAATCAACACTCCAAATCTAACAACCGTAATTGATAAAATATGACAAATTAAAGTGAAAAGGCTTACCTAGTTGGCTAGTTATTGGCCTTCTGGCTTCTGCCGTTCTGGTTCTGCGGAAGGCCGGATTGCTTGAAGCAAGGAGGACAGCCGGACAAGAGTTCTTCAATCTTCAGGTCGGAGCAAGGAGGTCGGACTAAAACGGCTGAACGGAGCCACGGAGCGTCGGAGCAAGCGTGTTTGGCCTTCTGCGTCTGCGGCTCCGCAGTCTGCGCGAAAGAGAGTCGGTCAGTCGGGGCTTGGAATCTGCGGACTAATCCCTTTTCTTGGGGTGGGATGGAAGATTTTGGGTTATTGGGGGCAGGCCATTTTTTTAATTGGGGGCAAACAGCTGGGCTTTTAATATTTTTTTAAAAATTAAAAAGGATTAATGGGCCTTTATTGGGGGCAGCTGCCCCCCCAGACCTTAGTGGATCCGCCCCTGGCCGATTGCAGCCATGTTCGTCAATAAACTTAATAATTTGTAAGATGAAAAGGCTGGTTGCAGCCAGGTTCCGATTCCGATCCGATTCGGTCCGGTCTAGTCCGGTTTTGAATCGGGCGCACACCCCTACATGTCGCTCCAAATTCCAAATGGTCTTATTTATTCAGGTCCTTATTCCCGATTCCCGAAAATATCGAACCGGATCAGCCGATTGATTCTGGTAATCTGGTTCTTACATTCAAATATCCCAAACAACAATTCTTGGTGTACACCTTCTTATACACATCAGTACACTTCGTGTCTGTGAGAGTTTTTTTTGTCTGTGAATCCCAGTCTACAAACAAAAACTAGTTTGTTTTGTTAGTGAAAAATTCTACACACAAAATAAGTCAGTTTTTGTCTATGGAGTGAGATTCAAAGACAAAAAACTGAGACATGATGGTGTACTCATGTGTATAAGAATGTTTTTACTTGGATTGTAATTCCTCCTATATCAGACCAGACCAGACCAGACTTGGATAGTTATAAAGTACAAAGAAACCAGACCAAACCAGACCAGTTCAGATCAGACCGGTTCAGACCAGATCCTATCCTAAAACAACATCCTAAGAACGTGTAGAAAAGCAATTTTTGTATCCCAAAAGGTCCGAGAAGAAAGAGCACAGCAAATGAAGTTGGTCGGAAGAGAGGGAGAAAGAAGGGGTTGTGCCCACTGTTTTCTCTGTTTATGGCCGTAAGGCCCTTCCACTTCATAGCTTCCGGCCATCGCAACCGCATCCTTCTCTTCCATCAGACGTTGTCGCCCTTGATTTGCCCCAACCGCCCATTGTTAGGGTTCCTGCTTTCTGTTACCCAGCAACCCCGCAAACAAACCCCCCTACAGCGGCTGTACTCTTCGCAACGCCTCCGGCCGCGGGTGTACTTTCCAGAGACCCTGGCTCAAAAGTTCGGAAAAGCTATTCGCCGACCTGGCGCCCCATCGAAGGCTCGGGTTTACGCGGATGTCAATGTTACTCGACCTAAAGAGTACTGGGATTACGAGTCGTTGGCCATTCAATGGGGGTAATTGTTTGTACTGTTTGTGAATTTAAACTTTTAATTCCGCTTCTTTTAATTATTCGTATTGAGTTTGTTGGGGTGTTTTTGGCGAGTTAACTGCAGGGAGCAAGATGATTACGAGGTAGTGAGGAAAGTTGGAAGGGGAAAGTACAGCGAGGTTTTTGAGGGAGTTCACTCTACTAATAATGAGAAGTGCATAATCAAAATACTTAAGCCTGTCAAGAAGAAAAAGGTTCGATTTTTTCTATCATAATCTGCTTCATTTGCTTTGCGTGCTGATCCAGTGGCAACACACATGCTTGGATTATTTCATTTGAGTTTCTTATGTAAGGGAGCTATTTGAGAATCATGAAATGTAAATTATGTAATTTCTACTTCTTATGTCACTGTTTCCTTAACCATACTCCGTATTTAGCTTTTTGTTTGGTTTAGATCATTAATAATAGGGTAACAAATTAACAATGATTTAATGCAATTTTATCAGTTGCACATTGGGCACCTGTGAGCTGCCCCCAGTTGAAACTGGGAGTGCACATTTATGTATTTTCCAACTAGTTTGAACTTTGAAGTTCTTCAGTTAGAAATCACTATGAATGAATACAATAGAAATGAGTCACATTTATGTTTTATCCTCCCCTTTGGCCCTTTCTATGCAATAGATGTTGGCAGCTCATGCAACATGCAATAGATGAGGTCAAAATCTGCACCCTAATTGCTAACTGAACAGTGAACACATCATGTACAAAATGGATAGACTTCTAGCCACATTTAGTGCTATGACATTCTCAATGAAAAACCTGCCAACATCATGTAATAATTGCATGGACTTCTAGGCACATTTAATGCTATGACATTCTCGATTAAAAACCTGCCAACATCTAGACATACTAGACTAAGCTGCTCTATGTTTGAAACATTACTCATTTTTGAAGGAGAACATTCTCTTCATGGTCATTTGATCATTTTCCATAGCTCTTCATAGCTCTTTAACAATCTGAGAAGCAATTCATTGGTTCGCGAAGATTTGTTCCACTACCAGAACTACCATTATATGAATTCCCAATTTCATTTGGAGCACCAAAATAAGAACTTGAACCAGCCATTTCATAAGACCTTCTGATTTGAATCTTTTTGGTCCTTTGAATTCCTTATGAATGCCGGCATCTCATTTCTCGTTTCACCAAGAACTTTTCGGGGCATCTAGTAATGTTTACACATCCTCCAAGATGGCATTTTAAGCTCTTAAGTTCACTCCAGCAATAGTATAATTGCAAAGGTTGCATTTGAAGTCGATTTACCTTTCCCTCTGACAGATCAACTTCAGTCGTGTACTTGATACTTGCAAGCCCAACACTAGAACTTTCACCTCGATGACCATGGGATTTATGACCCTAAATCCATTTGAAGTTGATTTACTTTTGTTGTTATTGTTTGAATAATAACACACCATGATATCATTTTTTGGTATCATGCCTGTCCCAAGCTAGGATAAAAGAGGAGGGTGCTGTGGTAGGCGTGTGATGGCCAACAGTATCACCTAGTCACATCACATGACATGAAGCGAAATATGAATATCGCTAATGCTAGGTCATCACCCGTAAGTGACGCGTCATCCCTCCGCCTGGGGTGGTGTCAAATATGCAAGGGTGCGCTACACTTCATAGACCCGGGTGTGGTGATAAAAATGCTAAGGTTGTTAGGTCGCCGCCTGGAAGCGGCGCGTCATCCCATTGCCCGAGAATGATGTCAAATATGCAAGGGCATGGTGGGGTCCGAGATGAGGCTAAGAACAGAAGGTGGAGTGCTAGGTTGCGTTTTGGGACATGGAATGTTGGGTCTCTTACAGACAGATCTTCCGAGGTAGTCGAGGTTATGAGGAGAAGGAATATCAGCATTATGTGTGTGCAAGAAACTAAATGGGTTGGAGAGAAAGCACGCAAGATTAATCCCGAAGGTTTTAAGTTGAGGTATTCGGGGAGAGATAAGACCAGAATTGGGGTAGGCATTATTGTGGTGCGTGACTATGTTGAGGATGTGGTAGAAGTCTTCAGGAAGAACGATCACATCATGAACATTAAATTGGTGATAAGGGGTGAGATTGTGTCTGTGGTAAGTGCCTATGCACCACAAGTGGGATTGGATGCATCTATAACTCAACAGTTCTGGGAAGATCTTGAAGACGTGATGCGACGAGTGCCAAGGGGAGAGAAGTTGATCACAGGAGGTGACCTCAACGGGCATGTGGGCTCGAGTCGTGATGGCTTTGAGAGTATTCATGGAGGACATGGTTTTGGCACTAGGAATGAGGTGGGAAAGAACATTTTGGATTTTTCCTTGTAACCTATAAAAGTGACTTGGTTTAAGAAAAGAGACTCTCACCTTGTAACCTATAAAAGTGGAGCTAATAGTACCCAAATTGACTTCTTATTACGGACCACTTGGAGAACTAGCTACACTGATTGTAAGGTTATTCCAGGTGAGAGTGTTGTTACTCAACATAGGATGCTTGTGCTTGACTTTTGAGGTAAGAACCACAGAAGACAAGTTAAACAATAAGTGGAGCCAAATATAAAGTGGTGGAGGCTTGAGAGAGATCTTCAACAAAGCTTTACACACAAAATGGTCGGTGAAGATGTATGGCATATTGATAATGAAACACATGTGAATGCTGTGTGGTTATCAATGGAGTTGACCATTAGCAAAGTGGCAAAGGAGGTACTTAGTAGAATCTAAAGGATGTCTGCCACCTAAAAAGGACACGTCTTGGTGGAATGATGAGGTGAAACAAGCCATAAGGAACAAAAGAGATTGCTACAAAAAGTTGGGGACAAGTTGGAGTGATAAGAACATAGAAGCATACAAGGAGGTTAAAAGACAAACAAAGAAAGATGTAAGGGAAGCACGAGGGAGAGTGAACAAGGAGTTGTATGAAAAGTTGGACTTTAAGGAAGGAGAACTAGATATTTATAGACTTGCTCATCTTCGTGATCGCAGGACTCAAGATATTGCAAAAGTTAAGTGTGTGAAGGATGTCGATCAGAGGATATTAATGGAAGACAGAGAGATAAAAGAGAGGTGGAGGTCATACTTTGATACACTATTCAACGGGAACAAAACACAAGATATCGGTGATTTGTCCTTACCAGATTGTATGGTAAATCGTGATTTTGTGAGAAGGATCCAAACAACGGAAGTTAAAGAAGCTCTGAGGAAGATGGGACAGAAGAAAGCAGTGGGTCCATATGGCATACCGATCGAGGTTTGGAGAAGTTTGGGAGAGAGAGGCGTCGAGTGGTTAACAAGTTTCTTCAACATGATTTGGAGAAACAACAAGATGCCAACGAGTTGGAGGAAGAGTACTCTTATCCCCTTATTTAAGAATAAAGGCGATGTACAAGAATGTGCCAACTATCAAGGGATTAAGCTTATGAGTCACACCATGAAACTTTGGGAGCGAGTGATTGAGCAAAGACTTCGAAGAACTGTGAAGATTTCAGAGAATCAATTTGGTTTTATGCCTGGTCGCTCAACAAATGAGGCTATTCACCTTCTTCGGAAACTTATGGAGAAGTATAGAGATGTTCATTAGGATCTGCATTTGGTGTTCATTGACTCAGAAAAGGCATATGATAGGGTACCTCGAGAAGTTCTTTGGTGGTCCTTAACTAGAAAAGGCATATCACACAAGTATATCAACATCATCATGGATATGTATGAGGATTGTACTACAAGTGTCCGTACTAGTGTATGGAGGACTGAAGAGTTCCCTATTACTATCAGAGTGCACCAAGGATCAGCTCTGAGCCCTTTCTTATTTGCCATAGTCATGGATGAACTCACGAAGTCAATTCAAGACGATATACCGTGGTGCATGATGTTTGCCGATGATATTGTATTGATTGATGAGACGCAATCAGATATTAAAGCAAAGTTGGAAGTATGGCGACAAACATTGGAGAATAAGGGTTTCAAACTAAGTCGGAGCAAGACAGAGTACATGAAGTGCAAGTTAGGTGGAGGTAGAAGCAGTGATAATAGCGGAAGTACTCTGGATGGTAAGGAGATACCAGTCAGCGATATGTTCCGCTACTTGGGCTCCATAATTCAGAAGGACGGTGAGTTAGATGGAGATGTATCTCATAGAATCAAAACAGGGTGGATGAAGTGGAAGAGTGCGTCAGGATTTCTATACGATCAAGGTATGATGAATAGACTGAAGGGTAAATTTTATAGGACAATCATTAGATCTGCATTATTGTATGGCGTAGAGTGTTGGGCGGTGAAACAATGTCACATTCAAAAGATGAGTGTGACAGAGATGTGCATGCTGCGTTGGATGTGTGGGCATACTAGGAAGGACCGCGTGAGGAATGAGACAATCAGACAAATGGTGGGAGTAGCACCTATTGAAGACAAGATGTGGGAGTCGTGCCTACGGTGGTTTGATCATGTGCGTAGAAGACCGAGTGATGCACTTGTCAGACGAGTTGAGATGTGTGGAGAAGAGACATGGAAGAGAGGGAGAGGAAGACCCAAATAGACGTGGGTTAGGGGAGTTTGAAGTGATATGCTTCTTCTGGGGTTGGATGAGGGGCATGACTTTGGAGAGAGCTAAGTGGAGGGCGGGTATTCGTGTGGAGGAGTGATCTTGTATCATCTTTTCCTCTCATCTTTTTTCCTTGTTTTAATCCTTGTATATATAAGCATTATTTGTGTCCTTTTTATTTTATCATTTTTATGTATATTCATCTCTTTTTATATTATCTTTTTATCCTAGCTTATCTTTTTTTATCTTTATTTTCTTTCTTTTCCTTTTGGTGGTGATATCATGTATCGATTCATGTTAGCCGACCCCAATATCTTTTGGGACTAAGGCTTGGATGTTGTTGTTGTTATTGTTTGAATAAAAGAAAAGAAGAATCAGTTGGAGTTGTTTGAAAGAAGAGAGCAGCAGAATATTTGGCAAATGGATTTTATTCTAGGGATTTTGGATAAAATATACTCCCTTGGCCTTATTAAGTTACAGTATGATAGTAAAAATCCGCCTCTAAAATTGCCTTTAAGGTGCGCCGCAAGGCGTACACCTCAACTGTTTGAGGCATCAGGCACAAGCCTCTTAACTTGCCATAGCCATAGGGGCATAAGTCTCGATACCTATTTTGAAAGCCTCAGTATGAAGATGGCTGGTTTTTATTTAGGAAGGAAGATAGCGGAAAAGAGAGAGGGAAGTAATCTAAGACTAGCTAGCATCTGAAGTCCAACAAAGTCTAAAATACAAGCCCACTCTACCTAGGTTAGGAATACCTCGTCCTCTTTGAAATCAAAGCTTAAGTGTCTGCTTCCTTTGCACATTTGGGACAGCATGGCATAAGCCTCATTTATGTCAGAAAGGGTTTAAACTTTAAGCTGATTTTCTAAGCACCTTTGCGCGCAGAGGTGCATGCCCCACTCACCTTTGACAACCATTGATGACGGGTTTGAGATTTTACTTCATTACCCATTCTCAAGGTTGGACAAGAAGTGCATCTGGTGTAGAACTATGTCATTCATCTTCATGACTGTAGAGTGTTAACTAACTGTAGACAATCTCTTTGCACTATAATTGAGTTTAAGGTGTTGGCAGTAATAGTGGCCACTTTGATTCAAGATCTTTATTGTTATTTTAAAGAATGTTGAATGGTCTTTTCATTCTAAGCTTTAATGAAGGACATTGATATTCTCATCTGGTTCCATCATTTCCAATGGAGCCAAAGACTCACTATTTTTTGGCTTGGGAATATGATGGAACAAACCAAAATGGCTCACTAAACTGTCTGCGCTTCTTTGTTATGAAGCAACAGTCCGTCCATGTAATTTTTGACGCTATTTTCATAATGGGTCATCCGGAAACAATATCTCTGTGCTTTAAAAGTACAGGGGTAAGGGTGCATACATCCGACCCCCTTACCCCACCGTTGGTGGGAGCCTTTTCGGAACGGGGGTAATGTTGTTGTTGTATTGATATTCTCAATTGGTGGTATACTAATCTGCAAATTTGCTGGTTGAATGCAGATTAAAAGGGAGGTTAAGATACTACAGAATCTATGCGGCGGACCAAATATTGTGAAGTTGCTTGATGTTGTCAGAGATCAGCAGTCAAAGACTCCGAGCCTAGTCTTTGAATATGTGAAAAACACAGATTTTAAAGTGCTTTACCCGACTCTTTCTGACTTCGACATTCGATATTACATATATGAACTTCTCAAGGCAAGGCCACTCTGCATATTTTTTTCTTCAATTTTTTTAAATAATAACTGCTCTAAATTCTGTCTAGAATAAAAGCTATCTGTCAGTTTGTACTTGACCAGACTGGTGTAGTGTTGTTGACAGAAGAACAAAATAGGAAATAGGCACTGAATAATGGTTGAGTATAAATGGTGGTGTGTTGTCCGTGTTCTCATTCAGGCGGACTGGAAATAAGCATTTTTGTCCTTCAGATTGGTCGTAAATGTAGTACTTTTCATGAAACTCTGCTCCCCTCATACCCCCTCTATCCCATTTTATAAGTCAGACTTTCCTTATTAGTAGTTTGTACCCACAATTATGTCCACTTTTTTGTTTTGGACTACACTAACATTCTACTATTTTGGACTTGCCCTTTATTGATATGAGCTGTACCCTATTAGCCCAATTTTTCATTGCAGTTGCCCTCCTTTGTGAGAGTTAAATAGGAAAATTAACCAAATATATCTTGTTTCCTATATATCAGTGCAAAAAGCAACTGGGAGTCTGGGACCCATAAAATGGGATGGTGGGAGTAAGTTCTTATCATATAATGTTTTGTTTTTGGGCTTACCTTGGCATGTCATAAGCTAGCATATAAATCTGTAATTACCTCATTGGTAAGGAAGACAAGATGCTTTTCAAATAAGTTGCATTTGGATGGGGGATTTAATCTAATATGTTTAAACATATTTAATTATCTTCATTGAGTCGGTTTGCAAATAAGTTGTACACAATATTCTATTTTGTAACCCCGTTTATTTAAAAAAATAATTTTAACATGTCTCTTTATAATTTTTTACGTAACCAACACAAGCTTATTGCCTATATGATCACCAAACACTATGAATATCAACTAACTTATACTTCTCAGTCTATAGCTGTCATATAAGCTCAAGTAGATTATCCTTTTCTGCTAAAAATAGCCTAATATGCGATTGCGATATATTTTGTTCCTTTTCCCTCAATTTCTTTTTTTTTTGCTTTTTTGCTGGTACTGTGCCTGAGAAGTGAAAAAAAAGATGTTTGTCAATAGTGTTGTAATCAAGGCGAATAGTAAAGTTTACGAGAATTCGTGTTTGGTTATCTTACAGATCTAATTGTATATTCGTATACAATTCATTTCTTATCTTTGAATGTATTCAACTTTCATTCGAAGTTTGAATTCGAAAAAAATTGTAGTGTCAACTTTTACTAGAAATTCTAATAGGGAAGAGTTCAAATAAAAAGACCTCTTCCCGTGCAAAGTGTAAAGATATGCACTTTTGCATGTTTTGCTTGCACTTTTTCGTGTTTCTGTTACACTTTTTCGTGGTAACGAAAAAGTGCAACATATTTACGAAATTGCCACCGCGATTTTGGTCGAATTTTGTGCATTTTTGGCTCATTTTGAGCCATTAGATGTGGAAATGAATGCACAAGATTCATTCTCACTTTGCATGGGAAGAGGTCTTTGTATTTGAACCATCCCCAATTTTAATATATGTAGTACTATATGTATTGTTTACATTTTCATTTTCACAGCATATAGTTCATACAAATGTATATGTATGCAGAAGTTACTTAACCACAACTAATTAAAAGCACGCAAGTAAACGTTTACGTATAACTCACTATACGTGAACATAAGTTTTAACTCTTAAGCTTTAATATATTAATCTTTATAATTAAATTAAACAAATAAATTTCTGTGGATTCAAATCATACAATATACATACAATTGAGTACTAATCTAACTGAATATAATGACTTTTGTATTCGAAAACTCTTCGAATAATCAAAGCATTTTTATTGAAATTCGTATTCATTTGATTTGAATCCACATTTTCGAATTCGAACCAATTTTTTGAATTCGAATGACGAATCGGACTAATTTTATTTGATTTTTTTAATTTTTACAATACTCTTTGTGTATGGTAAAGTGGTAGATAGTTGGCTAGCAATCAGAAAAGTTATTTATATGTTATATACTTATATATAAGAGCAAGCTGTAGTAAGTTGGTCTCTGTTGTTCTGCCATGGGATTGCCAATCCTAGAAATGGTTATACTTTAAACTCCATCTCCCGATTTTTTTTGCTGTTTAAGCAGAATAAATATTTGGTTCTTTTAAAGGCACCAATCATCATCATTCATCATCATCATTACCCCAGTGCCGCAAAGGCTCCCACCTACGGTAGGGTAGGGGGGTCAGATGTACGCAGTCTTACCCCTGTACTTTAGCACAGAGACTGTTTCCGAATGACCCGTAGTGAAAATCGAGTCAAAAATTGCATAGGCTGACCGTTACTTCATAACAAAGAAGCGGAGGCAGTTTAGTGAGCCATTTTGCTTTATTCCATCATATTTCCAAGCCAAAAAATAGTGAGTCTTTGGCTCCATTGAAAATGATGGAAATTTTAAAGGCACCAATGTGTGCAAGAATTGTTACAAGGGTATGGAATGCACTTATGCACATACCTTTGAAATCCTACATGTGTGAGTGTCCTCGAAGCTGCTTTTTATGGTTCCTTTTTTCCTTTCAATTGGCATATCCTTATAGGCGCTTCATTTGAACATATACATGAATGCTAAAAAACTTTGTACCTTCTCAATGAATAGGCCTTAGATTTTTGTCATTCTCAAGGCATCATGCACCGCGATGTGAAGCCTCATAATGTCCTTATTGATCATGAGAAGAGGAAACTTTGGCTAATAGATTGGGGACTCGCAGAGTTTTATCACCCAGGGGAGGAATTTAACGTTCGTGTGGCTTCTAGGTTTGCTCTCTTTTGTCCTGGTTTGTGTACCTCATTTGTCTGGTTGGCTGCTATCAACCATATACTTTACAAAGTGTGTTATGCATCATAAACTTGTGCTTGTGGGGGATTTGGGTTATGATCTATTAAAATCAGCTAGAATTTTACAACATGAATACTGAACGCCCTTGATACATAATTATATGCTTAGGCTTTTGCCTTCCAGTTCAATGTCTTTACTTTTGGGAAATGATAACATGCACCAAACATTAGATACTACTGTCAGTTGTACGCCATGTCATCGGTGTTCCCTAACATGGATCATTCACTATTTTGAGAACACCCTTGCATTTCATACAGTCATACCTATTTTTTTCCATTTTATTCATAAATTTAAATAATTGCATCTATATAACATATAATCATGGCATCTTGCTATAGAAGAGCCAATGTGATGATTAGTATATAAGGGAATGCCCTTTTGTCCTATTTCCTTTATTCTCATTAGTCCTTATCCTATGCACATTAAGGTCCTGTTCATCAGTTTGTTATTTATTATGAAAAAATTAAAAATGGAAAAAGTGAAAATTGATGGTGTTTATGCACTACTCCCTAACAGTTTTCAAAAATGAGTTTGTAAATTTGTTTTCCTTTCCTCTTCTTGGGTTGAAAAACAGATAGATAACAAGATATCAAAAGTGCACCTGTAGGTCTCCAACTATGGGACCATTTGGTGAATCTGCTGAGTTTTCTGAAAGGAAAGTGTTTGGTACTTAGACAAAATCGAGTGCAGCGAATTGATTTAGTCAAAGTTTATTTATTCTGATTTCATTACTTATTCTGCTGCTAAGCAGAATAGCCTATTAATACTACTAAACAGGGCCTCTTGGTTTTAAAAAGCGCGCCTGAGACGCGCAAAGGCGCGAGGCGCCTCTGGGCGATGACTTCATCGCATCCAAACATCCCAGGCTCAGCAGATTCCATAAGGCGCGCCTTTTACCTCGCCCAGTGCCGCCTTTTGCGCCTCTTTGAGGCGTCACCTTTCACGTCTTATGGAATATGTCCGCTGAACTTCCTTCAAGCCTTTTGGCGATTCATCCTGCTCGATTTCTAGAACTTTTGTAGGGTATTTTATATATGTAAGGTAAGGTTACTTCCACTCCATCAACTCAAAGTCTCAAATCTTACGCTCTGTTTGTCGCAGATTGCCGTTTATGTTTCTTTTTCTTCCGTCTTTGTTTTTTTTGTTCGGCTGCGTACGTTTCTTTCTTCCGTTCTCTTTGTTGTCTTTCTTCTGCTAGTCTTTGTATTCTCTATATTTTTATTTTTTATATAAATAAGGTAATTCAAATTTTGTAAATATATAACCATATAACAATCTTCCCTAATCCCAATCGGAATTTTATCAATTTTAAAAAATAATAAATATGGTTTGTCGAATCTGTGTGAATCTTATTGTTTAACTTTATACTCTTGATACTCTATAAGTTTATATAACAATTAGTCAATTATATATGACAGCTTATTGTTATTAATAATCTTTATATAAAAGTTTATTTAAAAATTTACTATTAATTGCTTGGGATTAGTATTAAGTATTCAGTTTAATTTTTAGAAGAGTGCTTCATGTAGAAGTTGTATAAATATATTTTACCAAACGTATGTGGTTTAGATCAGTGTGGCGCGCGCCTCATCGCCTCGCGCCTCATCGCCTCGCGCCTCATGCCTCGGGTAAATCGACGAAGCGCCTCATGCCGCCTTGCGCCTTCTAAAACTAAGCAGGGCCTATATGAAATTCCTACCCAAACTTTTTTAAAGCGATAAGCGCACAAAAGCAGTAAGGTGGGGCTTTTCTTAAAAGAAAAAGCGATAAGCGAAGTGTAGCTTTCTCACCAAAAGCGATGGTTATATTAAAAAATAAATATAAAAATATATAATGCAGAGATGTCTTTACCTGGGAAGAAGTCGATCAAAGCAGAGATGAAGAGAGTCGAGTGATTTCAGGAGTAGGGAACAATGTCTTTAGCTGCGGCTTGTCTAGGAAGAGTCGAACGACTCAACCGATGATAACCCTCACTCCTAACGTTTATCGACAACTCTAAATCTAAAAAGTACGGTCAAATGAACGCTTTTTGTGAAAAGCTCAGAAAAGTGACCGATTTTCTATTAAGCCGCTTCAGAAAAGAGCTGTAAAAAGAGACGCTTTCTCACCCATCGTCGTTTCTGAAAAGCCAAGCGCTTTGAGGGCGCTCGCATGCGCTTTGTCGCTTAAGCGCGCTTTCCTGCGCTTTTAATAAATTTGTTGCTACCATCAAATCTCCATGCCACCCCAACTATATACGGTAGGCACTTTTAGTTCTTCACGTTCCCCAATTTTGAATCTCTACGAGTACAAGATAGCTATTGTTAGACCACCAATTCACGGTAGCCTCCATGTTCCACATCTACAAGTAGGTACTTATAGACTCCCTCCGTCAGTCCATCCCAAAATAAGGGGTTTCTTTCTTGCAAAGAAAAGAATTTTGTTGCCCATATTATTTCTCTCTTCTGCGTATAAATCTCAATAACGCAGTTTTACTGATCTTAATAGACATGCCAACTCAAAGGGAAACCTTTATATAGGATGGAGGGAGTATAATTATAAAGTAATAATACTGTTTCAATTTTTTAAAACCTAGCTGGATTTAATGTATGAATGATTTTAGCTAAGATTAATGTACTGTAGTTGAGGTGATAATGGTGTCAATGATGTGCTATGCCTTGTTGTGATACTTAGGTGGCTATTTGTTCCCACCAAAATTTATAATTAAGAGGTCAAATGGCCAAAAACATAATGAATGGGACCTGCAAAGTTTACCTATTAATGGATAAACTTTGTGCCTATTTGAACATTTATTATTCCAGATTTCCAGATACTCGAGCAACAACATCCAAGCCTTAGTCTCGAAAGAGTTTGGGGTTGGCTAACACGAATCGACATATGAACTTGAAGTTAAAAGGATACAAAAAGATCAATCCTTCACTCGAATATTCTTCTCCACTTCTCTCTTTCCAAAGTCATACTCTCAATTTCTTGATACAGGAATTGGCATAGAATATAATCAGTTCTACTCTGGTCTCTAGAATAGCCATTCAGTGTGTAGTTAAATGCTTATCCAAGAAGAGTCCAAAGTGGTGCTCAAGGCAGACATCCAGTTTGTCAAGGCGTCTTCATTTTTCAATGTTGGTCAAGTGGTTGTGAATTGGTAGTTGAGGCTAAACCTCCACTCTCGAGCTAACTTTTTGCCATGTTGACTCTCACGGCTTGCTTGATCGTTCTCTTAGCCACTTTGATTGTTAATTGTATCCACTTCCCTCTGTCCTCTGCATTTATATGTGCAACCAAAGAATTGATCGGTAACATTACTCCCCTCCTTGAGAAAGAGCTTGTCCTCAAGCTTGAAAGTAGGATACTGTGCTTGGAATGAAGTGAGTGGTTCCCATGTTGCCAGTGAACTAAAAGTTCCCAGCTGCCATTTAGAAAGCGGTTGCGAAGAACTGCCTCGGAAATAGTGGTGCCCAGAGTGCAAGGTGCTGGCGCCTGGCGGCGGACTGCCAATTGACTTTGGAGGAGGTCCTTGGTGTGGCTTGAGAAGGGATACGTGAAAAACATTATGTATACAAGCTTCGGCTGGCAATTTGAGCTTGTAAGCAGTCTGTCCAATTCGCTCAAGACTTGAAATGGACCAAAATATATTTGTAACAGTTTGGAATATTGTAAGTTGGCGATATGGTTGTAAATGGAGCTAGACCCAAGCACCGGTTTCAAAAGAAAGCTCGCGGTGACCTTTATCAAACTGATTTTTCATTCTCTATTGTGCTTGAGCCAATCTGTCACAAGCGCGTTTGAGAAGATCATCACGATCAAGTAGCTTCGATCAACGCCGTCCACTGTAGCTGTCCCAGGTATATAGGAAAGCATCCTGGGTGGGTCCCTGTCATAAATCATACGAAATGGTGTGTCCCCCAGAGATGAATGGTAGGACGTATTGAAACAATACTCCACCCAAGGCAGCCAACGAACCCATTCTTTGGGATAATCACTCTTTAACGAAAGGCCATGAGTGCGCTATGCCAAAACTGCATTTGGACTTTAACGAAAGGCCAAAACTGCATTTAGACTTCTTTAACGAAAGGCCAAGGTGGACATGATAAACGTGCCCGACCCAAGACTTGCTATAAATGAGTATGTCATCGAAGAAGATGAGGACAAATTTGCGTAGGTATGGTGCAAAGATGTCGTTCATTAAGCTCTGAAATGCGGACGGTGCGTTGGTGAGTCCAAACGGCATGACTAAGAATTCAAAGTGGCCATGATGCGTCTGAAAAGCTGTCTTTTCGATACTCTTCTGCCATCGGATTGGCCGGATGATACCTTGTTGGAGCATCTCAGAACATTGCCGCTCAATCTCGTCTTTTTGGAAGTAGGGGTAACGGTAAGGACGAACAACTCCAGGGCTAGTTCCGGGAAACAACGTGATCTTATGATCGCACACTCGTGTAGGTGGCAGTCCGAGTCCGGGCAAACGGAAAATGTCTTCAAATTGGTCAAGGAAGCTTTCCAATTTGGGAGATGGCGTGGTAATCATGTGGGCCTGAAGTGTAGGTGTGCTAACATGGTCATGCCATTCCACGTGCGTGTTCTGCCATCTGAAGCGCATGAAAAGACGTGAAAAATCCCATTCAATTGTGCCAAGATTGCGAAGCCACCGAACGTCCAATATCATGTCAAACCCGGGCAACGGAAGCACGTAAAAGTCAGTTGTAAATGTTCTTCCGTTCACTAAAAAGTCAAGTCGAGGACATGCACCCAAAATAGGTACCCGATCTCCATTGGCTACTAGAACATGAAGACATGATTTCTGGTGCATTGAAGGTTTACTGTCCGAAACTAGGCTTTGATGGATAAAATTATGGTACTGTCGGAGTCCACCAGAACTGTGATGGGTGTGTTATTAAGGGTGGCGGCTAACTGCATGGTAGAAGTGGAGCCGATTCCAGTCATAGTATGAAGAGATAGGGTGGCTCAAACTGCTCTTCGGACTGGTCATCCTCTATAATGTCGATAAAGAATAATTTCTTGCATTGATGGCCGCGAACCCAGGTATCGTCACAATTATAACAAAAACCCTTTTCTCTGCGAATCATAGCTTCTGCCCGAGAAATCTTTTTGAAGTGTGGATTGGAGGTGCGCCTAGGTGAATTTGATTCCGCAGAAGCAAGTACTGATTCTGAACGGGCAATTGATCGTGTCCGTATCGGTAGTGCAGGCGAAGAATAGCCTACACTGTATTTGCGCTCCATGGTCCTGGCCAGCATCATTGCAGAATCCAGGTCAAGAGGATCCTGGTATTCGACCTCCATGCATACAACCTCACGCAGGCCAGCGGTAAATATTTTTACTTGCATCCGGACAGAAATTCCCACGGTTCGAGGCAACATTTGTTGGAATGTTACGATATAATTCTCAAATTCGCCAATCTGTCATAGTTTTGCCAGATCGCCTTCTAGGTTCGAGCTTCTTGGTGGGCCAAAGCGTTATGTGCAGCGACTGAAGAAGTCGGTCCAAGAAATTGGTGAAGTGCCGGTATCCAATTGATTAGCCCACAACTGTGCGGTACCGGTCATATGGAAGGTCGCCAAACTTACATGAACTTGTGTGGGTGTTCGTTGCTGAATAAAGAAGCTCTCGCACCTTTTGAGCCATGACAGTGGATCACCTTTCCCATCGTACTGTGGAAACTCAAGCTTCATAAATCTGGGAATTGAGGATTCATCACTGTCACGGCGTGAATAGTCGACGTCCCTTCTGCGTTTGAACTGGAAGAAGTTTCCCCGTTTGTTTTGTGCACCGCTCCGGATAGAGCCTCCATCGTCGCCGGAAGGGTGGCCAGTTGCGCCATAGCTGTTTGCAAATCCGCTAATTGTTGTTCCAGAGCCAGTTGTCGTTGGTCCACACTCTCAATCATGGTTTTCAAGGATTCCGCAGAAGTAGACTCGGTCCCCATCATCCCAGAAGTAGATACCCAAGTTGTTAAGTGCGTGAGTTAGCGACCTCGTCCAAGGACGTGAACGAGAATGGCCGCAGGTAAACGATGAAATACTTGAAGCTATTTTAATTGACTGAGAATATATGAACGAAAATTAGAGGCTTAGTCGTATAATTACTGTTCTCTGACCTAGTCAAGAGATCTCATAATTAATGAGGTAAGAGTCAGTTTGGTCCTCGAAGTTACATAAAAGGGGTCAAATAAGTCCTTATAACGTCTTTACTGTCCGGCCGTCGCCATTTGGGGCAGTTCCCGGTGGAATTTTTTGATGAAATTATTTGAGCATCTTATTCATTAAGTCTAGTTCATACCAAATTTCAGCCAAAACTTAAATCTGGAAGGCATTCAAATGAAGTTGTGAAGATAACTGCGCTTTAACTGCGCAGTTATCTTCAAGACTTCATTTGAATGCCTTCCCGATTTAAGTTTTATCTGAAATTTGGTATGAGTAAACTAGACTTAATGAATAAGATGCTCAAAATTTTTTATCAAAAAACTCCATTGGGAACCACCCCAAATGACGACTCCCGGACAGTAAGGACGTTGTAAGGACTTATTTGACCCCTTTTATGTAACTTCGAGGATCAAACTGACCCTTACCTCCATAATTAATTAACCAAAAGCTGTTTATTAAAATTACTGGGATCCCCTTAAATAGATATTAAGGGTATCCTAAAAGCAATTAGGAAACTAAGTTGCTTATTCTAACAGAACTCTAATAAAGACATACTAATTAAGGCAGGACTAATTAAATAATACTAATATGACTCTCGCGGCTTGCTTGATCTTTCCCTTTGCCACTTTGATTGCTAACTGTCTCCGCTCCCCTTTGTCCTCTGCGTTTATATGCACAACCAAAGAATTGATCACGGTTATATGTGGCACTACAGTGGTAGTGTGAGAGACTGATATCGGTGAGTACCAGCGGCAGGATTGAAGGGGTTCTTTTCAAGCGATCAGTTGGGAGCACCACCTTGTAAACCTAGTTGAAGATGTTAGGAACTTTTGAATCAAAATGCACATCTCGCTATTTAATTGGGAGTATTTGTTAGGGGCCGGATCGAGCTGAAATTGTGCCTCGAGTGTAAAAAATGATGAACTAAACCCTAATTTCTCACCCTCACTTGACTATATTGTGAACTCTTATGCTCATTGGACGGATTTGCTAATTCTAGGAACTCTAATTCTCATTTATCTTGCAGCAGTGACCCAGTAGGCAAGTTTTTTTTTTATTTTTAATATCATGGCTGCCGGATGAACACTTCTTTTAATTTCATGGTTCAGATATTTTAAAGGCCCTGAACTTCTTGTTGATCTACAAGATTATGATTACTCGTTGGACATGTGGAGCCTTGGCTGCATGTTTGCAGGGATGGTAAGGAACATTCAGGGCATGTCATAGTTGTATGCTTAGGGAAATTGTCCTAAATAGGAGTAAAAATGTTTGTGTATTTCAAAATAGGACTTCCATGTGTTTATTTCCTAAATAGAAGTAATTAGTGCCATGTTTTGGTGGTATCAAACTTTAAACATAACACTATTTTCCAAACCTGTCAATAATTGCTCCTATTTAGAGAATAAAAACATGACAATCATATTTTGTATTTTTCAAACGGTTTTACTCCTATTTGGAAATTTTCATAGTACTTATAGTTTAACACAAATGCTTTGGAGTAGTGTCATCCTGAATGTAGAGTATGACCTGGATATTTTTAATGTCTGTGTTATAGATATTCCGAAAAGAGCCATTCTTTCATGGACAAGACAATTATGACCAACTTGTAAAGATTGCTAAGGTATATAAAAAGTAGTCCTTTTTTATTGATGTACAGCATTTTTAATTTTGACAAGATTCAACTCTCGAATCATGGGATCCTATTACATTGTCATGATTTAAAACTAAGTTTCATCGTATTGAATTTCGTCCCTAAATAACTTTTGAAACATGAATTTCATGGGGTGGAGGAGGGGCAAAAGGAGTACTTATTTTCCTTATCCATAAAGGATTGTTGAGCCAATTTTGAAGGGACCTTGTGCCATGCACTGTAGTTCATCTGTGTTTTATGACAGGTTATCTGGACCTGCCCCTGTTGTTTTATACTACGTACTATCTAATAAGGATTGGTGGAGATGGAATCTTGAGTTCTTACACATGGAAACTTCTTATGGTTTTACATTTCAATGGATTTGCAGGTATTAGGGACAGATGAGTTAAATGCTTATCTAACCAAGTATCATTTGCAATTAGACCCAAACCTTTCAGCTCTTGTTGGAAGGTTAGTAGTTTCTGTCTATCCCATATTTAGGACTACTCCGTATTACTCTTCTGGATATGATAAAATAATTTGTTAGTAAAACTGTGCCGTTCCAGGCATAGCAGGAAACCATGGTCTAATTTCATCAATTCTGAAAATCGACATGTAGCTGTACCTGAGGTAGGAGGAAGCTTTCATCATCTGTCCACGTTTTGCATGTATTCTCTAGTGTTCCGATGTGCATTATTTTTTTGTAGGCCATTGACTTTGTGGATAAGCTGCTTCGATATGATCATCAAGAAAGGCCGACTGCAAAAGAAGCCATGGTAAAATCTTAAAACCTGAATATTTGAGGGTGTGTTTGGATGGAGGGAGTGGGGGTGGGGAGGCTTTGGGGGGCTTCATGACTTTAGTCTATGAGGCAAGCTGGCAAGCAAAAAAGAAAATTAGGGAACCAAACAAGCAGCAACACGCGAAGCATTAAATCATCCATGTCTATTTATGCAGGCTCATCCATATTTCCATCCCGTGAGAAATGCTGAAAGCAGCAGGGCTCGTTAACATTAGGGGATGCTTCCTATTCTTGGCTTTTTCCCCTTTTTTGGAAGTTGATAATTGTGAATTGCGGAAGAATTTCTGCGATTAAAAAAATTGGCCTTGTCCCCTTTCCCCCCTGTTTTTTCCTTTAGAATATCGTCAAGATTCCAACATGTATATTTGACCGTTTGGCGTCATAACGTGCGCCATCAGCAGCACTGTGGCCCTTTTAAATATTCTGCTGGGTGTGGTTTTCATGCAAAGCCACACTGGGTCTGCTAGAATTTCCTGTTATTGGTACCTTTGCATTTTATTGGTTTTTATTTGCTATATAGAGTGAAGGGTAAACGTTTTGTACGTCATTACAATGATGAAAAAGAACCAAGTGTTAGATACTCAATGATCTCACATTCAATGAACAAAAAAGGTTGCATGAGCAATTGCATATAAGGGTGGACTCGGGCCGGGTGGCCCGACACGGAACCGGCACTGTGCTGAACCGGCCCCCGGCCTGGTGGCCCGGCCAGTGACCAGTCCAGGTAGGCCCGGCCTGGGGGCTCCCGGTGCGGGCTCGGGTCACCCAAATTCCCAAAAGCCGAATCGGCCCGGCTAGTTCGGGCTCGGTTCCGGGCATTTTATTTTATTTTTTTTCATTTTTTTTAACTTTTCGGGTTGGGCTGGGTATTTTGGGCCATTTGAGGTGGTTTGGGGGTTGGTGTGGGAGGGGGGCTAATTAGGAAAAGGAAAGAAAATTGACTCGAGGCCTGGCCCGGTCCGGCCAGCGTATTCAGTCAGCGTGTTTGATTAGCGGAATAAGTTGGTGGGTTGTCAGAAGAGATTTGATAAATTAGCTGTTTGACCAGGGATGGACTCGGGTCTGGGCCGGGTTCGGGTTGGGCCTAGGCCCGGGCGGGCCGGCGGGTCAGAAATGGTGGACTCGGGACCGGCCCGGGTAACCACCGGGTCTGGGCCAGGCCGGGCCGGGCCCATTATATTTTTTTTTTGTTTTCCTCTTCCTAATTAACCCCCCTCCCACCCCCAACCCCCCAAATCACCCCAAATGGTCCAAAATATCCAGCCCAACCCGAAAATTTAAAAAAAATTGAAAAGGAAAAAATAGTTTTTGGCCTGAACCGGGCTCGGGCCAGGCCGGGTCGGGCCTTGTTTTGGGTGACCCGAGCCCGGACCGGAAAAACCACGGGCTGGGCCTACCCGGACCGGTCACTGACCGGGCCACCGGGTCAGGCCGGGCCGGAACAGTACCAGGCCGGTTCCGGGTCGGGCCACCCGCCCCGAGTCCATCCCTATGTTTGACCATCAAATTATAAGAATATGTCATTTTTCAAAACGCTAATCCAAAACCCTCAGGGCCCATTTACTTGTTTCTCCAGTTTTCTGTTTTCTTTTTTGTTTTCCGTTCTCCAGTTGACCAGTTGTCTGTTTTCATTTTCCAAATTCATTTTCCAAATGTGAAAACATGTTTTCCAAATTTGAAATAACACAAAAGGTGAACATAAAGGATAATCCACAAACAAAGTTTAATAAGTAACATTTATAATAAGATATTGTCTTAAAAACGAAATACGAACACTAGTAATACTTTGATGTTGTCTTCAAAGTTCAAACATTATAGTCATCCCAATTCCCAAATTGTATTTGCAATAGTTTCTCGAACTTCATGCATTTGTTTTTAGTTGAGTCATATCGAATTGCATCGTTTCATTTTCACTGGTACTAGAACCGGTCGGGCTTTTTTTCGAAATGTTGGGCCCGGAACTGGCCCTGGTTGATATTGGGTCCGGGCTAAACCAGGCCGGGCCAGGCTCGGTTCTATGTATTTTTTTTGACTTTCTAATTAACCCCCGACCCCCTCCTTCACCCACCCCCAAAACCCCTCCAAAACACCTAGCCCTACCCATGGAAAAGAAAAAAAAATGAAAAAAATTGAACCGGGCCCGTTCATGAAAATCATGGCCCGGAACCGGCCCGCCAGAACTGCCCAAACCGGGCTGAAGCCCGGAACCGATCCGGTCCGATCCGGCCATCCGGTTCGGCCCGATTGGGTCCATGTCTAGGGGTGATGCACACTTCTTGAGTTCTACGTTGGACCTTCAACCAATCGTGAAAGCAAACAAACGTCTCAAGAGAGTTTGCGCTCAATCTCGTTCTATAATCTATTAGCACGTTATCGGCTTCACTAAATTCTTGTTCTACGACAACTGTGGATACCGGCATTGCTAGTACTTGCTTAGCTATCTTTGATAAAATCGGGAACGATCTTTCTTTTTCCTTCCACCACTTTAGAACGTCATAAGTCATCTTCTTCTTCTTCATAATCAACAGGAAATGTTAGATACATAGAAAGCTCGTTAATCGAGCTTTGTTCATTAACGGAAGTTGATTTACTTTTTTTCATAAGATTGCCTAATGCAGATTTAAAAAGTGATTTTCATTTAGATGAAGAAGTTCGTGTCGGGGGAGGAGGTGCGTTACCATATTATGCATTAAACTAAGTAAATAATTCATATAATAAATTACTAACTTTTTGGTATTCTTGTTTAGGGTTTATGGGCTTATCCTCGTAAATAGGAAATGAATCAAAAAAAGAAGCATAATAGTAATCTAAACATTGCCCCAAAGAATCAAGTCTATAACGGGGATCAAGAATAAATGCAATACAATATATATGCTGAATATGTGAATAATATTTTAAAAACTTCTCTTTCATGTAAGAACAAAAATAACTAACGTAAGGGGCATCAGGATAGTAACAAAAAGCGCCTGCGAGATTAACATTTTCAACAAAAAATTGGTTTGCGGTAGGTGTATAAACATGAAAAAAAGTTTGAGTTGCATTATTAAAAAACACCAAAACACTCACAATTTTTTCCATAGTGTCGATGTCGCCGGGTTTATAATATAGTTAGCATATTTTTTTACAAAAGCAGGAAAATGGTTTTTAAATCTAATAAGTACATCAATTAAGTTTCAAGTACTATTCCAACAAATAGATAAATCTTTAGGAAAAGCATAATATTTGACACGTCTATCTCTCAAATATAGATGTCATGGCATTTTTAATGGATTACTTGCCCAAATAAGTCTAATCCCCACTTCACTACCTCCATAGCATCTCGCAACGCGGCTAGCCCGTCTTTTACACATAAATTTTAGAATATGACATGCACAACACTGATGAAAAAACCTACCCATCAAAGTAGAAGAATCACACAATTCACGCAATCTAGGTATAGCAACACTATTATTACTAGCATTATCAAAACCCATAGCAAACACCTTATCAATCAAATTGCACTCAATTAAAATACGCTCAAGCAGAATATAAATATTATCAGCGGTGTGTCGATAATTAAATTCACGAAAAGCAAGAACACGTTTATGCATTTCCCAATCATGATCAATAAAATGTGTAGTCACACCCAAATAATATAAATGATGATGAGTATTCTCCCATATATCACTACAAATACTAACACGTCCATTACAGTTTGCGAAAAATATTTGTAATTTTTTCTTTTCCAAAACATATTGTCTTATAACTTCTTTTTAATCGTTTTGCGACTATAGTTTCGAAATTGAGGATTTAAAGTACCTTGAGCATATTCTTTTAAAGTAAGACTTTCAGAAAAAATAAAAGACAATTTTTCTTAAACTATTAGATGAGACATACCAGTCAAATGTCTTTGATTATCATAGGACAAATTACCAAAGGGTTGCCCAGTTCCAAACCTCGATATTTGAGTTTGCTTCATCTTGCCTTTGTCTATTTTTGCATACTCCGTGGGGTGAGCGGACTGAAGATGCCTTTTGCAACTGCCGTATCCTCTGGAAATTCCCAAGCTATAAATTTTGGGGCAATGTTTGCAATGTGCGTACCTTTTTTCGGTTTTCTTGTTTTTAACCTTTGTAAAATTATTTTCAATAATTGGTGATTTACCTTTCTTAGCGGGTTGGGATGAACCACCCTCGTCCTCAGCCTCGACCTCTTCCTCATCGTCAGGGGTGCCCCACTTAAATGAATTGCCTCATTTATGATCACACATTAGGGGGTGGGGGTAAAAATGGGGTACCTTTAGCATTTGTGAAAAGGATAACATCCCGTTCTTGATGGTTCCTCACGAATACATGAAAGGATGTAAATTGAGCTTTGAGCGGTAAGCCTTCTTGATCTATGAGTGTGATATATGTGTTGTTTTGATGTACTGCGTAACACTTAGAAGAGGATTTTGACTTAAATGGTGGCGTCATGTGAGGACCAGACTTTTCAGCTTTTCATATGGTCGCTACTCTGTGTTATAGTGCCATCCTACGGAGTATTACATAGTGGGCCATTCTTGGTACACATAAAATGTGTTCATTTTCTGTGTACACAAGCAATTAGAGAGGTTTTAACATCAAATCATGCTTCATTTTAAATGAATTGCCTGTACATAGATAACTAGAGGAGTTTTGTGTACACTTTGTGTACAACTCATGTACATTAAGAATTTTCCATTTCATTACGTGGTAGTGGGTTTAGACCTTCTTTCTTCGGCTTGTGTGTTGACTGTGGACTGTTTTAGGGCCATGTCCTATCCATCTCTATTCCGTTTTGACCATTGTGCAATTGAAATGCTCTTTTATTTTTTTTATTGGGAAAACTATCAAATAAGTTCACTTACTTTTTACAAAAAGTCAATTGAGTCAATGTACTTTTTTGTGAGTCAATTAAGTCCATCAAGTATAAAAAAACAATCAAATAAGTTTTTTCACCGGTAATAAACCGGTTACCCGGTTAATGCCTACGTGGATGTCCTTGTTGGCATTTTTTTACTGTTTTCTAATTTTTCTTTAATTTTCTTTTCTTCTCCTTTTTCCTTTTTCTTTTTTTCTTTTCCCTCTTCCTCTTTTTTCTTTCTTTCTCGTTCTTCTTGTCCGCTGTGTTCTTTATTTACGGATTGGGATCCTCTACCCGACTAGGAGGGTCCTTGCGCATCCGACGGTCGAGCAGCGACAAGGACGACCTCGAGATAAGAGAAAAGGTGGACCCAAGATCTACGGTCGTTGAATTGTGGATCGGAAGGTTGTCCTGAAGCAAGGCACTCTACCTTGCGCTAAAGCAAGGCAGAGGCTCCTGATCCTGTATTTACCCGCCCCCTGCTCTTTTTTTTCACTTCTTCCAATTCCTTCATTTTTGCCGCCTCCTCCTCCCATTAGAACAACCTCCAGCCACCACTTTCACCTCCTCCATTAAAGCGTTGCCCCGGCCTCCATAACCACCATCTTCGTGTGCGGCCTCCACCTCCATCGCCCTACTTCCATACGCACCGCCTCCGGCCATCACATCTGCGGCCTCCACCTCCGCCTCCGGCCACCACATCTACGGCATCCACCTCCTCCTCGTCCATTAGGGCGACCTCCAACCGTCCCCAAATCCATAGCCACCCACCTCCGCGTGCGACCTCCACTCACCCCAACCTTCATCGATCTTCGCTGCCACATCCATTGGATCAACCTCCGATCGTCATGGCCTCCATCTATGTCACCCCTACCTGAATAGTTACAGGCTCCGTCATCTCTTATTCGGCCTCAGTCACTATCTCCGCCGGACCGCCAATCAGTGGCGGACCCAGAAACTCAGAATCACGGGGTCCCTACTGTAATGTAACTCTTTAATAATTAAAGATATTCCAAAATTTTAAAAAGAAGAAATTTTAAAAAATTAGTTCACGACGAAATTTTTTATGCACTTAATAAAAAATTAATAAAAACAAGTAAAATATTAAAATAGCATAACGTTTCATAGTTAACATATACAACAATTTTAAAGATATTGCAAAATTTTAAAGAAATGTCTACTATCAACTAGAGCCCGTTTGGTAACAATGAAATCGGCTGAATCGACTGATTCTGCTGAAATTTATGAAGTTTTGACTGAAGTGGTTGTATTGGCTGTTTCTGCTGATTATGAAAAATTATATTTAAAATATATTATATTAATAAAATAAAGAAGAACTGATATGAAAATATAGATAAAATGGTCATCTACAACAATATCGGTCAATACAGCTTGAAAAGTAACTTCAACCTTATTTTTCTTATTATTACATAATTAAGCACGCAAAATCAAAAGTTACATGTTTGGTTAAAGAGTTGGTTGATAAGCCTGATAAGCCGATGATGGAGTATATGGCCCGAGAACCCCCGGCCCACAGACTCCTACTACTCCAGCAAAGGCCCGACAGGCCCAACAGGCCCAAATCACAGCGCCCAGAGTACCAAGCAGTCCGCACAACGCACAGGGGTGCCTTCGGCCCCCTGGCCGAAGGCTCCAAATTATCACAGAGCGGGTTTCTCAAGCAAATTAGGAAACTGGGAGAAAACGGCGAAAACAGTAGCCCTCGGCACTGTGAGCCCTCGGCACCAGGGTGCCATCGGGTGGGAGAGCCCTCGGTTACTGCTCTATAGCCGAAGGCATCTCACTCGACAAGATATCTTCCTCACATGCGTACAGATCACCGTACCCCGCACAGACGTCCCATCCAACAGCCGCATTAAATGCGGCCACATGCGGCTGCCAGCGCCAACCAGTTGAGGTGACCCCTCGGCCAATGAGCGCTTGACACGTGTCCCTGCCCGGCATTTATTGCTACTATAAATAGCACCCCATTTCGCCATTTGTAACGACGCTAAAAAGTGATAGCACACTGAATACACTCTCTCTCTACTTTGATTTACTTGCTCTGACTTCTGTCTAAGTTACTTCCCGCAATAACCCTTCGGATATATACCCCCGGGTAGACTATCCATCATTTGGTGCTCTCGTTGAGAGGTCGAACAATCAAGTAAGAAACCCTCCCCCTCGACCAAACACAAAACACTAGCCCTCTATCAAAATGGTGAGGACAACACGTGCCAACTCAAAAAACGTGGAAGACAAGAACCTGGCCCTCGAAAACGTCAACGCCCCCGAAGCCTCTCACAGGGCTCCCGAGGGCGGTGTCATCGCTGGGTTGGAACAGGCGGCTGTCGACCTACGCCTTCAGATCCAACAAAATGCCCCCGATGCCCGCCTCGGCATCGAAGCCAAGAAGAAAAACCGGAGCGATGACCAAGTCAGCCCTCCGGTTCTCACCATCGACGTGCAATCGGCGCTCTCCGCCTTCATCCAAACGCTCACCCAGAACCCGGGTGCCTTCGGCACCCTGGCTCCAGCTCACCCTCAGATCGGGGAAAACATCATACTTCCCCCTCTGCCACACCCCTTCGGAAATCCCACCCCTCGGGTGAGAAACGACGAGAGGTTGGTGGCCCAAGAAACATCCTCCCAGGAAGTTCAGTCCCGGGACCGCCATAATGACAACAGGGAAAGGCCCCGTACTTTCGCCCTCAACCGGCTCGGAGGAGAGCCAGACCGCCGAGGGGTCCAAGACCGCCTCGGGGGGAAAGCACTCCAAAGGCCCCAGGAAAGCGGGGGATCTGTTTCGAGGGCAGACGAGGAGCGTCCCCCTCGGGGCAAAGGCAAGGCACCCCTTCATGCCGATGATGCTCGCCACCAGATCAACCAGGCCCACTCGGCCCGGGTTCGTTCGCAGGGGGCGGAGACCCTCCCGAGGGACCCTCGGGACGAGATTATTGCGGCCCTCCAATGCCGGCTTGACGAGATGGAGTCCAACAAAGCTCACGCCACCACCTCCACCCCCCATTCAGATCTCAAATACGAGGCCATGATGGCCAAAATGGAGGAGTTACAGAAGAAGGTGGTCGAGGGCTCCGGGGAACCCGTCATCCAGCTCCGGACTCGGACGCCATTCACCCCAAGGGTATTGGCGGCCCGGATCCCGGAGAAATACCGAGGGCAACACATACAGCCCTACAACGGGAAAACGGACCCCCAGGAACACTACAGCAAGTACCAGAACAACATGATGATGGTGGGGGCGTCAGACGAATATTTGTGTCGTTGGTTCCTCTCCACCTTAGAGGGGCCGGCATACGAATGGTTCAACAGGCTGCCCGAGGGCTGTATTGATTCATGGCAAGAACTCGCCCAGCGGTTCTTGACGCAATTTGCTGGGAGGCGTCGCACAAGGAAGCACTTCTCCCACCTCCTAACAATACGCCAGAAGAAGGATGAGACCCTTCGGGATTTCATGGAGCGCTGGAGGACGGAGGCCGACAAGGTCGACGGTGCTGATGACGGGACCCTCCTGGCCCTCCTACAAACCGTCCTTCGCACCGGTAACTTTTCAAGGAGCCTCATCATTGAACCCCCCCGCGACTACATAAGGGCTTTTCAGCGGGGGGGGCCGATATGCTGAGGCCGAGGAGGTGGAGAAGTATCACCAGCATCCGGACCAGCAGCCCCCGAGGGCTGACAACAAGCATAACCGAGGGCCGGGGGCTCCTCCAAATCACCCCAAGGCTTCGGGACCCTCTGATGACCGCCCTCGGCAAGGCCAAGCCAAGCCCGGGGGAGGTTATAAGAGCAACCCTAAGACTTGGGCCCAGCCCATTCTCCTGGACCGCCCTCGGACACCATTAACGCACCCCGTCAGCATCATCCTCGATTTTGCCGAGGAGAGGGCCTCGTTGAGCGCGACTCTCGCGCACCCCCGGAGGTGCATGCTATCAACCCTCAGTTCCCCTATTGTCGCTTCCATCGACACCAGGGGCACAGGACCGATGACTGCCATCAGCTGAAGACGGCCATCGAGAGATTAATACAGGCAGGGCACCTGTCCCAGTTTGTCCAGAGCCCTCGGCAGGAGGGACCTCCCCGAGGGCACCATACGAAGGTTAACCCGAGGGAGGAGAGCCATTGGTGTATTCTGATGGTCTCCTAATAGGCCCAGCCTTACCAAGAAACCAAGTTTCTTGATGCCTTCGCCATCATTCAAAAATTCAACCTTCGGCTAAACCCGAAAAAGTGCACCTTCGGCGTCCAAGGGGGCAAATTCTTAGGCTACATGGTGAGCCGGAGGGGTATTGAGGCCAACCCCGAGAAGATCCAGGCCATCATCAATATGGAGCCCCCACGCAATGTGAAGGAAGTCCAACGGTTGACGGGCCGCCTGGCAGCCCTCAACCGTTTTCTATCTAAATCGGCGGAGAAATCTCTACCCTTCTTCCAGATCATGAGGAAGACGGCTGGCTTTCTATGGACTCCGGAATGCCAGGAGGCTTTCGATGAGCTCAAACGATATCTATCTTCACCTCCTGTGCTCTCCAAACCCAAGGTAGGGGAGACCCTCTACCTCTACCTGGGGGTTAGCTCGGCGGCCATCAGCTCTGTGCTCATCCGGGAGGAAGACGGCATCCAGCATGCCATCTTCTACGTTAGCAAGACCCTAAGGGAGGCCGAGCTCAGGTACTCCCCTGTGGAAAAAACGGTGCTAGCCATCGTTTGGACTGTCAAAAAGTTGGGCCACTACTTTCAGGCTCACTCGGTTCAGGTCCTCACTCATCAACCCCTCGGCGCCCTCATGAGGAGCCCCACCAGCTCCTCCCGCATGGTTAAATGGGCTATCTTCTTGAGCCAGTACAACATTGACATCCGCCCAAGGCCTGCCATCAAGGGCCAAGCCCTGGCGGACTTTGTGACGGAGTGTGCCGCAAGGGCAGCCACGGACGGGGAGCCCTCGGCTACCTCGGACGACTGGTGGACCCTCTACACTGACGGCTCCTCCGCGACCAAAGCATGCGGGGGAGGGGTAGTCCTCATTTAATACAATTACCAATTTATTTGTGTAACTTTAAGGACTTTGTTATTGGACTGATTTTAGTCTTAGATCAAACCACATCAACCGAAATTATGAGATTATGGTTCAAGTGACTAAATCTGATATATTAGAAAAGAATGATATTCAAATTATATGTTATAAGATATGAAAAAAGTCATATGAAAAAGTGGCTAAGATAAATTTTAGTCATCTCACCGAAAAAATATTTTTAACTTGCTTATTTTAATTATTACAAATTCAGTGCGCGAATTCAAGAATTACGTGATTAATGACGAAATTAGTTTATAAAACAGATAAGCTGAAATTCGGGGATACATACTGGCTTTATAGTAGTATTTGTTATGAAAAAAATTGGACATAGGTTGAGAAAGTTAGATTAAAAGTTGGGCAATAGAGGTGCATGATAACAATAGGTGCGCCAGGTTGTTCCATAATTTTATTTTCAAAAAAGTAGACGCTTAGGGAAATCGATCCTTTAACCTGCGCACGTACAAATCCTCAAGATTTGGCCTCCTCTTGTTGCTCTAGCTCCGTATTTGTGTTCTAATCCAGTTGCGATTGTATAAATACACTGATTACTTAACTTTATATAAAATATATACAAATATATATAGGTATTTTTTTGGAGGTCCATGAGGTCCCGGGACCCGTGGGACCCTTAGTGGGTCCGCCATTGCCGCCAACCAAGCCCCCATAGACCGGTAGATTTTATAGGGAGAAGATTGAAGGAGAAGGACGTCTTGGGAGAAGATTTGGAATTGACGGAGAAGGGGTGAAGCGAACTGGTCGTGGACCGGTAGAGTGGTAGACACAAAGAAAGGAAAGAGAAAAAACAAAAGAAAATGGAAAAGAAAACCAAAAATAATATAAATAAATGGAAAATAGTAAATAAAAAGCCAACTAGACAGACACGTAGGCAGTCAACCAGCTAACCGGTTGATTACCCACAAAAGGCTGATTTGGTTAATTTTTCATACTTCACAGACTTGATTAATCAGTTTAAAAGTATATGAACTTCATTGACTTTTTGTGGAAAGTATGTGAACTTATTTGATAGTTTTCCCATTCTAATCTCAAATAATTGGAGTGGACATGAGTGCTCTTTTATTTACTTGATTTAATACGGAGTATTTAGTTTAGTATTTTATTCTATTTTTTTTATTTACTAATTGGTGTTAAAATTAAAAACTTAACGTATTCAACTCATTTAAAGTTTTGGACTAATAAAGCCGAGATGATTGAATTGATTTATTTATCTTCTTTTAAGGACAAGTCGTTTTATTTTAGTCATCATTGGAGTAGCAAGTTCAACAATGTTAGATTAGACTAAATAGATGTGAGATTAGCGAATTCGATTGGAAGCTTTTTGATTATTTTAGTGTAGTGTTAGACTATTGTATTGCTTTGTTTGTTGTTCTTGCTTTTACCATTAATAAAAAAAGTTACTTCATCTGTCTCATAAAAAGTACAGAAAAGATACTTGTGATTGAGTTCATTTTCAGATAAGATGATACGTTTCATTCTTTATCATAGTGGTTCATGTGTTTGAATTCCGACATCGTTGTTTTATTATTTAAATGAAACGACATTGTTTCAGATTCCAAGGGAAAAAATAGATATTCAAAGCAGGCCCAACATCAAAGGCCCAAACCCCAAAAGAAAGAAGACCAAGCCAACAACAGCGCCCAAATGTTACGCGCATAACCCGAGCAGTTCCGCACTTGACACTTCTGCAGTTAGGCAAGCATCGTAGCAACAAGCAGTAGACTGAGTAGAGCCGCCGGTGACGCCGCCACACCGGACCGCCAGCCTCACCGATCGCCGTGCGTCCGCCGCCCGGTCATGTCCCTCCGTCATCCGCCTGTGACCTGTCCAGTTAGTTTTATGTTTTCCCATTTTTCCTTTTTTAATTAAATTAAATATTTGGTATTTCATTATTAAATTTTTACAATTCATAAGTATGAATTATGATTTGAATATTATTGAAGTGTATGTAATGTAAAATAGATTGAATTTAATATTTGATTATGTATTAATGTATTATTGATATTAAATTTTGAATTTGCAATAGTTTGAATTAATTATATGTGTTTAGAAGAATCGATAATGATGTTATTATTCAACATTTTTCAGAAACTCGTAGGTTGGATTTGACATCATCACGTAAGGCTTTTGATTACAATTGTTATGTTTTATTGGTTTGGTTTGTTAAAAAAATGTCACGTAGTACTCCGTATTAATTAATTGGATGGTTTAGTATATGTAATGATTCCCGCTTAAATGATTTTATCGTTCATATATAAAACAGGTCAATACACAAGAACATGTATTATCTATCAACATGCTAGTGATGATGATACATTACTAAAAAAATGATGAAACGTCGTACGTTGAGGAGGATGTAAATTGGACTATAATCCCAATCTGACAGATAGAGAGTGAGACTCTGTCGTTACTTGCAGAGGCCCATTTTTAGCATAGTAACCCCTCATCGCAGTTGCCAGGATTTGAACCCGGGATCTAACCCCTGTGGCCTTGCTACCAGTTGAGCTATGCCCATGATGAAAAAATCTATTGGCATACACTATTTGTACACACTCTTAGACACTCATGTTTGTGAAAGCTTTTTTTATATCTTTCCTAGCCAAAACGTATTTGACAAATACGTTTTGTCTGAGACAGATATAAAAAAACATCTCACAAACATGAATGTGTAAGAGTGTGTACAAATAGTGTATGCCATGATACATTAGTAACATGTAGGCATGGATGCATGTTTAAATACGTACGGCATGCATGAATGACCGATGGGAAAGGCTTCTGAATTTGTTCTTATCCTTTTAAAGCTTTTTGAATGAGCTGATGAGAGTCCCATGCTTTCCGTTTCAGTACCTTTTTGGCTTTTGCACCACCTCGGCCTATGCTTCTCTTTTATTTATTTTTCCCCTCTTTTTCCTCCCCTAATTCTTCCTTTTTTGTTTCAATTAGTACTCCGTATAATAATAATCGGACACACTCGACGTCCAAAATACAACTTTAGTTTTTAGTGCCATGTAATGTTATAAATCATTGGTTCTATTTAATTATTTGTTTAATTAACGGGATTAATCATTTGATTGGCATGATTATATTTAATTTGTTTAATTGTTAAGGAGTATATGATTAGCATAAGCTTTGTAAGATCCGGTTCGGTATGAGTGCAATTTTGTTCACCTCTTCAAGGAAGTGAACATCACCCTCATCCTCATTTGTTGTCATGTGGTTTCCCAAATCCCATTTTTTTTTCTTTAAATTAATTTAACGTTTTATTTATTGTTCAAATTTTATAAAATAATATATCAGATTTAATAACTTTTTAAGATGTTTCTAATAGTATCAATATTGTATACTACCTCCGTCCCAAATTGATTTGCGAATTTGACTTTTTTTGTCAAACAATTTTGTTTCGTTCACTTCATTAGGATGCCAATTTTTTATTATATTCTAATTTGGAGTTTACAACTTTGAAGAGATTTTGATGTAGTTTATGAATATGTAAATTTTAATTTTTAAAATTGAATTAATTATGCATAGGGAGAATTGACTTTTATTATTAGTTGACCAAAAAATGTTGACTTTGCAAAACAAAATAGGATGGAGGGAGTATAAAAAAGTTGGACAAAAAATAGTATTTTTATAAATATTCATTCCTAAGTGGATTTGTTTCTAATTTTTTATATGCAATATTGCTATCATATGAAAGATCTTAAAAAATTAAAATTTTGATATATTTTTTTTTAAAAAAATTGGATTAAACATTATATTAAAAAAGTTAAAACAACTTTCAAATAGTTAAGAATTTCTTGCCACAGAGAAAAGAGGGTGAACAAAATTGAACTCATTCGATATACCCATAATCATTTTTAAACGGACTGAATCTGATAAATTATAGGAATATTATTTTAAATTATATTTTATTTAATATAATTAAGAAAAAATTACATGAAAAATAGCTAAAAGAATCTTTTATAATAATTACACTCAATTCAGCCAGAAAACTAACTATAATCTTACTTATTTTGATTGTTACCAATTCAGCGCAACGCTCGAAATCGAAAATCACATATTCCGCATTTGATAAAATGTTGACTAATAAGGGTGATATAAGTTAAAAATAAGGCTTATCTAACGAACTCTTTCAAGAGTTCTACGCTCTCTTTTAGACTTTTCGTCTTCTGTGTTTTTATTCAAAAAAATCCAATTTACTGAAAAATCATATAGAACTAAATTATTAAGAGAAAAGCTACTCAAAACCTACTTATTAGGAAGATAAGACTGTGCGATCTGTGCCGGCCCTGAGTTTTTTGATTACATTTGACTTTGTAGTGAATATTGTTCTCTACATTATGATTCCTCTCGAGAAATAATAATAGGAGTATTAAGTTATTATCATATGTTTTGATGATAACTAAATAATTGCATTGTTTCATTTCAATTGTTATAAAATACGTAGTATAAAAAAATACGGAGTATATGTATTGAAGATTAAACACGGCCAGTCGGCCAGGGCAAAAGAATAGTATCTGTATTACTTTTAAAGTAAATTAAACATAAATATATATTATCAAGAGCAAAATTAACGGAAGAAAATAATTGACCCCTACTTCTCGAATTCCTAGTCTAACAATCAATGTTAATTTTCAAATTAGAAAAAAATGTTTACCCACCAAAACAGAGATGGTTGAATTTGCATGTTCCCCGGCGGCGATGTGGTGTAATTAGGTTGTACTCCGTATGACTTTTACTCTCAATACTCACTTTTGCTGGATGAATGGGCCCGGACTGCTTAATTTAATCCTAAGAAACACGAAGGGAGAATTTGATGAATGGGTGAAGTGGTCGGAAAGTTGGAGGAATGATGAAGGATCGTGACTCACAATGATCGTGTGAAGGTTACAGCTTCTGTGTTAGACTGAGCTTCTGTTACGCGGAGTACAAAATATATTATCACTGGACTGACTCAGTGTTTGTGATTTACAACCTCTTATATGCGTTGTTGGATCGATTGGGACATGTGAGGCCTTTGGGTTGGAAATTCAACCTTTTTGGAGGAACAAATGGAGATATGGACTTTCCACCGTTATGGGTGATATTTGAGTTTGTATTTTATTTTCAAAATTATTAATTTATACACCCAATTGAGGTATAAAATCATTTGACTCTCCACCACCATTTTATATTTATTACTCAAAATATAGAATGCAAAGTCAATTCTCCCCAATACAAATTATATCGTAATACTCCATATTTCTTAATAGAGTTAAATAAATACGAACTATATAACTTCTCTTGATTTATATATGTCTGTTTTAATACATTAAAGATCCCATTCAATAACAAGTGCACACTTTTATTATACTCCCTTCTGTCCCGTTGGACTTTGCCAACTTTCCTTTTTTGGTTGTCCCATAAAATTTTGCCACTTTCCTGTTAAAGCAACTAATTTGTGGTTCTGCACAAATCTCAACCACACATGTTTAACTATTCTTATTTCTCATCTACTTTGCACTTGGAAAAGCCTACCGAGATGGAGGTAGTATTATTATCTTATTTAAGAGGACCCCATTAATGAATGAGGGGTTTGAGCAGCGTTGGTGTGAGAAATTGTTAGGTACGTAGTAGTACTTGTATTAGATGGTAACTTTATAAAGAAGTTTGTATCATACTCCCTCTGTCCTGGTCAATTTTTTCAACTTTCCTTTTTGGGTCGTCCCAATTAATTCTTCCAACTTCCACTTTTGGAAAAAATATGTAGTTCACATTCATTCACTTTTTTCTTATACAACTACAACCATACATTTCCACTTTATTCTCACTTTCTAAATTTGCGAGCCAAGTCAAACTTGAAAGAAATGACCGGGACGGAGGGAGTAGACATTTTTTGGTTTTAAGAGAATGAATTGTCTGCCACCGACAAAATTTGAGAAACTTTTTTTGTTTTGCCTGTAACAGATAAATTTATTCTTATCGGTGTCATAAATGTTTTACATAAAAAATGACAAAAGTTGTCTACAACATAAACAGTTGGCGGCTTGTATATGACGCGTGTAGATATTACACACGTCATATATACACCAAACAACTTTAACCTTATATGTGGAGGGTCCAAACTTAAAACTTTAACATACTCATTACAATTATATATACATCATTGAGAAGTTGAAGAACATTGCAACTCTTCTTTATCACTACTAATGTGTTTTAATTTGAGGAGTAAATATCTTCCACTTACTTAACATCATGTTTCTAGTGTTTCTCTTTGATCATTATTTGCCCACTAATACCATTTGCACATTGGAAGAGCTGAGAAAGCTGTGAGTGTTGGGCAACTATGACCCATCCGTGATCCATTTGGGGTGGATATATATTAACCAAATGAGAGTGAATTTGATGATAATCATACATGTAGGAGAAAGATACTTCCTATAAAATATTGTCCCCAGAAGGGTGAATTTGTCGTAAATTTTCTTCAAATAAATTAGTAAATGATATTTTTATCCGTCTCTAAACTTTTACTTACCCAATTAATTTTGTTATCCTTAATTATCATTATACATATATTTTGTGCTCCGTAAATAATGATAATAACGGGTATTAGCCCTTACTAGGAGTAAAATAAGCCCAAAATTCAACAATAGGAGTACAATCATTTTATTTCTTAAATAAAACTAATATATGTTTCTTCTTCCCATTCTACCCCTTCCTATAATTTCCAATAGATTTATTTTATTAACAAGAAAATCATAGTTTTATTTTATAATAAAAATATAAAAAATAATAAAATATTTATAAAATAATATTGAAAACTTGAAAAAATAAAATAAAAATAAAAATTTAAAATAATAAATAAATTATTTAATTTTTTTATAAAAAGTCCAAAAAAAATAAAATACCTAAAAAATATTTAAAAACTATGTAGATCACTGCTAACGCGACCTCTGCCTCCCTGCACCACCGACTCCGGTCGCCAAAAAAAAAAGCCATCTTGTGTAAAAAATGCCACATTTCTCTGAAAATATCATAAAGATGGCATTTTTACTCTTTGAAAATATCCAACTTTCTCTTGCTTTCTCTTCAAAATTGCATCATGATGACATTTTTACCCAACTTGGCAATCTTTTCCGGCGACCGGAGGTGGCGGTGCTGGAAGGTGGCTGAGGTAGTGGTTGAGGTGTATATATTTTATAATTATTTTTTACGATTTTTATTTTGATTGTTTTTATATTTTATAATGATTGTTTAAAAATCCCATTATCAAGGACAAAGAAAAGGGTAGAATAGGAAGAGTTAGTCCTATTTTGAGAATTTAAACTTTAAACTTGCAATTATCTCTTTATTTACTCTTATTTAGATAAATGTCTCTAATAATAATAACCCAAATGCACTTCAATTTTCTTCGACACGTATGAAAGGTAGCCTAGATTTCCACGTATATCTAGTAGCTAGACCAATAATTTGTTTGAATTGACAGTGTAGAGTAAATATTTTCTTATTGAAAAAGAATACGTACTGTTTTGTCGAGGTTAATTATTCTCTTTTCGTTTACATTACTTTTAGATCGGTGGGTGTAGACGTCAGAATGTGAACCTACCGACACACCTATTTTTTATTTGAGTAAATAGAAATTTAGAGTAATACAAAAAACGTGGAGAAATGATGTGTATAAAGGAATTTTTCCAATGTCACTTTATACGGAGTACATCATTTTTACCTACTTCTTTCCTCATAAATTATTTTGCAAAGTCAACATTTTTTTTGTCAATTAATAATAAAAGTTAATCTTCTCTATCGATTTGAAGTGGTGTGAGATGAACACCCCAAACTTGCATATTTAATATAAATACTTTAAACTTTATAAAAAATTACTTTAGCACCATAGTCAAGTATGATTTCTTTCAAAAATGTAAATTTATGGTGTTAACATTGCATAATTTAAAACATTTTAGAATTCACGAAGATACAATTAACATTCTAAAATTCTATTGCAAAATAAATAATGGTACCCCCACTATAGGGAAAACTATCAGATAAGTCCTCGTACTATACCGAAAAAGTCGATTAGGCCCTCGTACTTTACAAACACTCAATTAAGTCCTCGAACTATTAAAAAACGTTCAATTAAGCCCTTTCGGTCGGTAAGTAACCGGTTTCCCAGTTAAATGTAACCTGTTTCCCGGAAGCCGTCGTTGCTGGGGTTCGAGCACATCGTTGCCATCGTCGTCGTTTAACCGGGAAATCGGTTACTTACCCACCAAAAGGGCTTAATTGAACGTTTTTTAATAGTTCGAGGACTTAATTAATTGAGTGTTTGTAAAGTACGAGGGCCTAATCGACTTTTTCGTTACAGTACAGGGGCTTATTTGATAGTTTTCCCCCCACTATATAATTACAATACTTTTAATTTGCCATTTTAAATTATGCAATTAACTCCATAAATTTACATTTTTTACAGAAATACTCCCTTTGTCCCCTGTTATTGTCCCATTTCCTATTCACTTGGTCAACACAAATTACTCTTAATCTCTTACTTTATTTATCAATTTTTTATCAAATTTGATTCTGATTTTTGCGACTTTGTAAATCTTTTAATGTAGTTTTAGAATATGTAATTTTTTTCCCTAAAAATAATTTGAGTGCGGACAGGGATTTGTTTGCTTTATCATCGGTCAAGCATCGTAAACCGCAATGAGACAATAACAGGGGGGACGGAGGGAGTAATACATAGCAATGGTGCAAAAATAACGGTTTATATAAAGTTTGAGATATTTAAATTACATATGCAAATTTGGGGTGTTTACATCACACCCCTTCAAGGTTTGTGATAATTTTATTGTTTTTCCCTTAAAATTTACATATTCAAAACTAGAATATAATTAAAATCTGACATCCTAATTTACAATAATTTGGAACGAAGGTAGTTACTTATTTATATTTCATTAACAATAATGTTCCCACTAGGATATTACGGAGTATATGTTATCCGGAATGCATTTGGATAAAGTATTTGATCAAAGTTACTTTATATGGAGTGCATTATTAATTTCTTTTTATAATGTTTTCCGCCACCCATTCGATAAAAGTTAAAACCAACTAGTGGATTAGGGGTGGGCAAAAATACCGGAAAATTGGTATACCGCACTTACCGTACCGAAAAATACCGACAAATACTGGAATATTGGTATACCGTCATTTTCGGTACGGTATCATACCGTACCGATTTATTTCGGTACGGTAACGGTAAATGTTTTCAAATAACGCGGTATACCGGTATAATACCGTACCGACTCCCTACCCAACAATTATTACTTTTAATTTTAGAGTTTTGTAAAACTCCATTACAATTATGAAGCCCAAAATTAATACTTACATTGGTTACAAATCTCCTATGACTAATTAGTAATGTACTAATGTCCAAAAACAAGTTCATCTTGTTCCAAGAGCTTGCGAGTTGCGATGATTGAGTCGCTGAGTAGCTGATGAGTGGAGAGAGGTACACTTATGTGACATGTGTATCTACATAGGGATTCCACGAGTCGAGTCACACAACTTTATCCGAAAGTCTTATTCATTTTTTAATAAAATATAAAAATGACTAAATGCACAATATCATACTACCTCCATCCCAAAATGATTAGTCAATCCAAAACTTTGATGATTAATATATATTTATTGGAAATTATTTATAATATAAAAATTATATGAAAATGTTCTTTGTTAAAAGTACTTTCATAAAAGTATAAATTTATAACTTTCATAATATTATACTAATCAAAACCATGGTCCAAATTTTGAGATTTGGCTAAACATTTTGGGACAGAAGTAATATTAGGAATAAATAATTTTATATCCATGTTGTTTGAATAATTTTATTTATTATTGTTAGAGATCACTATTGATTTATTATATCTATATCGTTCAAGTTATTTTAGGAGAATGTGATGTTTTTTAATACGTGGCATGTTGAACTGCTTAAATATACTAATAATAATTATTGTTCAATATTGAGTATGACATCAATAGATTATTAATTATATTTGTAAAATTTTAATAATGAAATAAATATGTCACTAGTAACACCACCACAACAACAACAACATCCAAGCCTTAGTCCCAAAAGATATTGGGGTCGGCTAACATGAATCGATACATGATATCACTTCATATTTCGATTCATGTCATGTGATGTGACTAGGTGATACTGTTGGCCGTCACACGCCTACCACAACACCCTCCTCCTTTATCCTGGCTTGGGACATGCATGATACCAAAAAAATGATATCATGGCGGAGTTGTATTGGGAGACATGCATGGTAATTTACCGATACCGTACCGTTACCGAACCGAAACTTCGGTATACCGAAATGCGGTATACCGAAACTTCGGTAAGGTAACGGTATATAAATTTTGCATACCGAAAATTTTGGTACGGTAAAGGTATGAGAGAAAATATTCGGTATACCGTACCGAACCACCCCTATAGTGGATAACACGAAACCGAAGCATACAGTTAGGCTGTATTTATCTGTTTTTCTATAAAATTGGAGATCAGGAAAAAACAAAAGATCGGAAAACATTAATTTGAAAACAGAAACATGCTTCTATTATCTCTAAATTTGTAGAACTGATTATAGTTGTTTTATGGAATTGGAGATATGAAAAGCAATGTGCTACATACATTTAAGGTTGAACACATTTTAATCAAGACTGGAAAATCAGACCTGAACCGGTTACTTATTGATTTGGTCTTAATAACAACTTGCGAGCAAAATGGTCAGATAGGTCCTCGAATTTACATAAAGGGGTCAAATAAGCCCTTATATAAGAGGATCTGTCTGGTCGTCACCATTTGAGGCGGCTCCTAGTGGAATTTTTTGATAAAAATATTTGACCATCTTATTCATTAAGTAGAATACCAAATTTCAGCTAAAACTTAAATCGAAAAGGCATTCAAATGAATTCTTGAATGCCTTCCCGATTGAATTATTAGCTGAAATTTGGTATGAGTAAACTAGACTTAATGAATAAGATTCTCAAAAAATTTCACCGGACTTATTTGACCTTTTTATGTTAAGTTTGAGGCCTATTTGACCCTTTCCCCCCAGCTTGTGAGGTTTTCAATTTTAGTCCGGATTGACCCGATCCAAACCTGAAATATTAGGTCCTGATAGGTTGGATGGTAGTTAAGTAACTATCATTATTCTCTTAAAGAATTTTTAGCTAAGATATATTAACTAGTAGAAAACTGGCTTACAATGACATTTTTATAGTGACGCTTTCTGATATAAAGGCCCTAATGACACAAAAGTGTCACTATTTACTAACACAAATACATTAGTCTCAAATACTGACACTTTAAACATTTTATACGGAACTAATAAGGCATCAATATATGGGCCGTGCGGCTCAACTAGCTAGGTACTATACATCCAAGCCAGATCGATCAGTACTTTTACTACACTTAGCGCCTCACCCGTTCCAGACTTCCAGAAGATCGATGGCCTAGCTCTCCCGTTTAACCCTAACTATCCGTGCACACGATTCTCCATCACCAGTTTCTCCATCGATCATGTTCCCTTACCCGTCAGTTTCTTCGGTCTACTGCGCGTCTCACGGTCGGTTGGTCCTCGCTAGGTCTTCTTCCTGAGAAATTATTTTCGATTTTAGGTATGTACCTCCTCCCTTAGCAATCCTTCAAATTTATCATCTAATAATGAAATCCTTCCAATAATCCTTCCAATAATGCTCCCAGATTCTTTTTGTTATTAAGTTTTTCTTTCCTGTTCTGTTCCCCCTTATAAGACTCGTAGTTCAACTATTGTTTGTCTGAAATCAGTGTTGGATATTTTTCTCTTGTTATTGCTATTTGTTTTCTTTTTGGGGTGAATCGGCAGCGCCAATCTTCCGTAAAATGGTTGATTTGGTACATCTGTTGCTTTATGATCAAGTTATTATATAGCCTATATAGCCTTATAGCCTTCATTCGGGAAAATGTTTGATTGCTTTCCCAATGTGTTATTTGGTTATCTCTTACACACTCTCTCTCTCCAATATGTTATTTGGTTTTTCTCTTACACTCTCTATCTCTCTCATGCATTGTACTTTTTTTACTAAATTCTCTATTATCACTGGTGATAAGTGATCTTTTTTTAATACTTCTCCAATCATGCATTTTGTTATTGTTTAGTCTCTATATATGGTGTAGTGCAGAGACAAGTTGATGTGAATGGGGAAAAGAGAGCACATGTTGTTGATTACATCCATAAGAATGCCGTTGTCGGGGCTTGACACTTAAAGATTGTTTTATGTCTTATAGACCGTACCTTATCTCAATTCTAGCTATAATTGTAACTTGTGTTTTGTTTTTTGAATTGTACTTAATTACATTTATGATTTTCGGGGTATTCCCTATGAATCATGTACATTCATATGAAATCTTGAGATATAAATAAAATGTTTGAGATTTTGGTTAATGTTAATGTTTTGGTTTATTTGTATTAATATATATACTAATATAAAATATATATATAAAAGAATATAATGTGTTTTGTCATGACATTAGTGTCACTAGCCCCCACTTTCATTGACATTTTTTTAGTGTCACAAAAACAATTAGTGACACTAATTTGGTGTCACTATAAGGTCTTTTTCTAGTAGTGTATGTATATATTACTAAAAACATGATGCATTGGTATCACAAAAATCTGTGTTACATATATATCACAGTTCTCTATGATGTGTATATGTCATAATTTTGTGACACAAAAGTGACTTGTTAACGGCGACACTAAATTTGGTGTCAGTAGCCCCGCTTTTCTGTGACACTTTCATAGTGTCATTAAATCGTTTAGTGACACTAATTTAATGTTACTATAAGTCATTTTTTTTACTAGTGAGCCAATCTTCTCTAAAAAATGCCACCGTTTTGGCCACTTTGATAGGGAATGCTCCAGGGTCGCCAAAGATTTGATGCCAAAGGTGGTGGTTGCTAACTGCAGTGACCCTGCTATTGGTAATCATGCTGCAGCTTATATTGCTAGTGTTTCCCATGTTGCAACTGATATTGCTAGTGTTGCCCCTGTTACTGATACCACTAATTGTTGTCCCAAAGTTTCACAGGTACCAATGCTTTTGATAATTTGGAAACTGTTTTAACAATTCCATTCCCACTAATTTGGCCCATGTTAACTGGATTGCTACCAAACATGGTGGTAGCTAACTGCAATGCCTCTGTTATTTGCATTCATGTTGCTAATGTCCCCCTGTTACAGTTGATTCTCGTCCCAAAGGTCCACAAAATGCGTTGGAAATTATGCCTACTATGCAGCCGGGTTTCAATGTTTCTGATATTTTGGAGAATATTTTAATAGGTTCCAATCACACTGATTTGGCCCCTTTGCAAGACCATACTGTCTACTCAATTGATAACCCAACTTTACATTTCAAGGCCCTTGCTAATACTTTAGAGGTGCAGGCAGTTTCTATTAACGATGCCGCTTTAAATTTTGCTAAGGCACCTACTGATGCTAACAAAATTGATTCAATTAGTGCTGAAAATAAGGGTTCTAGTACCACTATGCTGGCAACAGTCCACTCCGAGGCCCCTATTCATGCTACTAATTCTGTGCGACACCCATTGAGTTCTGATTTTGGTTCACTTGATGCAGAATATATGGATTCAGGATGCATTGTGATTGCATCAGACCGCACAGAGGCCCCCGTTGATGCTATTAATTGTGCTGAGGTTACTTTCCAACACCCAATAACTTTTGATGAAACCCCGGAGGCCACCCTCCATGCGGCGGTAACCGGAGGAACTCATCATTTGGTCGCCTATGATGCTAGCATATCTATGTCTGAGGCCCGAAATGGAAATGATGAGATCCTCTCTGATCCAATGCTTGACTTTGTAGTTACTACACCTGTCCCGATCTTGTTCGGTGATGAAAATACTTCTGAGGACACCCAAATGCTAACTTTTTATGTTTCAGGTCATACATAAATCAATGAGGAAACAACGAATGATTTACACAAGTACACAGAAGAAGAGGCAAATATACAAACTCAAAAATCCCATTTAACGAATGCACAGAAGATGTACAACAATACTACCAGGTGGGATATTCATCTCAGCAGGTTGTTTTTTGGAATTATTTTAGAGCATTTCCCATTACAAAGTTAAATATGCAAAGTTAAATATGGCTTATGATCAATATCTCATTAAGGTATGCTATAATCTATAATCAATATTTTATTGTTTGTAGGTTGGAAACTTATTCTTTTTACGCTATAACGGTAAGGTCATTCTATTCTTAAGGTTTGATATGATCTATAATGTCACAGGTAAGGTCATTCTATTTTTGCTCTAAATAACAATTTGCTTATTTTATACTTGAAACACATTAACTTCAGGTGGTCGACTGCTGATAAGTCTGTATTTTGACACGCATTTGAAGCGTGTTGGGATCGTCTTTTGATAGTTTTCATAGATTTAAGGTGTTATAAGTCTCAATTTTAGCTCAAGTTACATTTACCGGGTGTTGGTTCGAGTTTTGTATTGTTTGGAGTCAAAATCAGGAATTAGAGTCCGGCACTGGCACTTGAGAAGCAATCGGGATCATTCGAGAAGCATTCTAGATTGAATTGAGAGATTGGGAGGTCACCGGGATGTTCACGATGAAGATTTGATGACAAAAGAGCTCTAAGATTGGCTACGGGATCAAAAGAAGACAAATAGATCTTGAAAACGGCATTCAGGATGACCTTCTGTCAATCGTTCAAACATATCTCTTTGTAGAAGAATCCAAAGGACACGATTCAAGTTGCATATGACATCCAACTTCAAGGGATACAAAGCATATGAAGACACCATTCCGAGAATCTGATAGGAAAAAGGTGAAAACAGACGATGAAGGCAGATGATCCCTGTTGCGATTTCAGAATGAGACCTTCCACCATTTTATTCATATCTCTTGATTGGATGATTCAAATCCAATTCGACAAGTTGTGGTGGATATAGGACTTCATTATCTAAAATTTGCATGAATGTTTTTTGTCAAATTCGGATTAGAGAAACCGGAAAACCCACTTGCAGCCACGCACACGTGTGTTTAACGTTTTTACGCGTAAGTCTGTCGGACGCACGGACGCCACGCACGCGTGCGTGGGTGCTGCGTGCCTCCTAGAGCCCTAATTTCGCCCGAATTGCTCCGTTTTTCTTATTTAAACAGCCTGCAAACCCCTATTTTTTTTGGGGGGGGGGAGCTTAAAGAGAGTGCGTAATACGAAATTTAGAGAGCTTTACAACCCTGTTCATCAATCTTTTGGGATTCTTTGTAAGTTCCATCTTTTTAATTAATGACAATTATTTCTATTTTTCCCAATTCTATTGATTCTTCAATTATGAGTCGGGAGTAGTCTTAATTAGGGATTTGAGATTGATGAAGGGGTTAATCATGATGTATGGCTAGATTCTTGATGGATAAATTATATGAATGCCGTTTAATTTGTTTTTGAATAATTTAACTGACATCTCTTGTAACCTAAAACGCGCGCTAGAATTACAATTGCTTATAGAATAAGTTAAGAGAGATTTAATTTATTCTAGGACACATTCACACACACTTAATCATTCGCCAAGAGATTAGTAGCAACTAAGGGGCCATAAGTTCGCTCGTCTTGGCAATAATTTAGGATCCTGTCGCATGAGAGATCCGCCTGGTTCCTGAAATTATTGTACTCTACGCCGCGAGAGCGGTAAGAACTTAGTAATGACTAGCTAGGCTCAATTAAATTAATTTCATGTAATTAGACTTGATCTGCCAGAAATCTGATTACCCCGGAATCAATCCCTATTCCCTTCGTCGTTAATTAGAAAGAATCCCTTAGCTTTAGTATTCATTTAATTGCAAGTTAATTTTCCAATCAATCAAATCTCGCACAATTTATTTTATTTTATTTCTTTTTAATCGCTGAATTTAATTAATTCTTAATTTCCTTTTGTCCGTCCCTGTGGAGACGATACTCGTACTTACACCACTATTCTACGATCTATTTTAAGTGCGAGAAAACTCACATCAGTTTTTGGCGCCGTTGCCGGGGACGGTGTCGGTTTTAAGGGTTAATTAATTTCAGCGAGATTTTTTTTAGTTAGTTTTCTTTTTGTTTTTCCGTAGGATTTTTCTGTGTTAACCTTTCAGGTAATTTTCAAAGAGGCATGTGATGAACCCATTCAGCGAAATTCCTGGAGGAATTCCTTACCCTCAAACCTCCATGGAATATTCACCATATACGTCATACCCTCTTTACACTCCTCCTCCTCCTCCTCCTCCTCAATTCTACACACCTCACCAATATTATTCTTCTACACCACAAAATTTTCCATCTTCCTATTCTTACCCTCTTCCAAATACGCAATACTCCCAATCTCATTCTCCTAATCATTATCCTTATCCACAATATCCTCGGACAAAACCAGGCTCCATGATGGAATTTCTCATTCGAACTAAAAGTCCCGAGGAATTGGTTGATTGCTTTCCTAAAAATAGCATTTGTTCCTTCTGTGGAGGTGGTCACCATTCATATCTTTGCCCCCATTCCTCCATAGGACCATCCTGACTGGGCAACGACATACCCAACTTATTCCTCCCCGCAATTTGCAAAAACAAATGTTTCAGCCATTCCTATGTCTCCACCAAGTACTGAGCCACAGAATCAGTGTAAGAAGACACTCTCAGAGACTCTATCTGAGTACCTAGAGATTACGAGGGATAGCACTTTAGCCATGATGTAGAGCACTTCAAACATAATGCGGGATATAAATATCATAAGGAACCATCTGGTAGAAGCCCAACTTGAGGAGACCAATAAGGATGATCATATGATTGAGTCAGACTGCGAATGTGGGAATATGATGGATGATACCCTCCCAGATGCTTTTGAAGATCCACCTATGGTTGAACTTGATCAAAATTAGTAGTCTCGAGTTGTTTTTCCAAGAATACATGCAAAAGTTTCGAACGGTACAAGCTGTAACTGACAAAGTCACAGATCATTGTGATTTCCATATAGAAACTTCCCATCCGTTTGATTTACCATTAGTCTCAACCCCTGACGAGGAGAGAATGGAGCATATGAGTCATGACATTGAAGAAGAGTTGGGAAAAGATAATCACGAGCTCCAAGAGAGTGGTACCAAGGTAGATGATCCCCATGATGAAGAATTCCCGCTCGACATGCAAGATTACTTCTCGTACGTTAGTCCAGGTTTGGATTTCTTTGATCCATTCCTTGGTGATGATATTTCTTTTTATGTGGAGAATGATCACAACTGCTTGGAGGATATTAATAAGAACGGTGTTACCGAGAGTTGGGATGTCACATGGGGAGTGATATAGAGTCCGGAGGAGAGGTTGTGAATGTTCATGATATTTGTGGAGAAGAAAAAGACTTTTCTATGGTGCAGTTCGATTACGGTGTTGCTCCTACTCCTTGTTTTGAAACATCTTTTGAGCTTCCGGTGATACGTAGAGTAATCAAAGTTTTGACTCATGTTCTCTGTCCACCCAAAGAGAATGTGAGTTTCATCCTTCAGTTTTGTGCTGATGAGGGTTATGAAGATCATGTGCTGCCTACGTGGACTCAAGAATTTAGAGGCCTGCACCACTTAATTGCATTTGTGGAGCGAAAGTTAGAAGCTTTGAAAATTAGTGCACCATTAAAGTCTTTGCTATTTGAGAGCATATGAGGTATCTTCGGGCAAACGACGTTAAAAATAGCGCTTCTTGGGAGGCAACCCAAGTTTAATTCTGCACTTTTGTCTTTGTTTGTTTGCTTTCAAGAAAACCCCCGAAAAATAGAGAAAAAAATCCGGGGTGTTTTCTGTTTTTGTTTGTGTGTTTTGTTTTTGCAACTCAGGGTCTTGCTTTGGGGATGATGTGCCGAGGATCACTTGACTCAGTTTAGTTCTACACCGACCAGCGCTTTAGGGAAATTTATGTGACTCTTATAATCGCCTATTTGTAATGTTGACTTGAGTTCAAATTGAGCACGCGTGACCCTTTCCTCTTTACCCCTTGTGCATAGTGCATTTTTTGTCATCGAGGGCGATGCCAAAGTTTAAGTGTGGGGGAGTGAATTGGGCATTTGGGCAGTAGTTATCACATGGGATTTTTAGAGTTAGCATGTGCAGGTGTTAGTTGTATATTCATAGGAAAGTCATGTCAAAATTTTTGAAAATTTTTTCCTTAAATTGTGTCTTTGTGAGCTGGTTAACGTGTTAACTATGCTTTTAGAACATCTTTGAATTGTTTAGGCTTAAATTGCTTGCACTATAACCTAGTTTTTGCGAGGATGAAGACATTAGTCACCCACTGAATTGTTTCACAAATCATCCACCTGACCTGAATAAGTCCTTTAGGAGAAGCCACTTTGAGCCTCACCATTTTGTTCTTTACCCAATCAATTAAGCTCCATACCCAAATGACATGTTTCCTTACACGTGAATAATTCTGTCAAACGTTTTGATGTTTAGGGAACTATGAGATTAATTTGTTAAGTTTAGGGAATTTTTGTAGGAGCCAATTTTGACACTGTTCCTATGCCCCAAGTGGGGTAAGAGCAGTCACTTTTTAGGAATTTGACATTTTCAAGGATTGCATTGTAGGCATGGATTCACCTTGATTAATTGAACTTTAATTGCTAATTTTCCTTGGTGAGGTCGAGATTAGAATGAGGTAATGTCTAGTGAAAATATGAAAATTGAAAAAATAAATTAAATGAACTAGACCTCTTACCTTGCGAAAAAGAGAATGAGAGACCCGATCAAAAAGCGTAAGTGTTCTACACAATAAGATGAGACTTGGGGATCTTTCGAAAGAAATGGCGTTCTCGTGCCATCATGCCAAGGAAAGCTAAATTTTTGTAATTGAACTTGGAGGCTATTGCAAAATTAGCATTAGTCCTTCGCGTACTTCAAGTATACGTCAAGGCACCAATGTGCAGCGACGATTTAGCTTAGTTGTATACCATGTCTACTCTTTGCATAGGTTTAGATAATAGTTCCTAATTTGTGTCCTACTAAATTTCTTAATTTGAAAAATAGCCCAGAAATTCCTGAATGCATTAAGTTTTTGCCAGATTATTCCAAAACTCTCAAAGAAAAGGACTTTTATTCTTTCCCATCCACCATTCACCACCGTCTTCACAAGTCCTTCTGATCAGTAGCTAGTTCATTACTGGTTGCTGCCATTACTTTAAGGATGTCATGAATAAATTTGTCATTTGAGTTAGCCAGAGTACAAAGATGTAGTTTAGGGAAGAATTTTCTTGGTTTAGCTTTTCTGTTCAGTGAATATCCCTTTAACTACGTGTGCATGCTAATTGTTTTGAATTTCGTGTGGTGATTATCGTAAGTCCCGTTGTTCAGTTTGCTTGAGGACAAGCAAAGGCTTAAGTGTGGGGGAATTTGATAAGTCCGTATTTTGACATGCATTTGATGCGTGTTGGGATCGGCTTTTGATAGTTTTCCTAGCTTTAAGGTGTTATAAGTCTCAATTTTAGCTCAAGTTACGTTTACCGGGAGTTGGTTCGAGTTTTGTATTGTTTGGAGTCAAAATCAGGAATTAGAGTCCGGGACTGGCATTAGAGAAGCAATTGGGACGATTCGAGAAGCATTCGAGAGTTAATTGAGAGATTGGGAGGTCACCGGGATGTTCACGATGAAGATTTGATGACAAAAAAGCTCTAGGATTGGCTACGGGATCAAAAGAAGACAAATAGAGCTTGAAAACGGCATTCAGGATGACCTTTTGTAAATCGTTCAAGCATATCTCTTTGTATAAGAATCCAAAGGACACGATTCAAGTTGCATCGGACAGCCAACTTCAAGGGCTACAAATCATATGAAGATACCATTCCTAGAATCGGATAGGAAAAAGGTGAAACCAGACGATGAAGTCAGATGATCCCTGTTGCGATTTCAGAATGAGACCTTCCACCATTTTATTCATATCTCTTGATTAGATGATAAAAATCCAATTTGGCAAGTCGTGGTGGATAGAGGACTTCATTATCTACAATTTTCATGAAGAAACCTTTGTCAAATTCGGAATAGAGAAACCGTAAAACTCACTTGAAGCCACGCTCGTGTGCGTGGGGGACGCACGCGTGCGTCCAATGTTTTGCGCGCAAGTCTGTCGGACGCACGGATGCCACGCACGCGTGCGTGGGTGCCGTGCGTGCCTCCTAGAGCCCTAATTTCGCCTGAATTGCTCCGTTTTTCCTATTTAAACAGCCTGTAAACCCCTGTTTTGAGGGGGGAGCTTAGAGAGAGTGCCTAGCACGAAATTTAGAGAGCTTTACCGTCCTGTTCATCAATCTTTTGGGATTCTTTGTAAGTTCCATCTTTTTAATTAATGACAATTATTTCTATTTTTCTCAATTCTATTGATTCTTCAATTATGAGTCAAGAGTAGTTTTAATTAGGGATTTGGGATTGATGAAGGGGTTAATCATGATGTATGGCTAGATTCTTTATGGATTAATTGCATGAATTCCATTTAATTTGTGTTTGATAAATTTAACTGATATCTCTTGTAACCTAGAACGCGCGCTAGAATTACAATTGCTTGTAGAATAAGTTAAGAGAGATCTAATTTATTCTAGGACACATTCACACACACACTTAATCGTTCGCTAAGAGATTAGTAGCGACTAAGGGGCCGTAAGCTCGCTCGACTTGGCAATAGTTTAGGATCCTGTTCCATGAGAGATCAGTCTGGTCCCCCAAATTATTGTACTCTACGCCGCGAGAGCGGTAAGAACATAGTAATGACTAGCTAGGCTCAATTAAATTAATTTCATGTAATTAGACCTGATCTGCCAGAAATCTGGTTACCCCGGAATCAATCCTTATTCCCTTTGTCGTTAATTAGGAAGAACCCCTTAGCTTTAGTATTCGTTTAATTGCAAGTTAATTTCCCAATCAATCAAATCTCGCACAATTTATTTTATTTTATTTCTTTTTAATCGCTGAATTTAATTAATTCTTAATTTCCTTTTGTCCGTCCCTGTGGAGACGATACTCTTACTTACACCACTATTCTACGATCTATTTTAAGTGCGAGAAAACTCACATCAACTGCAATGACAAATGAATTCTACTAACTAGCACCACAACTCTTCTTAACCCTTCTGCAATTTTCTACTGTAAGTCCTTTCTCCTCTAGCTTAAATTTGTCTATACTCATGAGTGGTAGGTTAGCTAGTTCCTTTCCTCTATGGGTATTCTATTTGTCTTAATAGGTGTGGTTCCGTTCCTCTACAAGTATTCTCTATTTTTCTAAATTTTTAAAGTTTATATTTGTAAATCTGACGTCTCAGCCTGGGCACATATTACATTGCTTTGACATGTACTTTGCCTTGACAGGTCTATTACAAGGAATGTGTAAATCTAAGGCCCTGTTTGGTAGCCATTATTGGCTTATTCTATAATTCACTTGAATGCAGGTTTACTTGATTGATATATCGCATTTAAAAAGTAAGCATGTTGATATGGTAACTTTTTTATTTGCTTTCGTTTCTTCTGAATGGATAACTAATTTCCACTGTCATAGGAAGGTGTAGCTAAGAAATTATCAGACTATATTCAGTTACTTCACACTGATCCATTACGTATAGATGTTATTTCAGGACTTGGTGATATATCCAGTGAGACCAACTGAATTCATTCATGCTTTGACAAGTTTACTTGGCTATAGAAAATTTAAGCTTATGAAATAGGTTTATTTAACTATCTTTGTGAAAAGATAAGTGCTTGACTGGCTACTATATCTTTCGATCAGCATATAAACCCTTTGTTTTTAAGACTTTTTTAGTGTTTGTGATTTGTTCTATGGAGTTATGTTTTATTACTATTTTTGTCATTTTTCAGAAGAGGTACTTAGATTTTGAGTACAAAGTGAGACTTGCACAGATGATTATAGAAGTGGTACATTTTTTGGTCACACCCAAACAAGAGGGCAAGCCTCAAGAAAAAGTCTTATTCTCAAGAATAAGTATAAGTGTATAAAAAGGGATTCCGTGTAGCTCCTAAGATTTCCTAGTGGCGTTGGCAGTATAAGAATGATGGCTTCATTCTGTGTAGAAGAAAATGTGATGTCTACGCATAAGAAGAATGTGAACGCATTGTGAAGCATGGTGTAAAAGTTGGACTAGTCAGCGTTTTGTTCTTGTGTGTTATTTATTGTTTTGGGGATGCCCCTATGAAGTATGTACTATGTACATTCACATTTATGTGAGAATTTGAGATATAAATAAATAACTTTAATGTTATGGTTATTTATTAGTATTATATATATATTGTAATCCATATATCATGTGTGTTTCCATAGTACTATGATGCTTGAGGTGTCATAAAAATTTATGATGCTGAGGTGTCATAAAAATCTATGATGGTGAAGTGTCATTAAATTTGTGATGTATTAACGTCACAATGTGTGATTGATGCATAAATGTCGTTATTTTAGACGATACATTAGTGTCATAATTTGCTGACACAAAACCGTCTCCGCATCAGTGACACTTCATTTAGTGTCACTAGCCGACACTTTCCCCGACACTCTTTTAGTGTCGCAGAAAGTTTATGTGACACTAAATTAGTGTCACTATAGGTCCTTTTTCTACTAGTGATTAGTATTTGATAAGAATTGAGAATTATTTTAGATTTAATTAAATTTAAAATTAAAAAAATATTTTTTATGGTTAGAAAAAGATTGATAGTTTTTTTTAATCGAGAAAAAGAATGATAGTTAGAATAGTGAAATATTAAAATTGGAGGTATTTTTATGCGAAAAAATCAAATTTGGTTCAATAATTGTCAAGTCGGATCGTTTGAAATTACGGTCCGGTCCTGACTGCAATTATACGAGTCCAATCTTTCATCCAAATAAAAATGGGAGATTTCCCAAAATAAGAGTAAATGAAGTTTGAAATTCCAAAATATGACTACTATGTTTTTATTCCCGAAATAGAACTAACATGACAATATTTACTGTCATCTTGTAGACGTGACTGTCAAATAATTGCAGTACAGTGCATTTAACAGGACAATATTTATTATAATTAATGATAGTATTTTTTAATTATGAACACAATCATGTAAATTATTTTTCTTGCTTACGAACACAATCATGTAAACAAAGTAGGAATCTCCGAATTGTTGGGATTGGAAAATTCTTCTATTCAATATCAAGAATAGAATTACAATAGGAGGAGCAAACTCTCACACTCAACTATTAGAAAAAAACAATCATCACCAATACACTCCCACTCTAAGTGTATTTCACTCTTCACACACTTTTCCCACTTTCTAAACTGATGATATGAACAACAATAGAACACTCTATTTATAGGGCTGGTTTGGAGACAAGAGGTAGTGCTTCCATCTTCTCCATATCTTCTTCCCATTTTCATTTGTTGGAGAGCTCCTTCCAAGAAGTTGTGAGATGCCTCTTGGCAACTTCCAAGAAAGAAGGTGGAACTTCCCTACAAATCTCCCCCTCCACCTTTTTCTTTGTTTCTATCATTCCTGCGATGCTCGTTGGTTCCCCCTCGTTGGAAACAAGTATCCATTCGGATGTGGAATACTTTCTCTGTGGAACTATGCCTCTCATAGAACGTCGAACATGAATACCTTCAGATTCGTCTTCAGATGAAGGCTCCCCCTGCTGAGGAATATCATCACTGTGAGCATCATCATCACTAACTTAACCATCACTCTCTTGTTCAGTAGTATCATGCATCTCCTCGTCGTTGAGAGGAATGTTTGATGATACAGGCACTTCGTCTTCTCGAGTATGTTGTGCGCTGATGATTGGGGCACACTCATGAAACTCATTTTCATGAAATACAACATCATTGCTTCGTACAACTTTCTTCACTTCGGGATCCCACAACCGGTATCCGAATTCTTCATCTCCATAGCCGATGAAAATGCATGGGTTTGATTTGAGATCAAGCTTCTCTCTCAACTCCTTGGACACATGTGCAAATGCCTTGCACCCGAACACTTTCAAGTGAGAGTAAGAAACATCTCTTCCTGACCATTTCTTCTCAGGCACTTCAAGGTTTAAAGGAACGGAAGGTGACCTGTTTATAATTAAGATAACAAGCTGTCACCACAGCTTCACCCCAGAATGGCTTCGGTAGTTTAGCCATACTCAACATGCAACGAACATTCTCCACAATGGTTCTGTTCATTCTTTCGGCTACACCATTGTGTTGTGGAGTTCGTGGAACCGTCTTCTCATGTCTGATTCCATATGCGGCGCAATATGCTGAGAATTCCCTGGAAGTGTACTCTTCTCCATTGTCTGAACGTAGACACTTCAGCTTCTTCCCCGTTTCTCTTTCTGCCATGGCATGAAATGATTTGAAACGATTAAACATTTGATCCTTACTCTTTAGACAGTAAGCCCATACCTTTCGTGATGCATCATCAATGAATGTCACGAAATATCTGCTTCCTCCAAGTGACTCCTCTTCAATGGGTCCACATATATCTGAGTGGACAAGATTGAGTAATTGTGAATGGTTCTTCCTGGTAGAACTGAAGGAAACTCTGTGTTGTTTCCCAAATAGACAGTGCTCGCATGGATCTAGGGCAACACCTCTGCCCAAGGAAATGGCTTCCTTCTTTGCAAGAGTTGTCAATCCCTTCACACTCAAGCGGCCTAACCTCCGGTGCCACAAGTTTGGTGATGTCTCTTCTTCAACAACATTGAGACTTGGATGACATAGCTTTGCATGGGTTTTATAAAGAGAACCACAAATATGGCCTCTTGCAACAATCAAGGAACCTTTAGATAGCTTCCACGTACCTTCTTTGAAGCGGTTAAGATATCCTTGCTGATCCAGAGCTGTACGGGAGATAAGATTCAATCTAAGATCCGAAACGTGTCGAACATCTTTCAACACAAGTGCACATCCGACATTGGTTTTTATGTGCACATCATCAATGCCAACAATCTTTGAGAAACAGGTGTTTCCCATCTTCACAGCTCCAAAGTCTCCGGACTTATAAGATGTGAATAAGCTCTGATACCACTTGTTGGGATTGGAAAATTCTTCTATTCAATATCAAGAACAGAATTACAATAGGAGGAGCAAACTCTCACACTCAACTATTACAAAAAAACAATCCTCACCAATACAGTCCTACTCTAAGTGTATTTCACTCTTCACACACTTTTTTCACTTTCTAAACTGATGATATGAACAACAATAGAACACTCTATTTATAGGGCTGATTTGGAGACAAGAGGTAGTGCTTCCATCTTCTCCATATCTTCTTCTCATTTTCATTTGCTGGAGAGCTCCTTCCAAAAAGGTGTGAGATGCCTCTTGGCAACTTCCAAGAAAGAAGGTGGAAATTCCCTACACGAATCTGCTTAATAAATATACTAAAATTCCATGCACTTTGGTTCGTGTATGCTTTATACTTAATTATACTAACATTCCATTCCATTTGAGTAATTTAGATGTTTTTACTTGAACTATTTTCATTCTGAAACCAGACCAAACCAGACTTAAGTAGACTGAATCAAACTAGACCAAATTTAAATAGATTAGATTTGACTTCCGTAGTTATAAAATACACATAGATCAGACCAGACCATCCAGAGCAAACTAGCAAATTAAAATCCAAGTAAAAATATCTTAAATATACTCGGCTCAGAGTAATAATGTGGTGGGCTCAATGACAAAATTGAAATCATCGAAGTTAAAAAAATTAATAAAAAATTGCTTTGGGTTTACAAAATAATTACGTATCTAAGACTAAAATAAATGTGATTTACAAAAAAGTGACTTCCTAAAATAGTGAGTATAATAGTAACTTAGTTATAATGACTTGTGTTCAATTTTTACACTTGTGTGATTATGAGACGATGCTATGTAGCTATGTAGTATTAATCATATTTTTGTAATTAAATTTTATTTTAGTAATATTTCAAAAAAAATACGAAGTATAATGGATGAATTTGATGATGTTTTCAATTCTCTAGCCATTTCAATTTTCGTGGCTTTTATTAGATGCTTCTTCTTGCTTTACATCCATACATAAGTACTACTGTACTAGCTAACACAGTAACACAAGTACTATTCTAGACGCTCGGGTGTAGTTTGAATTGGACTCTCAAGTATCAACATGTATGTGATTCAACGTTAGCATATGGGACAAAGAGGATCTTGAATGTCTTCTTCGCGTATACTATCTGTTTGTTAAGTTGTTTAATTTAATACAAGTATTTACTTTGGTCAAGACCACTGTTAGCTTACATGCACTATTGTCCTTGTAGTAAAGGATGTAGTATTCCGTACATCTTCACTATTTGATCACTTAAACCTGTTTTAGTCTTAGATCAAATTAAACTACAGACCGGATCACAACAGACCAGGGGTGGAGCTATAGGGCAACTTATGCCCCGACCTACCCCAAATTTTAAAAAAACTTTACTTTTTATTGTAAAAAATTCCGAATCCAATACACATAAACCAGACATCTACCAGATCAGCCCAATTCAGAGCAGTGGCAGATCTTCTTTATTCAGGGGTGTTCATGTGAACACCCAAATTTTTTAAAATTAGGAGGCCGTTTGTCAACACTGTTTTTCGGCTTATCAGACTTATCAACCAATTTTTTAACCAAACACGTAATTTTTGATTTCGCGCGCTGAATAGTGTAATAAGTAGAAAAAGTAAGGTTGAAGTTACTTTTCTGGCTGTATTGGCTAAAGTTACTATAGATAACTATTTTAGCTATTTTTTCATATTTTATTTTATTTTAATAATAAAACATACTACCTCCGTTCTTAAATAAGTGCAACATGTGAAATTTTACACTAATCACATGTTCTACTTTGACTACATTTTATTTTTTGATGTATTAATATATATTTTTGAAAAATATATGATTAAATTTGTCTCATTGTAAATTTTCAAATACTATTTTTTTTTTAATTTTTTACTAATAGAGAATTATATATATATATTAATGGTCAAAGTTGTGTCTCGGCAAGTGTGAAATGTTGACTGTTGCACTTATTTAAGAACGGAGGAAGTATTTTAAAATTATATTTTTCTTAAATCAGCAGAATCAGCCAATGCAGCCACTTCAGTTAGAAATTTATAAATTTCAGCAGAATCAGCCAAATCAGCCGATTTTCATGCTACCAAACGGGTTCTAGGTGTTAAAATACATGTATAGAATTAGTGCAATAGTTTATGTATTGTACTATTACGTAACATCTTAATGGTAAAGTGATTGTTGACATCCAACATTTAGTTGCAAAATCCGCCACTGGTTCAGAGCAGACCGGTCCGAACAAGACATGATCAGACTCGATCAGAAAATTTCAGTCCAAGTAAAAACATTCTTAAACATAACAGCGTAGAATATTTTTAACGAAATTATGCTCGGATAAACTGATCACAATTTTTATTTGGTACCAATGTAAATTATAAATTTAAATATACTACCCTAATTCTATATTGAAGTAAAATATTCTACACTAATTCTACACTAATGTCTTGAATTGAATGTTAATCGGGCCAGTACAAAATGTAAAATTGTGAGCTCGGCTCATTAGACTGGTACTTTTATGGTACTTTAGTTTATTCTTTTAACACAAAAAATTGGTTATTTTATTTTATTCTCGAGCATAACGAGCCAAACGAGCCAAGCTCGAGCCTTATTATATATTCATGAGCCGAACTCGAGCTCGAGCCACTATAACTATTTTGAGCTTGAGTTTGAGCATACCCGATCGGACTTGGTTCGGCTAGTTTACACCCTTATTTGGCATTAGTGAAGTCACTTAAATCCAGTTATCGTCTAACGGCTCTTGAATGTAGTCTAATCAAGTTATTGATCACATGCTACTTCTGTTATACGGATGTACAGGTAAAGCAACCATAGATCTATGATCAGAAACCCTGACCTAGTGGCTAGAAACCCTTATTTTGCTAATTCTTTTTAGTTTTTAAGCAATTTAAACCAATAGAATTGGGACTTCAATACCCTAAGTGGACAAAATACTCCGTATGTGATATATTTATATATTTCTTTATGAAAGAAAATTATGTCAAATTATATTATTATAATGTACAATACAAATAACAAATGACATTATTTACTCCAATAAGACAATTTTTTTGAAATATTAAACCTAGTAAGTGTTTTAAATGCTTCCCAAGTAGCATCATTAGTTGATTATTATGGGTAATATTAATTTAATTTGATATAAAATTATATGCATGCATATTATTATAATAAAAAGTTGACCGATTTTATTTCGTTGATCAAGTTGACCCATCGAGTCTGATTTGATCCATGACCCTTTCATGTTATCGGGTCGCTACCCCATCCTGTTTTTAGACAACTTTAGATGAGATTTGACTATGAAGTGAGCCAATTGGCCGGAGTAACTATCATAACGGACTCCCTCCGTCCCTTAAAACTTTGTCATATTTCCTTTTCGGGATGTTCCAAAAAACTTTGTCACTTTCCTTTTTAATCAATTATTTTGTGGTTTCTGTTATTTCTCTCACCTCTGCACAAATCTCAACCACACAGTTTTTACTTTATTATTTTCCGTACCGGTCAACTTTAGCAAAGTTTTAAGGGACGGAGGTAGTATTAAAAAGGATGACACCCCATCCCTGAGGGCTCCCAACTCCGACCGGACGGTATATTGGGAGGATGTAAGTTGGACTATAATCCCAATCTGCTAGATAGAGAGTGAAGCTATGTCCCCGGTACTTGCAGAGGCCCTATGCATTTTTTAACATAGTAACCTCTCATCGCATTTTTTAGCATAGTAACCTCATAACGATAGTATTAATGTATTAAGGGAGCATTATATCACGTAGTACTATAAATATGTAAGCAAAATTTCTTTTCCATGAACGTACCTATAGTACGATCAAAGTTTAGGAAGGTTTATGGAGCAAAATAATTGCAGGCTTTGAAGGTAGGGTAAGGTGTTAATTACCAAAGGGAGAAAGCAATTAATGGTATGTACGTAGGTGATAGGGAAGACCGGCCTGACATTATATTGTCACAGTTCTATCATTAAATTAAGCTAAGCTCAGAAAAATGACGGGTGGCTGTGTCGGGTTGTGGATCAATTATGTATGCAGTTTGCAAGAATGAGACGTTTGCTAACCCTCCATCACTCATCTGTTTGTATTGACTTTCACGTAGCAAAAAAACTGATCGAATTGACCTGTCTTATCCAAAGATAATACTACCTCCGTTCCCATTTTAACTTCCAAATGAGTTTTGCACAAAGTTTAAGATAGTGGATATTGTGTGGTGGAGAGTTGTGCAGAGGAGAGAGAAATGTGTAAGAAATGTTGTGAACCACAAATTCTTTACCAAAGAGGGAAAGTGGAAGTTTTAATTGGAACGGACGAAAAAGGAAAGTTGGAAGTTTATTTAGGAACGGAGGGAGTAAACATTAAAATCATGACACGACGGTATTCGAGTGTTTGGACGTGATTCTTAAAACTCCATATGTTTTTTCAGAGAGAAGAAGGAGTAATTGTAATGTTTGAATGAAAATGCAGAAATACTTTCGAGTGCTTCAAATTACTTTTAGAGTTAGTTTTTTAGAAGCAAGGGAGATCAACTTCTGAAAAACTGATCCCGATTCTACTACTGCTTTTAAAAATGATGCAAAATCAAAATCATTTACAAACACCCTATATGATTTTTACCAAACTATACTCGTTGTCCCATTCATCGTACTCCCTCCGTCCCGGAATTATCTTATACTTTCATTTTCGGTCCGTCCCAAATTTATCTCCATTTTTCTTTTTTGGTAAAGAATATGTGGTTCACAACCATTTTTACACATTTATCTCTCCTCTGCATAACTCTCCACCACACAAATTCTACTATCTTAAAACATGTGTCCGATCAAAACCGGAGTTAAATATGGGACAGAGGGAGTAATACGTGTGCAAAATGAGCATACGCGCCAATCCAGACATTGAGTGGTGGTCAAATATTCTGTGTGAAAAATCGGTAGGATGCCTAGACAGGTTAGTACTCCTCCGTCTCATTTAAATCTTTACACTTTCCTTTTACACTAAATGTTCTAACTACCCTTCAATACTCATTCACTTTTTACATTTGAGTGGAAACATTAATTCCTCCTCAAAGTCAAAAGGCATGCAAGACATTTGTTCTTCTATTTATTGGACTCCTAAAACACCGTGTAAAAACAAAGTCAAGATTTAACTGGGACGGAGGGAATATTCTATACTTTAATCCCACTCAACTTTGCCAAGTTTATGTTGAGTGGTAAATTAAAAGAGTAAAAATCGTGTGGTTGAAGTTTGTGTCGAAGAAAAAGAAATGAACAAAGGTACAAATTCACTGTTTCAAAAATTTTGGAAAGTGTTTAAATTTTTTGGAACAAACAAATGAAAAGTTACAAAATCCCGTGGGACTGGGGGAATATTTTTCTCAATCCAACTTATTTTCACGTTTTGTCTTAAAAGATAGTTTGATCAACACGTATTGAGTGGCGGTTCTATTTTGTTCAAGGTTGTTCACAAAATTTTAAAAATACAATACAAAAGAATTGAACTTATTAAGAATTGATGTAATAATTTATGTAATTATTTGTTATGCAATATATTAATGGTAAAATAATTTTGAACACCCGAAATCTAGTTGCAAGATCCGCCACTACAATTCAAGTATTCTATTTTTGTAAAATTTATTTTCATATTCCTACACTATAAAATTAGTTGTAAATGCATATAAACTTTGAAGAAAGTATATGAACATTTATAGAGACTAAAAACACAAGTTGTTTTTTAATTTCCTATTAATTATTTTATCATTGACAATTTTACTACAAAAACATAATATTTAATAATTATACGGCTATTTCTATTTTCAAAATATATAGATTATAAAAGTATTAGTAAATAATGGTAAAACTCGTAGGAAATAAAAACAAAACAAAGAAATAGAGGAAGAACGCCTAGGCAGCCAATCACCTTCCAACTGTGTCTAGCCCTTAATAAATATATGGGTGGGTTGGTAAAAGAATCAATATAATTTATATAGACACATTAAATATCTTTATCAAATTAAATACGAAAAATGGAATAATATATGCACACATTTCATCATAGGAATACGTCATGATAAAAAACATTTTTGAAAACCAAATTGAAAATTGGACTAAAACTTTGTTAGTCTAAACATTTACTAAGTACGGGCTTAAGTGATTTTAAGTACGGCCTTGATCTCCAATAAAACGTTCAATACATTTCGGGAAAATGTTTAATATATTGAACCGCTTTCGAACAGGGAACCGCTTTTGGCTTTAATATATTGAACTGCATATCCATTGCAATGCACGTGACCAGGGAGGGACTTATTATCATTGGATGGTCAACTAGTAGTCACCAATAAGGAAATCTAGTAAATTCTTACCCATTTGTATTTGCCAAGGTGATTCCTTGTTATCATTTCGCTTGAATTTGGGGTGATCAGAGGACTAGTGATTTTTGAGGAAAAAAGGATGACATCCCGAGGGTCCTCCAACCCCGACCGGACGGTACGTTGGGAGTATGTAAATTGGACTATAATCACAATCTAACAGATAGAGAGTGAGACTGTCCCCGGTACTTGCAGAGGCTCTATGCATTTTTTTAGCATAATAATCTCTCATCGCAGTTGCTGGGATTCGAATCCGGGACATAATCCTTGTGATACTCCATCGCTACCAATTGAGTTACGGCCACCGGTACTAGCACTACAAAAAAATTCGCCTGTAGTCACGGACTTAGTCACGGACCGTAGTGTAAAAAATCCGTGATTAACACATTTAGTCACGGATTTTGTCCGTGACTAGTTCCGTGACTAGTTCCGTGACTAATTGGCCGTGACTAAGTGTAGTCACGGATTAGTCACGGAACTCGATCCGTGACTACATGTTGACCGGAATTAACCCTCTGGCGCGTTAGTCACAGACCAGATCCGTGAATACTTTTAATTTAAATTTTTTTTATGTTAGTCACGGACAAGCGCCATGACTAAGTTTAATTTAATTTTTTTTTTAATTTTTGTGGTAGTCACAAACGTGTCCGTGACTAACGTTTTTAAAAAAGCCCGCAATTAGTCATGGACGTGTATCCGTGACTATGTTTAATTTAAAAAAATTGAATTTATTCCGGATTAAAACGTAGTCACGGATTTAGTCCGTGACTAATGTTTTTTGTTTTTTTAAAAAAATCGATTTAAATAAAAAATAAAAAAATGAAAATTGAATTTATTCCAGATTAAAACGTAGTCACGAATTTAGTCCGTGACTAATTTTTTTTTTATTTTAAAAAAATCGATTTTAAATAAAAAATAAAAAGTTATTTTAATTTTACTTTAAAGCAATTAGAACAAAAACAAATTCCATACAATCTTAAACATAAAAAATGTTATTACAGACTGAATTATAAAAACAAAATCCATACAATGTTAAACAATATTATGTAATTACAAGCTCGTACGTCGGACTCCATTATGATAAAAATTAGAATCATCATAATCATATGCGTCATCATTATCATCATAGTCACGATGATGATCCCTTATCCAATAATTAATATTATTAAACTATAAACATGCACAATACGTTAATGGCATTAATTTAATCCACAATACTAAAATTATCAACATCTTAATCTTATTAATAATGCACATTTAACAATTTACTAAATTAAATAATATGAGCAAATCCAATAATTTGAGCATATATATATATAATAAACACATTTAAATTAAATTAACTAACCCTAATTTAAATCATTATTAATCCTAAATTAGGCCGCCTTAATTAACAATAATTGCCAATATAAAGAAATCATATACTTATATTTAATCATATATATATATATATATATATATATATATATATATATATATATATATATATATATAAAGTCATTTGAATTAAATAATACTTACATTTAACTAATATTAATAATATGCATTTAAATTATATTTAATCATATATACTTACATATATATTTAACTAATTTACGTAATTTTAACCCTATATTTTAAAATTAATAACATATGTATTGCCAATATTATATTTAATAATATACTTTCATATATATGTATTTAACTAATTTACATATTTAACTAATTTACGTAATTTTAATTAATTAAATACAACTTAATTAAACCAATATGTTTAAATTACACCTACGTTTAACGTAACTAAATTTAAGGAATTTATTTCGTTAATTAATTAAGTATTAATTTAACTAAAGTAGTAGCTAAAATGAACCAACTAATTCATACAAAAAATACGTAATTCAAATTACATACCTTATCTGCATAAACAGGAAAAATGATATGAGATGGGTAGATTACATCATTCAATTCTACCTGGAATTCTATCTGGAGTAGATGGTGTGATTTTGTTGAATGAAGCGGAGGCTGAATATATAAAACTTATAGTCACGGACGTAGTCACGGATCTGTCCTTGACTACACATTTTTGGTACGATTTGTCAGAGCACTTTAAATTTGGAACGTTGAAAAAATCAATTTTGCACTTGTCATGGAATTCGTCACGGCACTAGTCACGGAACAATCCGTGACTAATTTCAAATTTAAAAAAATCCCGCCGAAGGCGAAATTGGGCTGGCCGGAACACTTTAGTCACAGACGTAGTCACGACCAAATCCGTGACTATTTTTTTTTAACCGTTCCGTGACTAAACCGTGATTAGAACCGTGATTAACTAGTCACGGAACAAATCTATGACTACGGTCCGTGACTACAAGCGATTTTTTTTGTAGTGTAGTGATTTTTGAAATCATAAAGAAGGTAGTAGAGTTGTTGAACCAGTACGAAAGAAAGTAACTTTATTTTGAGTACGAAAGAAAGTAACTTTATTTTGAGTCGGTTTAAAAAATGTACTACTAGTAGTAGATTTTTAAGTATTCTTAATTCTTAATTTCTTGTTGTATGTCAAAACTCAAAATATTTAATTTAGCGTGTATTTTTTTCTAAATTTGCTTGTATCACGATGTTCGACTGTAACACAGTCTAACACATACACAAGACATATCCATGATCTAATGCTCCTCCTATATGTCCTTAAGAGAATAATTTGCGACAAGAAAATCATGATCCCCCTGTTATAACGTAACATTTCTCACATTTTATCCTAATTGATCAAGGCACGTCTTATTAAAAGGACTCGAGTGATTCTACCTCTAATTTAATACTCCCTCTGGTCCTAAATAAACTTCCACTTTTCATTTTGGGTAGGTTCAAAATAAACTTCACACTTCTTCTCCCTTCCTTAGTTGGCAAATTATTTACATCAAAACAGTACAAAACAGTGTCACACAGTGTCAAACAGTGTCAAACGGTGTCACAACAGTGGACTCTACAGTAAAGTCAAATTTATTTCCTTAATTTGTGTGAAGTCAAAGTGTGAAGTTTATTTAAGACTGGAGGGAGTATGATCGTATTTACCTATACAGTGTGTGAAACCTTGTATCCTTACTCAACTAATTTGAATTTGAATTATGTGCTTTGGCTCAAATAGGGCCGGTTATATGATCTTGTACAAACCCATAATGAATTATGGGTGATGCGCCCTTCTCGTTATAAAGTACACTTCTTTAAACAAATTACCATACTAAAATTAGGTATAAATGCGTAATAAAGTGTTGGGGAAACACGACTCGATCAGGGTCTCTTCTAGGAACACAAGCTTATGAAACGCTCATATATTCACCTACACGCTCATAATTTAACATAAAGACTCAAACTCATAATATGATTTTGTATTATATGATATGTACACAAGATATTTTGCACGTAAACGGGTAACCCACTTCAATTTTTGTATTTGGGACTACTTCACTCACATGCACTTTGAGAAGCCTTCTTGGATGGTCATCTCTCCCTACAAGGAAGCCATTTTCACTCACACTCATCATGAGATATCCTTGGGATATATTTTCTTTCACAAGAAGACTCTCAGTCTCATCTCTTAAGGAGGCTTACACATTATCACTACACCTATCACTCACTTTAGAGCTCTACTCAAGGCTCTCATATGAATGAAGAGTCTCACTCCTATTTATACTTATCTCTTCAATGCTTCTCGAGAACTTTTTATAGACTTATAGAATGAAGAGTCGCACCCCTATTCATACCATTACACTTTTAGAATCTTCCGAGAAGCATCTTTTGAAAGGATTTAGAGAGTTCCACATTTTTCAAATATATTAATGTTTAAGAGGCTTCCCACACACTTCCACGCTATTCTCGAAAATTCTACACTGGCATAAAAAATTCCACAATATTTTACAATACTCTACACTCTAGCTTCCACATGCTTCTGGATAACTCTACGCTTGCTTGTCTAGAAAGCTCCAAAGTGATCTAGAACATTTAATACTTATCATATCACATCTAACGAACTCCAGACATCTCACCAATATTATAGAACTCTAATGAGCTTCCCCATTGAGGAGGGAACCCAACATAAAGACACGATTAATTACTTTCTAGTGAGACTATCATTTGTAGATTTAAACAAGATGAGCAATAAATTATTCAATAAAGGCAAAAAGGAAACATGAAAACTTTTTATACTCCCTCCGTCCCGTTGGAATGTTCCCGGTTTGACCTACACACATATTAAGGAAATAAACTTACCAGGGGGTAAATTTTACTGTTTTAACACTGTTTCGACACTGTTTCGACACTGTTTGATACTGTTTTGCACTGTTTGACCCTGTTTTGAAAGGAAAGCGGGAACATCCAACGGGACGGAATGAGTAGATCATTGTGCAGAAATTCTCATTATATAAAACATCTTCAAAATGATTAAATTCAAAAATAATAAAATGAACATAAAATTGCGTAAAATTCCCACACAACAGTGTATGTCCTTGTTTATTTTGTGTAATAATTACCCTGAACGGTCGAGGAGACTAGTCGAGGGTGGAGTCCATTCGGTTAATGGGCCTGCTTTATATATGTTCTTGAGTATGTGTGCGGTGGGCCTCTCACTAGTTAAAAAATGGATTATAGTGACATTAAATTAATGTCACTAAATGATTTAATGACACTCAAAAGTGTCACAGAAAAACGGGGCAAGTGACACAAAATTTAGTATCATCGTTAACAGGTCACTTTAGTGTCACAAAATTATGACATATAAACATCATAGCTAGAGAACTGTAATATATACGTAACAATGATTTTTGTGATACTAATGCATTGAAATCTCAGGGGTTCACACTCCTGATATAAATTGAGATTTTTTGAGATCTCAGGAGTCCACAATCCCTAAAGTGAGAGTACTGTAGTTGAAATGAAGTGATCATCTGGGTCGAACTGTGTTATTTTTGAGTCCTTATATGGTGTGATAGCTTCCAAGTTTGATTTTGGAGCCGAGTAGTAGGCATGCAGTTTGGTTGATATAGGGGTGTTTTGGAACTGCTTCTGCTTCTTTTTTTAAAGCAGAAGCAGAATCAGAATCAGTTTTCAGAAGCTGCTCTGCCCCCAACTTCTAAAAAACTGATTCTAGGAGTAAATTAGAGCACCAGAATCACTTCTGCATTTTCAACCAAACACTCCAACTTCTGCTTCTGCTTCTGCTCCCTGAAAGAGCAGAAACAGTTTTAAGAATTAGATCCAAATACCCCCTAGAAGCAATATAAAAAAGTTGGATATATCGCATAAATATAGAAAAAAATAGAAATAAAATTAATGTCACATAAATATAAAACAAATATCACGCAAATATGAGACAGTTTAGTCCATGATGGCACTATATTTGATAGAATTTGAAGTCAATTCACCCTTTCATAATCCATGTAAAATATTGACAAGTATTGAATTCGATTACACTTTGATGTTTATTTACCACAAATGAAACACATATACAATGTCATGAGTAACATGTTATCAAGTATTCAAAGTCCATATGTTCTTGAAGAATCGTTGTAATACATTTGTAGAACACTATTCTCATTTTAGTTGTAAATTTGTAATTAACATGTCATTTGTCAAAGTGCACAACTATATTAGTTATAAAAAATAAATTAAAAGTTTTGGCATTTGATTGTCTATTTGACACTCATGGTCAATTAGTTTATCCTCTGAAGTTATTTAATCTAGTTAGGACAAAGATGGTGTGTTGAAGTAATTTTCTTTAATTTACCAGTAATTAAATTTTGAACTAGTAGAATATATATTCTTCACCGGTAAAATATGAACTAATATTGAATTCGATTACACTTTGATGTTTATTACCACAAATGAAACACATTATACAATGTCATGAATAACATGTTGTCAATTTTTCAAAGACCATATGTTCTTGAAGAATCGGTGTAATACATTCGTAGAACACTATAATCATTTTAGTTGTAATTAACATGTCATTTGTCAAAGTGCACAACTATTAATTATAATAAGTAAATTAAAAGTTTTGGCATTTGATTGTCTATTTGACACTCATGGTCAATTAGTTTATCCACTAAAGTTATTTAATCTAATTAGGACAGAGATGATGTGTTGAAGTAATTTTCTTTACCAGTAAAATTTGAACTAGTAGACTATATATTCTTCACCAGTAAAATATGAACTAGTAGACTATTATAATATTATATAGAAATATGGACTATTCTTTCAATGAGTTTAATTTTTTAGAGGGAATCCTAAATCCTAACCATTAATTTAAAAAAGTGCACACATAAATAGTTTTTGAATCTTTCAAAAAAACAAATAGTTTTTGAATGGAAGTCTTATTTATTCAAATATCTAAACTAAAAATTATTACAAGACTAATATAACACTCTAGGAGAAAGTCCAATTACTACGTATTAGATTTAGACTTTGTCATCCACAATGAATTGAAAAAGTCAATAACCATATAACGAGTAAATGGAAAACAAGTTCACCATGTCGGTCTGCATGTTTCCCTAACCCAAATTACCCCTCTATCACATACTCCCTCCGTCCCGAAAAAGTTTGCTAAATTTCCTTTTTGGATATCTCAAAAAGATTTGTCATTTCCATTTAAAATAAGGAATATATGGTTAAAGTTAATTCTCTCTCATCTGCATAAATTTCAACTACACAATTTTTATTTTATTAATCTACGTGAAAGTTAAAGTTGGCGAACTTTTTCGGGACTATACGTAAAATAGAAACAAGTTGTCAATGTCTAGCCGTTTTTGCCTGGTTCCACCTCTGGTTAGGGATAGCCGACCTCATAACACATGTAAATATGTATATCAATTTTATATCATACTCCCTCCGTCCCTTAAAACTTTGTCAACTCTCCTTTTTTGGATGTCCCACTAACTTTGTCACTTTCCCTTTTAAGTAAAGAATTTGTGGTTCGAGTTAATTCTCTCTCCTCTGCACAAACCTCTACCACACAGTTTTTACTTTATTAATCCCCGTGCCGGTCAAACTTGGCAAAGTTTAAAGGGACGGAGGTAGTATATTCCAATCAGAATTTCGTGACCTAAAATGTTTTAAGTTAGACTAATTCGAGTCTCACCCCAGATCAAAAGAAATCAGATCAAACTTGATCAAACTTAAAAGACCGCACGAGATCATTGCATATCGAAACAGAATAGACTAGGCATAAACAATTATAAATTTACACAAGACATGCATTTAACAGACTTATTCAAACCATATTGGATCAGATTACACCAGTTCATACAAGATCAACAAATTTAAGTCAAATTAAAAACTTTCATTATAGGAGTTATAGAATAACTTCTTGATGTAAAAATAATGAATATGAAAACTGATTTAATCATCTACATGAATAATTCAACTTTATAGTTTAAATAACTATAAACCCGAGATGGAGGAAATGTGAAAAAATACCCTCTTAGAAATGTTTGATTCAGTCATTCTCTTATTTAGGGCCCATGTAGCGATGTAATTGACTCTATTTTTGGTTTATTAGCCCTATTTAGCATTTTACTTTTTCTCATGCGCTAAGTTTGTACTACGTAATAATTACAATGAGTAAAGTTGAAATTATGTTTGTGACTAAATTGATATCTTTTTACAAAAACACTAAGCCTTTCTTTCTTTGCTCAATAAAATACTATGTATGTTATAAGTATAACATAATTTAACATATTTAATCAATTAAATTATCTTGGTATAACTGTGATTGAACCAGTTTCATAATCACGATATTACGACTTAATTTATTATTATTATTTATTGTATTTATGTATGTACTGGGCTTGACCTGCTTGTACAGGGTTGTATAGTTTCCCCAGATCAGGACTCTTGTACTATATATATTTCTCTTACTCATTAATAATACACACAACTTCTCATTCTAATATTGTATCTAGAGCCACACTCTAAAAGAGCTAAAACACCAAAAAATCGGTCATTACCTTCGACCGTATACCGCTGCACCTAGGGTTTTGTGCCGCTGCCATCTTTCTTCTCCAACAGCTATGGTTCTCACGCCGGACTCCACCGTGATCACTATCATGGCCTCTACGTACTTCCCCATCAAACTTACCTTCTCCAATTACCCTGTTTCGAAATCCTAGGTTTTTGCTGCTCTCATTGGACTTGGCCTGGAAGATTACGTTGATGGCACCCTTACACCACCACCTCGTCACCTCGGTGCTGACAAATCTCATCTGAACCCGGTATAGAAAATTTGGTACCGCCAGGACAAACTATTCTCAGTGCTCTTCTGGGTAGTTGCTCCGACACTATCCAGCCTATTATTTCTTCGGCCAGTATGGTTAAGGAGGCGTGGGATCGCCTCTCTCACACCTATGCTGGTTTGTCCCGAGGTAGAATTATGTCGTTCAAACATATCTTTGCTAAAACTGTTAAGGGCACAAAATCCATCACTGAATATCTTGCGTAGATGCAAGCACTTGCTGAAGCTTTGGCCCTCTCTCAAAACCGCATACCTGAAGAAGACCTTGTCATTGGCATTCTCAATGGCCTAGGACCGAAGTATTCTGACATTATTGATGTTGTTCGGGTTCATGACACCGCTTTTCTGCTAACCGCGCTTCAGGATATCCTCCTTGAGCACGAAACCAAGCAGGCCGCTGTGAACTCGCATTCCCCGCCGCTGCTACCCATGGCGAACTACACCTCCGGACAGCGAGGTAATCGTGACGCGTCTGGCCAGAATGACGATGAACATCAGGGCGACCGCCGTGGTGGATATTCTGGCCACCGAGGTCATGGGTGTGGATCGTACGGTGCTGGGGGTGGCCGTGTGGCATCTCGGCAGATCCAGTGCCACTTTTGTGAGAACATCGGACATGGTGTTAAAAACTGTCGCAAGCTTCAACGTTTTCTTCGGAACCATAATGTTATACCGCAACCGGGTCCACACGCTAACTATATTTCTGCTCCTCCTATGTAGCATGAGCCATGGATCTTTGATAATGGTGCATCTCATCATGTCACTTCTGATGTGTCTCAATTGCCCACTTATTCGGAGTACGGCGGACCCGGAGAGGTTAATCAATTATTTTGTGGTTTCTGTTATTTCTCTCTCCTCTGCACAAACCTCAACCACACTGTTTTTACTTTATTATTCTCCGTGCCGGTCAACTTTGACAAAGTTTTAAGGGACGGAGGTAGTATTACTCATAAAGGTACCACTATTTTATCTACCCCTACCCGTAACGTGTCTCTATCTAACGTCTTATGTGTTCCTAAATTACAGAAAAACCTTATTTCTGTGGCCAAGCTTTGCAAAACTAATCCTGCTTCTGTTGAATTTTTCCCTGATTTTTTTATTGTGAAGGATCGAATCACGGGGGCGCCACAGCTGCGAGGGGTGAATCAACATAATGTCTACTGTGCACCAGTGTCAACTTTCGCTAATGTCAACCACTCAATCCAACTGGCATCACACTCTTGGTCATCCTTCGCGTCCTGTTATGCAGTCGTTATCTTTTGTTTCCAACACCAAGTCTTCCACTACTTCTCATTGTATGTCTTGTTCAATTAATAAAAGTCACAAACTTCATTTTTTTAATAATACGATGTCTGCTTCCAAACCATTGGAATTAATTTATTCTGATGTATGGAGTTCTAGTGTTTCCTCAATTGATGGTTATTGTTATTATGTCATCTTTAAAAAGAAAATCTGATGTTGCCACTATTTTTCCTCAATTTCATCGTCTTGTCGAGAAATATTTTAATTCACGTATAATTAAAAAAAATTTGACAATGGCGGCGAATTTATTAAATTACGTCCTTACCTCAACATTCATGGCATCTCCTGCTTTACCACACCCCCTCACACTCCGGAGCATAATGGCTTAGCTGAGCGCAGACATCATCATATTGTTGAAACAGGCTTGGCATTACTGCACCATGCTAGGTTGCCTCCTCAGTACTGGTCTTATGCTTTTCTTACCGTTGTTTATCTTATCAACAGACTACCTACCTCCATCCTTAATGGTGCCTCTCCCTACTCCAAATTACATAACATAAAGCCCAATTACTCCAAACTTCAACCCTTTGGATGTCTATGTTATCCTTGGCTTCGGCCCTATACATCCACTAAACTTCAACCACATTCCATTCAGTGTGTCTTTATTGGTTATTCACTTACCCAATCTGCCTTTTACTGTCTCAATCATCACTCGAGTTGTGTCTATGTCTCGCGTCATGTCATGTTTGTTCCCACCGTTTTCCCGTTTCTCTCTTATGTTAAGTCTTCTGCCGTGGATAGTGGACCTAGCATGCTGCCACTATCTTGACCAGCACCCTCGCTGATGGATAGTCTACCCGGGGGTATGTATCTGAAGGGTTACTGCGGGGAGTAACTAGAGAGAAGTCAGAGCAAAAATAAGAGAGAGAGAATGTATTGCTGAGAATGTAATGAGAGAATTTTGTCTTGGATTACAAATGGGGAAAAGGGGCGCTATTTATAGTAGTAATAAATGCCAGATGGGGACACGTGTCATCATTCTGGTGGTCGAGGGGTCACTTCAACGGGGTAGAACTGGCGTTCGCATGTGGTCGCATTAAATGCGGCTGTTGGATGTGATGTCGTACTTGGTACGGTAATCCAGACGCATGTGGAGAGGATATTATGTCGAGGAAGGTGCCATCGGCTGCAGATGATTAGCCGAGGGCTCTGAGTACCGGGAACCCCCTCAGTGCTGAGGACTCTAGGTGCCGAGGGCTACTGATTTTCGCCGTTTTCTCACAGTAACTTTGTTTGCTTGAGTTGGCCATCCTGTGCGGATTTGGAGCCTTCGGCCAGGGGGTCGAAGGCAGCCCCAGTGTGCCACGTGGGTTGCTCAATACTTGGGGCACTGTGATTCGGGCCTGCTGTGCTTCCTGGGCCTATTGGGCCTCCATTAGAATAATAGGAGTCTATGGGCCGAGGGTTCCTGGGCCATATACTCCATCAAGAGTCCCTCATTCCTTTTGCCAAAAGGTACGTGAGGGAAAAGGAGTAATTTGTGTTTGTCCTTTGGTGTTGTTCCGTTGTAGTTTGTAAAGTTTGTGAGTAGTTTGTTGTGTGCATGTTTCAGCCGAGGGCAGCCCCTCAGTTACCCACATTTCGGGACTTGAGGGATCATGTTTGTTGTTGTGGGAGTTTTTGATGTTTTGAGATTTTTCCCGAAGGGGTCCTCCAGTCCCCCACTCCTTGAGGCACTTGCAAAGTGGTGAAAAGGAGTAGAGTAGTGCATGCCTGCAATATGAAGCTGAGGGGTGACGCTTTTCGCTTCATTTTGGGGGGATGCCTCGTTAAAAACCTCATTGGAAAAAACCCTGTGTGAAAAAATTCCAATGAGTGGCAATAATTTTGCCGAAGGCTATCCTTGTCTGAAGGCGCGTGTGTTGATTTGCCGAAGGGGAGCTTATTGATATCCTAGGAGATGCCGAAGGGGAGCCCTCAGTTTGTTGGAATGAGGGCGTGGTGACTGTAGGTGATATTTCCCGTGTTGTCGAGTGGTCCCCTGTGTGTTGATAAGTTGAGGGGCGCGGTACCCCGGGGGGTTTCCTTGTTGCGTAGCCGAGGGTAACTGTTGATGAAGGTGTGCTCCCCGGGGGTTACGTGGTCCTCAATGTGTTTGAGGGCTGAGTGTTCCCGAGGGGTGTGCTCGTTGTGAAGCCGTGGGCCTCTGAAGGAGTGAGCCCGAAGGCATTTGTGGTGTAGTATGAGGGGCACAAGCCGGGAGCACCTCTGGGTAAGTGTACCCGGGAGCTCCTCTTGATGAAGTGGAGTGAAGGAGAAAGCCCGGGGGCTAGTTTTTTGGTTGATGAAGGAGTGGTCTGCCGAGGGCGCGGTCTTGGTTCCCAGAATATAGCCGTTGTAATAGAGCCGTTGGAATATCTAACGTCAGAAATATAGCCGTTGGGGGGGGGGGGGGCTTCCACGTGGCACGTATCCACTGGCTGCCTGCGGGCGGGTGTTACTGATTGGGCGGAACGTCTGCGAGTAATGATGACTTTGTAACCGGAGGCCCGGTTTCCAGGCCCAAGCCCGGATCCGGGTGCCTATAAATACCACAAGGCCAGGGTCACTTTCCCATGTGCGATCTCAGTGTAGCAAAGCTCTGCCGAATTTTCTAGAGAGAGAAGCTCCAGCCTTCGGTCAAAACCAGCTCTTAGAGGTCAGTTCTTGCTCCGCTCTCGGCAATTCTTGTATACTTCACTTCCCCTTCACTTCCCGGTCTTAGATTAAGTGTCCGTAGCTTAGAGCCTTTAGGATCTCCCTCTGAACTCTTGATTTAGTATCAAAATGTCTTCACAAAGTGATTCCTAAGACATTTCGAGGGAGCCTTCAGTTGAGGCGGAAACATACTCCGACATTGAGCCTTCGAGCGAGGAGTCTTCGGCGGGTGGTGATGCTGTTGTGGCCATGGAGGTGGAGAAGGACCTCAGGGCCGAGGTCGAAGCCGAGGACTTCAAACAGGTAAATGAGGATGAAGAGCTCGCCCTCACTGTGCAGACTGCTGAGGAGGAAGAGGAGAAGGAGAGGATGAGGGTGATTATCGCTATCCTTCCCCCTCGCGGTGCCGGGGAAGCCAGCACCTCTCGGCCTTTGAACCCGATGCCTATCAGTGTGGCTCCCGGGAAAAAGAAGAAGACGAGGGCTGCTCCAAAGAAGAAACAAGCAGTCGTGGACGCCGGACGGCCAGTGGGCATACTCGAGGGCCATTCCTTTCTGAACACCGCCGTCCTAGAGTTGAAGATGAGGGCGTCCCCGACGGAGTACCAGGCCATTCAAATTCTGGTTGGCCCTTCGGCACGTGTGGTGGAGCCAGGGGCCGATGATCTGTTACGATACGCACCCGAGGGCTGCTTTGCTGTTCATACCCTGTCAGTGGAGATGGGGCTTCGCTTTCCGCTCCACCCCTTTCTGCTGGAATATCTGAGATTCGTGGGGCTGGCCCCCTGTCAGCTAACGCCCAACAGCCACTCTTATGTGGCCGGCTATCTCTCATTGTGTCGGAGCCGAGGGGTTCCACTTACCCTCGACCAATTCTTCATGTCTTTCAACTTGTGCCGGGGGGGGGGGGGGGGGGGGCATTCGAATGCTTAGGGCTTTGCCAACCTGTAGCAAGTACCGGAGTTCAGGCTCTTCGATGATGTGCCTTCGTCCCACAAGGGATGGAAGGATCGGTTCTGTTACATACGCTTGGAGGAGAACCCCTTTCCGGATCCGCTCCGCAACAGCTTCCGGCGTCATCCGAAGGTAGGGAGTGCGGCCCTGGAGAAGAATGGAAGGATACTAGCCAAGAAACCGGTGGGGTCCGACAAGCACGTTAAAATCAAAGACGTCACTCTCCCAGACGAACTATTCAAGCTCGGCTTCCGGCAGTATCGGCCGAGGGGCTCATCGGATGAAAGATACCCTCCGTTGGATTGCGTCTTCGAAGGAGCCGGAGGTGATTATCGAAGTGTTATGCATTTTGTACTTAGAGAATTTTCCTTTTTTTTTACTCTATGTCATTCTGTGTCTTATCTTTGCAGGTAGCAACATGGACATGAGCTCTCTCTTCGCCCTGAAGAACGCCAAAGGGAAGAAGAAGGGTCCAGTGGGCGCTTCTGCCAGGGAGGAGTCCTCCCAAGCTGCTACTGCCAGTGCTGGCGCCGGGGGGTCCAAAGGTGCTGGGGCCTTGAAGAAAAATTAGAACAATGGCAAGGGGACCGAGCCCCCGGCCAAGAAGTTGAAAGCTAAGGTCCCCGATAAGCAGCCGGCCGCTGACGTTGTCATCATTGTGGATGAGGGGCACACCTCCGGTCCCACCCCTCAGGAGCACATCAACCAAGACTTCTTCGGCCGGGAGAAGTTGGATGCGATAATGCCGAAGGGGGCATCCGTGCTGGAGGGTAGCCTCAACCCGTCGGTACTGATGAGCCAGATGCTGCCCTCGGCCGATCGACTGGCCCTCGCTAGGATGGACGAGGGCTCCCTCGAGGCCAAGATTCTACTGAGCAGTGCCTCCGTGAGTCACGTTCTTCTTTTTCCTTTGTATTTTCTTTTGTTCTTACGTACTGTGTTCACCATGTCTAACCGTTATCTTTGTTGACCGTAGAACTTCATGGGCATCTATGAGCACCTCCGAAGGGTGGAGCAGATGAAGGAGGCGAAGGGTGTTGCCGAAGGGGAAGCTGTTAGCCTTAGGAAGAGGCTGGCTGAGGCCGAGGATTCCCTCCTCTTGGCCACTGATAGCATGGAGCAGCGAGTGCAAGCTGCGAGGGCCGAGGGGAAGAACGAGGGCCTGGCTGAGGCCGGGGAGGCTGTTGCCGAAGCCGCCCGCGTTGCTGCTGAGGAAGCCCGTGTGGCTAAAGAAGAGTCCGTCGCCAGATCCCGGGAGGATGCTGTAGCTGGCTTTACTGCCGAGGGGTGGAAAGTAGAGGAGCAGAAGGAGTGGTTGTCCTCAGTGGTGGAGGCTTCGGTGGATGCTTGGGTTGGAGGCCCCGGCAAAATGTGGCTTGCTGAGAAGGGTGACTCCTACTATCAAGGTGGGGAGTTTTTCACCCAACGCCTCATATACTGAAAGCTTGTCAGACACTTCAAACCCTCGCCGGAGGAGTTCCAGCCCGAAGCTTATGGCCTCCCCCCTCGACAACCAGACGTTAGGATCCCCCTCCCCGAAGGCGAAGAGAGGTCGGTGCTTGAAGATTCGGAGACCCTAAGGGAATGCGGCCTCAGGGGTGACGGGGATGATGCTGAAGGCGAAGCCACTTCAAAAGCTGTCGACAGGGGCGACGTTGTAGCTACCAATTTGTAATTTGTATTCTGAACAATTTTTGTAATCACATTGCTTAACTTTTGGCTTCGGCCCTTATGAACACCATGCCCCATGTTTCGGGTGAATTGATGCCTCCGGGCTTTTGTATATAACATGTTTTGTTTTTGAATGTATGCATTCGCCTTTCTTTGTGAAATGAATGCCTTCTAATTATGCTTTGTGAATGAATGTCCTCGTACTTTGATGCTTAGGTCGTCAGTTGTTTGGGACTTAGAAAAATTTTCTTAGTGTTGTCCTCCCACCAGGCTTTAGAAAATTTCTCCAAGTGTAGTTTCACCAAGCCCTCGACCGTGTGGCTCCTCTGGCTGCATGGAGATTTGACCGAGGGTCAAAAAATTTTTAGGACTTAGAAAATTTTTCCAAGTGTAGTTGTATGGGATAGGAGCCTTCGGGTGAATGTGAGAGCCTTGTCATAGGTGTGCCTTCGGTTAACCGGTGACTCGACAGGGGGCAAAGTGTTTAGGTCTTAGAAAATTTTTCTAAGTATTTGAATATCATCTGGCCTTCGGTATGTGGGCATTTCTTGCTGCATGAAGTGGGGTGACCCTCGTTGCAATGTGAGTTTGTCGAGGGCCACACGCTTTATGACTTAGAAGTTTTTTCTAAGTATTTGTTGTTGCTTGCCTTCGGTGTGGGACCCTTCGGCTGCCTACTCTGTGGGCCTAGAACAATTTCCTTTGTCTCGCAAGGTTGGCCTGTGGCAACAAAAGCCTTCGGCTGTTGTCATGTTTCCACAGTGTTGACTTAGGAAATTTTGTAGTTCAAGTGCAGCATAAAAAGACAGACTCCCTCGGACAATGCCTGGGTGTATCCCCTCGGCGTCTAGTGAGGTGCCGGAGGTGATTCTCGCTTGGACTTGGCCAACATCTGATAGCATTTGTTGTGTAGTAGCCTTCGGGGACGTTTTTGAATTGTTGTTGAGTGAGCCTATCACGTTCTGTAGGATTTGAGCCTTAGGTTTTGATGTAGCCGGAGGCAATCAAAAAGGTGGACTTAGCCATTTGTTGGTGATGCTTGTGAATAGGAGTGGTATACTCATTGATTCCTCGTTGAGTCCTCGGTATGTTCTCGTGGATTGGTGATTATGAGCTTCCAGGTACCGAACATGTTCCCGTGGGGAGCCCTCGGTATGTTCCCGTGAATTGTTGGAGTGGTGTACTCATTGATTCCTCGCTGAGTCTACTCCCCTTCACCACCCCATTTTTTTTTTTGGTAGTGAAGGGAAGGCTTCAAGAAACTTGGTTTCTTGGTAAGGCTTGGCCTATCGGGAGGTAATAGAATACACCATTAGCTCCCCCCTCGGGTTAACCTTCCGAGTTCCGAGGGGATCGAGAGTCGTTTCCTGGGCACAAGACATGGTCTGTAGTCTGCCTCCCCTTGGGAGATGGCACAGAAAGCGCCTCAGTTTTGAAAGTCGTCCCCTCGGCGCCAGACATAGTCCGTGGCCTGCCACACCCTTGGGGTAGTGGCGCGGGGAGCGTTTCGATTTGGAAGTCGAATCCTGGGCACATTAGATGCCTGCCAATCCCTGGGGGAAATGGCGCGGAAAGCGTTCCGTTTTTTGAAAGTCGAATCCTGGGCATATTACTTGCCTGTCATACCCTTGGGGTAGTGACGCGGAAAGCGTTTCAGGGAAGGGTTTTCATTTGCACACTGGTTGCAAATGGCCCGGGGCACTACGTGCTACCGGCACCGATAGGTGGCGCCTTCGGTACATGCGTCCTCGAGGGGTACGGCTTTAGAAACAACACTTGGTGTTTGCTCCGGTATACGGCCCCCGACACTTGGTACCAAGGGGTCTTCAAAGGAGACACTTGGTGTTCTTTTCCGTTTGTTGAAAGTTGACAGTAGTGTATGCCCCCGACACTGGGTGCCGAGGGGCCTTCTGCAAAAACATTTGGTGTTCTCTTCTATGTTGTGGGTGATGGTATAGTCTACCTTCGGCACTTTGTGCCGAGGGTTCTTACTTGTGATAATGCCTTGGGCCAGGGGCTGATATGAGGGCTTGGCCGCTCATAAGAGTCTCGTTCCATGTTCTTGGTGTCTTCAATATGCCTTCATTCTTCAAAATTTGGAGGCCTTGGGCCGTAAAATAATACATTCACTAGTCATGAGGGTTTGGCCGCTCTAATGTTATTGATAAAATTTATCTAAGTGATGTACATTCCAGAGTCTAGGGACCTCGGTCCCATTGGGGCGTTTGAGTTTGTAAGTTCCAGGCTTGATGATAGCTGCCACTATGTAAGGGCCCTCAAATTTGGGCGCCATTTTGCCTCCCTCGGTTGGCTGGCTAGCTTCCCTCCTTCGTAGGACATAGTCCCCCACTTGGAATTCCTGGGAGCGGACTTTGGCATCAATGTAACTCTTCACTTGCCTTCAGTAGTTTTCCGCGCGTATGAAGGCCTGCTCTCGGCGTTCTGAAATAAGGTGAAGATCGAGGGCCATATTGGCGTCATTGACCTTGGTATCATATTGTGTGACCCTTCGGGTCGGAAGAGTTACCTCAGTGGGGGCCTTAGCTTCAAATCCGTAGCAAAGGGAGAAGGGTGTCTCGCCCGTTGCTCGCCGAGGGGTGGTGCGATAGGCCCATAAGATGTTGTGGAGTTCTTCTACCCAACCACCCCCTTCGGCCTCTAGTTTCTTCTTTAGGCCCTCGAGCAAGGTCCTGTTGGCGTTTTCCACTTGACCGTTGCATTGAGGGTAGGCAACGGATGAGAAGGTGTGTTTGATGCCCCATGCCTCTAGGAGAGCACAGAAGGGGGCTGCCTCAAACTGAGTCCCGTTGTCGGAGATGATTTGTTGGGGGACGCCAAACCTTGTGAGGATATTCTTGAGAACAAAATGGCGGCACCTGGCCTCGGTGATGCTGGCGAGGGGCTCAGCTTCCACCCATTTGGTGAAATAGTCGATGGCGACAATGATGTACCTGTTGTTGGAGGTACCCCTCGGCAGAGGGCCCACAAGGTCTATACCCCATCGAGCGAAGGGTATGGATGTGCTGATGGGGGCATAGTTGACCGCTGGCCTGCCGGGGGCTTTCTGGAAGTGTTGGCATGCGGTACACCTTCGGGCGAGATCCGCACAATCTCGGGCCATTGTAGGCCAAAAGTAGCCCTGGATTATGAGCCTTCGGGACATGGAGAAGGGTCCCTGGTGAGCTGAACAAGTGCCGCTGTGCACTTCCTCCATTGCAATTTCGGCTTCATCTTGATGAAGGCACCAAAGTAATGTCCCGTTGTACGATCTTTTATAAAGCCTTCCGTCTTCGATGGCGTAGCTGGGAGCCCTCAGCTTTGCTAGCTTGGCACGGGCATCATCCTCGGGCAGTTGCCCTGTGGTGACGAAGGCGATAATGTCTGAGACCCAGTCCTCTTGCCTTTGTTGTATGTGCATGACGGGGCTAACATGTATGTTGGAGAGGCTGAGCTCCTCGATTTTGGCGATTTTTGAGATATGCTTAGGGGATTCGGCCAAGAGCTTCGATAAAATGTCGGCCTCGGAGTTTTGAGCCCTCAGTATTTGAGTAAGAGAGTGTGCTTCAAATACCTTAAGCAACTCCTTGGCCGCTTCTTTGTACCGCTTCATTCTCCCTTCCTTGGCTTCGTACTCCCCGGAAATTTGGCCGACAACTAACTTGGAGTCACACTTGACGTGGATCTGTCGTGCCTTCATGTTAGCTGCCAGCCGAAGGCCACAGAGGAGGGCCTCGTACTCGGCTTCATTGTTGGAGACCTTGAAGGAGAAGCGGACTGCGTAATAGGCCCGGAAGCCTTCGGGTGAGATGAGAACCACCCCTCCTCCACATGCTTTGACAGCGGAGGAGCCGTCGGTGTAGAGGGTCCACCAATCGTCCGAGGGGGCCGGGGGCTCCTCGTTCGTGGCTGATCTTGCCGTGCACTCCGTCACGAAGTCCGCTAGGGCCTGGGCCTTGATGGCGGGCCTAGGACGGATGTCGATGTTGTATTGGCTCAGGAAGACAGCCCATTTTACCATTCGGGAGGAGCTAGTGGGGCTCCTCATCAAAGCGCCGAGGGGTTGGTGAGTGAGGACCTGGACCGGGTGAGCTTAGAAGTAATGGCCCAACTTCTTGACAGTCCACACGATTGCCAACACCGTTTTTTCCACAGGGGAATACCGATGTTCTGCTTCCCTGAGGGTCTTGCTAACATAGAAGATGGCATGTTGGATGCCATCCTCTTCCCGGATGAGTACTGAGCTGATGGTTGCCGGGCTGACACCTAGGTAAAGGTATAGGGTCTCCCCCACCTTGGTTTAGAGAGCACAAGGGGTGAAGATAAGTACCGTTTCAGTTCCTCGAAGTCCCCCTGACACTCTGAAGTCCACTGGAAACCGGCGGTCCTTCTCATGATCTGGAAGAAGGGTAAGGACTTCTCCACCGATTTTGATAGGAAGCGATTGAGGGCTGTCAGGCGGCCCGTCAGCCTTTGGACCCCCTTCACGTTGCGTGGGGGTTCCATGTTGATGATGGCCTTGATCTTCTCGGGGTTGGCCTCGATACCCCTTCGGCTCACCATGTAGCCTAAGAATTTGCCCCCTTGTACGTCGAAGTTGCACTTCTTTGGGTTCAGCCGAAGGTTGAACTTCTGCATGATGGCGAAGATTTCCCTTAGGTCGCCAGCATGGCTTGCTGATTGCTTGCTTTTGACGATCATGTCGTCAACATATGCCTCCATGGTGCGCCCTAGGACAGCTTGAAAGACCCTGGCCACCATCCGGGTGTAGGTGGCACCTGAGTTCTTTAGGCCGAAGGCCATGACAAGGTAGCATAAGATGTGTAACACCCCGGCCTCGCAGGACCCGAGGTAGCTACTCTAGACCAATAGTACTGTCCTCACAAACCACCACGAGCCTTTACCGCGCACTTTGTCCTCACTCATGAGCGCCCTGAGAAACTTCCCAGGGGATCACCCATCCCAAGACTACTCTCGTGCAAGCACGCTTAACTTTGGAGTTCTTGGGTGATGAGCTCCCTTAAAAGGAGATGCACCTCTGTTGGTATGAGTAGTACTATTAATATTTTTAAATTAATCTCGGGTGTTACAATTACTCCCACATAGGAACGCAACGTCCTCGTTGCGCCCGTAAACCAATCTCAATCAAATCCCAGAATTCCCCCCCCCCCCCCCCGCTAAGTGCCTGCCCGATATCCAACGGATCAACACACTGTCGCAGGGTTGCTCTGATACCACCTGTAACACCCCGGCCTCGCAGGACCCGAGGTAGCTACTCTAGACCAATAGTACTGTCCTCACAAACCACCACGAGCCTTTACCGCGCAATTTGTCCTCACTCATGCGCGCCCTGAGAAACTTCCCAAGGAGTCACCCATCCCAAGACTACTCTCGTGCAAGCACGCTTAACTTTGGAGTTCTTGGGTGATGAGCTCCCTTAAAAGGAGATGCACCTCTGTTGGTATGAGTAGTACTATTAATATTTTTAAATTAATCTCGGGTGTTACAAGATGCCCTCGGGAGTCATGAAGGCTGTTTTTTCAGCGTCTTCCTCATGCATAAAGATTTGATGATACCCGCGGAATGCGTCGAGAAATAACATGATTTCACACCCTACGGTTTCATCTACAAGTTGATCAATATTCGGCAATGGAAAGGGGTCCATGGGACACGCCTTGTTGAGATCCGTGTAGTCCACGCACATGCGGAACGAGGGCGGTTTTTGTGCGAGGACTACGTTCGCCAGCCATGAGGGGTATTTTACCTCGATGTGCTTGATAGAGAGGAGCATGGCGACCTCCTTCTTCACAAATTCCGTCCTCTCGGCCGAGAGGGGTCTCCTCCGTTGTTGCACTGATTTAGCTGAAGGGTCCACCGAGAGGCGGTGGGTGATGACCCTTCGGCTGATCCCCAGCATGTCCTCCGGCCCCCATGCAAAAATAATGGAGTAGGCGCGGAGGGCGCTGATGATGTCGGTCTTCAAGTCATCGGGGAGCTGGGCTCCAATCTTCACGACTCTCTCCGGCTTGGCCGGATCGAGCGCAAAGTCTTCTACCTCCTCGGCTGTTTCAGCCCTCGGCCTCCTTTCTTCCTCTTCCACGGCTCTGGTGATGGTGTCAATGCGGAATTCCATCTTGCTAACCTTCTTCGTCACTTGAAGGTAGCACGCGCGGGCAAGTTTTTGATTCCCCCTTGAGTAACCGATGCCTCCCTCGGCTGGGAACTTGAGGTAGAGGTGCCTCATGCAGATGACGGCTTCGAGATCCTCGAGGGCTGGCCGACCGAGGATGAATTTGTGGGCGAAGTCGATGTTGACGATGACGAACTCCACTTCGAGCTTGGCTCTATGGAGCCCGTCGCCGAAGAGTACCGGGAGGGTTATGACCCCCTCAGAATCAATGGTGTCGCCGGTGAAGCCGGAAAGAGGGGTCTTGATGGGCCGAAGGGACCCCCTCTCCAGATGCAGCTCTCTGAAGGTGCTGAGGTACATTACATTGACGGAGCTGCCCGTGTCAACGTAAGTTCGGTGAATGATAGTGTCATTGATCTCCGTGCGGATGACGAGGGCATCCCTGTGTGGAGAGGACACCGGGGGAGATCAGCGTTAGTGAAGGTGATGGGTTCCTCTCTCAGCCGCTTTACCGGAGGCATATGAGTGACTTCTCCCACGTAAAGTGATTGAGCCCACTTCTTTCGTTGACTGGTAGAGTCACCCCCGGTATTGCCCCCAGTGATCATGAGGATGTGGCGCTTCTTTTCTTGGTACCGAGGGTACTCTTTCTCCTCTTCTTCCAGGTTCCCAATCTCCCTCTTCTTGCCGAGGGAGATGGTGTTGGGGTTGATCCATGCGTTTGCTTCCGCCTGGTGCCCTCGGGGTGGCCCTTGGAGAGGGGGGCTCTGTTGCTGAGGGCCTTGGACAAATTGGGACAAATGGCCCGTCTGTATCAATCTTTCGATGGCCGTCTTCAGCTGATGGCAGTCATCGGTTTTGTGCCCCTGATGCCGGTGGAAGCGACAGTAGGGGTAGTTTGGATTGATGGCATATACCTCCGGGGGTGCGCGAGAATCTCGCTCCACCAGGCCCCTCTCCTCAGCGAAGTCGAGGATGATGCTGACGGGGTGCGTCAAAGGTGTTCGAGGGTGCTCCAGGAGAACGGGCTGTGCCCAAGCCCTCAGGTTCCCCTTGTAACCTCCCCCGGGCTTGGCTTGGCCATGCCGGGGATGGTCACCGGGGGGTGCTGAATCCTTGGGGTGATTACGGGGAGCCCCCGGCCCCCGGTTGCCTTTATCGTCTAGCCGAGGGCGTTGCTAATCGGGGCTGTGATGACATTTTTCCACCTCCTCGGCTTCGGCGTACCTGTCCCCCCGCTGTAGGGCCCTTATATAATCGTGGGGGGGGGGTTCGATGATGAGGCTCCTTGAGAAGTTTCCGGGGCGGAGTACTGTTTGGAGGAGGGCCAGGAGGGTCCCGTCGTCTGCGCCATCAACTTTATCAGTCTCCGTTCTCCAGCGCTCCAAGAAGTCCTGAAGGGTCTCCTCTTTCCTTTGCCTCACTGTCAGCAAGTGGGAGAAGTGTTTTCTTGTGCGGCGCCTTCGAGCAAATTGTGTCAAGAATCGCTGTGCGAGTTCTTGCCATGAGTCGATGGAGCCTTCGGGCAATCGATTGAACCATTCGTAAGCCGGCCCCTCTAAAGTGGAAAGGAACCAGCGGCACAAATACTCGTCCGATGCCCCCACCATCATCATACTGTTTTGGTACCTGCTGTAGTGCTCCTGGGGGTCAGTCTTTCCGTCGTAGGGCTTGATGAGCTGCCCTCAGTATTTTTCCGGGATCCGGGCCGCCAATACCCTTGGGGTAAACAGCGTCCGGGTCCGGAGTTGTATGGTGGGTTCCCCGGAGCCCTCGGTTATCTTTTTCTGCATTTCCTCCATCTTGGCCAAGATGGCCTCATACTTCAGGTCTGTATGAGGGGCAGAAGTGGTGGCGTGTGCTTTGGTGGCCTCCATCTCGTCAAGCCGGCGCTGGAGGGCCGCAATGATTTCGTCCCGGGGGTCCTTCAGGAGGTCCTCCGCCCCCTGCGAATGGACACGGGCTGAGAGGGCCTGGTTGATTTGGTGACGGGCGTCGTCAGAATGGAGAGGTGCTTTGCCTTTGTCCTGAGGGGGGCGTCTTTCATTAGCCCTGGAGACGGATCCGCCACTTTCCTGAAACCTCTGGAGCACCTTCCCCCTGAGGCGGTCTTGGACCCCTCGGTGGTCTTGCGCCCCTCCGAGTCTCTCGAGGGCGGAGGTCCGGGGCTGTTCCTTGTTGATGTGGTGGCGGTCCCAGGATTGGACTTCCTGGGAGGCTGTATCTTGGGCCACGACCCCCTCGACGTTCCCCATCCGGAGGGCAGGGTTCCCGAGGGGGTGTGGATGAGGGGGAGGCATGATATTCTCCCTGACATGAGGTTGGAGGGGAACCAAAGTGCCGAAGGCACCCGGGTTCTCGGTGAGCGTCTGGATGAAGGCGGAAAATGCCGACTGTACATCGATAGTGATGACCGGAGGGCTAACTTGGTTCTCGCTCTGGTCCTTCTTCTTGGCCTCGATGTCGAGGCGGGCATCGGGGGCATTCTGTTGAATCTGATGGCGTAGGTCGACAGCCGTCTGGTCCAACCCGGCGATGACGCCGCCCCCGGGAGCCCTGTTAGAGGCTTTGGGGACGTCGACTTCGCCGAGGGCCAGGTTCCTGTCCTCAACGTTCTTGGAGTTGGCACGAGTTGTTCTCACCATTTTCGCTAGGTGTTTTGTGTTTGGCGAGTGGGAGGGTTTCTTACTTGATTATTCGACCTCTCAACGAGAGCACCAAATGATGGATAGTCTACCTGGGGGTATGTATCCGAAGGGTTACTGCGGGGAGTAACTAGAGAGAAGTCAGAGCAAAAATAAGAGAGAGAGAGAGTGTATTGCTGAGAATGTAATGAGCGAATTTTGCCTTGGATTACAAATGGAGAAAAGGGGCGCTATTTATAGTAGTAATAAATGCCAGATGGGGACACGTGTCATCATTCTGGTGGTCGAGGGGTCACTTCAACGGGGTGGCACTGGCATCCGCATGTGGCCGCATTAAATGCTACTGTTGGATGTGACGTCGTACTTGGTACGGTGATCCAGGCGCATGTGGAGAGGATATTATGTCGAGGAAGGTGCCCTCGGCTGCAGATGATTAGCCGAGGACTCTGAGTACCGGGAACCCCCTCAGTGCCGAGGGCTCTGGGTGCCGAGGGCTACTGATTTTCGCCGTTTTCTCACAGTAACTTTGTTTGCTTGAATTGGCCATCCTGTGCGGATTTGGAGCCTTCGGCCAGGGGGTCGAAGACACCCCCAGTGTGCCACGTGGGTTGCTCAATACTTGGGGCGCTGTGATTCGGACCTACTGTGCTTCCTGGGCCTATTGGACCTCCATTAGAATAGTAGGAGTCTATGGGCCGGGGGTTCCTGGGCCATATACTCCATCACCCGCCATATTTCTTTACCACTGCCAGGAGTATGGCCACAGAAACCGCTAAACCTAATTCCTCCCTCACTGCCATTCCACACCCCCTGCCCGAGCCAAACACCACCACACCTTCGCCTACCAACCCTCCGGAACTTACTGTTCCGCCATGTTGGAAGTATGCCCTAGGATAATCATACTTTATGATTTATCAATGAATATGTAATGCTCATTAATTAATAAAGTCACAAACTCATTTTATGTTAATTATTATCGTGAGTTTTCTTTATTAATATTTAGTCCCTGAATATTATGTTTAGTAGCTAATTAAGTACGTGACTTAATTGTGGAATGCTACACTTTAAAATAAACATAATATTCTAATTGTCCGTGGTCTAATATTATTAATTTGGGACATTAATAATTAATAGACCTGTATGTGGATTAACTGATGGTTATATTCCACTAGTTATGGGTATAGAGATATCAAGTTAATACCATAGATGCTTGTTAGTGAACAAGTTCATTGGACAGACCCAACCTGAGGACACTGCTAGGTTATATGTCAGCAGTGTTGTCCTCAATAATGATAAGGTGCTATATTTTTATACTTGAGATAATCATGGTTACTTGCATGTGAATTAATATGTATTAACACCATTAAATGTTATATTTAAACGGGTAATTATAAAGGTGGTGATTGTACATATTGTGAACCATGTAGTGGTATGTGAATTATCAAGATAGTTTTTGTCACTCTAGTATAGTGAGAGAAAGATATCTATTGGGCCCCTTGACAAGTAAGATTAATTAGCATGGCCATGCTCAAATGAGGTGTCATTTGTTCAAGATTAATCTTACTTGGTAATCTAGAAATATTAATTGAGAATAACAAGGATGACACGACCTAACCTTGTTTCAATTAAGATATCATTTGACAAAAGAGAATTATCAGCACAAATTAATCATTAAAAGGTTATGTCACATTTAATTGACATTTATATATTATGGATAGTCATAATGCCTTGCTAGAGGCCGCTTATGATTTGTGAGCCTTGAATTAATTTTCTAGCCTACTGCCAACAATATATAAACCTACAGGGTCACACACCTAAGTGATTTGGATCATTAATGTTCGTTAATAACATTAAAATAGCCTGATTAGCCCAATTCGAAGTAGGTTTTCGAATGGTATTGGGCTAGGGCCTCCAGGAGAGTTTTATTAGCTATAAAACTCCTTCTTTCCTCCTCTTATAAATATGGCTAAGGAGACCCACGAATTTCAAGAAATAAAATTCACATCTCAAAACCTAGAGAGAGAGATACAAAGAAGAGAACGCTAGCACGTTCCCTGTGGCCGATCCAGTCACGTGCGTGTGGATACCGGTAGAGCTCGGCATTGTTTTCTCGGACTGTCTGACATCCTTGCTTAAGAATGCTATGTAAGTCCCTCTTATATCTTGTAATTTCGTTTATAGTAAGAACCTCAGATCCGGTTGTTTACTTTTGGGCAGTATTTTTTTGTTTATTCTGTTGCGTTTTTCTGCCTGAATCCCTACACGCCAAACCCTACTCCCCTTTCACCGGACCCTAATCCCGAGCCCACCACTTCATCTCGCCCCATCCGCCACAACAAACCTAACACCCGATATTATAGTGGTGCTTTTGTGAATAATACTAATGTGCATCTCATTCCCCCTACACTTGAACTTTCTTCTTTGAAGGTTGCCTTGCAGGATTCTCGGTAGAAGAAAGCCATGGATGAAGAATATCAAGCCTTACTACGTAATCATATGTGATATCTTGTTCCCCCTGCTCATCATACTCCCATTACCTGTCGTTGGATTTTTCATGTGAAGCGCAACTCCGATGGTAGTGTTGCTCACTTCAAGGCTCGCCTGGTTGCCCGAGGCTTTCTCCAGCAACCTGGTCATGACTATTCTGAGACCTTTAGTCCTGTATTTAAGCCAACAACATTAAGATTTGTGCTTACCATTGCTTTGTCTCGGGCCTGGCCGATCAGACAGCTAGATGTTAATAATGCTTTCTTGCATGGCACCTTGGAGGAGGAGGTGTATATGGTGCAGCCACCTAGTTTTGAAGATTATCACCATCCCAAACACCCGTGTTGTCTTAAGAAGGCCTTATATGGCCTCAAGCAAGCCCCACGGGCTTGGAACTTGGTACTTTCCAGATTTTTGCTTTGCACAGGATTTCGGCGATCTCAAACGGATCACTCCTTATTTGTTTATAATCATGCGGGTGTTTTTATATATTTCCATGTGTATGTGGATGACATTGTGTTGACAGGTAGCTCCAACTATGTGCTTACTCAGTTTATTTCTCAATTCACCAAGGAATTTTCTGTTAAAGATTTAGGTTCTCTTCATCACTTTCTTGGTATTGTGGTTATTTCTACTCCTACTTGTTTGCTCCTATCTGAATGACAATATACTCTCAATGTCCTCGAGAGTCATGGCATGTTGGGCATCAAACCGGCGGTAACCCCTATGCGTGTCGGTACTGCCGGCTCTATTACTTCGGCCGACGCCTTTTCCGATGTCACGGCCTACCGGCGCGCACTCGGCCTACTGCAGTACCTATCTTCTACTTGACCTGATATATTTTTTGCTGTAAATCGTCGTTCTCAATACATGCATTGCCCTTCAGTTGATCATTGGACAATTGTCAAACGTATTTTTCGCTATCTAAAAGGTACGTTAAATTTTGGCTTGTACCTACATAAATCTTAAGGTCTTCACCTTACTGCTTTTTCTGATTCTGACTGGGGTGGTACGACCGATGATGGGAGGTCTACTACAGCTTATGTTCTTTATCTCGGTCCTAATATTATTTCGTGGAAGTCTACCGAGCAAAAGAGTGTCTCTCGTTCATCTACGGAGGCAGAATACCGTGTTGTAGCAAATGCTAGTGCCGAGATTCTCTGGGTCAAGAATGTGTTACATGAGTTGGAGATTACTTTGCCTTCTATCCCTGTGCTTTATTGTGATAATCAAGGTGCTACCTATGTCTGTGTTAATCCGGTGTTTCACTCCCGGCTGAAGCATCTTGCCTTGGATTTGTCTTTGTTCGGGAATTTATTCAGCGTGGTCAATTACGGGTTTCGCACATCTCCATCAAATTACAAATTGCAGATGCTCTCACCAAATCACTGAGACAGTCCTTGTTTGAGAATTTTCGATTCAAGCTTGAAGTTTCCAATGGAACATCCATCTTGCAGGGGCGTATTACGACTTAATTTTTTATTATTATTATTTATTGTATTTATGTATATACTGGGCTTGGCCTACTTGTATAGGGTTGTATAGTTTGCCTAGATGAGGACTCTTGTACTATATATATTTCTCTTACTCATTAATAATAATACACACAACTTCTCATTCTAATACAGGACTCCAAGAGCCCTTTTGATAACAATGGAAGTAGTTGAATTTATTTAGTTTTGGTTGAAGTGGTTCGATTGGCTCATTTTGCTGAATTATAAAAAAAATATACTTCAAATATACTTTATTAATAAAATATAGAAAAAGTTATAAGAAAAATATCTAAAATAATCTTCTAAAATAACTTCAACCAATATAAAAAGAAAAGTAATTTCAACCTTACTTATTTAGATTATTACAAAACTCAGCGTGCGAAATCCAAAACTGTGTGTTTGGTGAAAAGATTGACTGATAAGGTTGATAAACCGAAAAACCGGGTAACCAAGGGGATCTCTAGAACCGGTCTGGTAACACTAAAATTGACTGAATTAGTTGATACTGATGAAATTTATGAAGTTCTAGCTGAAGTGGTCAGATAGACTCATTGACAAATTTATATGTTTAAGAAACAATTATATTTAAAATATTTTTTATAAATAAAAGTAAAATAAAAATTATAAGAAAAATAGCTAAAATGATTCTCTATAATAACTTTAATTGATACAATCAAAACAACAATTTCAATTTTACTTTTTCTTATTATTATACATTACAATTTAACGCACGATATCAAAAATTATATGTTTATTGAAAATATTGACTAATAAACATGAGGAAAAAAATAGTCTTTAAACGGACTTCTAGAGCCCATTTGGTACTACCCAAATCGGTTACATTGACCGATTGTGTTGAAATTTATGAAGTTTTGACTGAAGTGCCTGAATTGACTGATTCTATTGATTTATAAAAAAATATATTTAGAGCCTGTTTGGTAACCATGTTTTTCGTCTTATCAGGCTTATCACCGAGCTTTTTAACCAAACGTGTAATTTTTGATTTCGCGAACTGGATTAAGTAATAATAAGAAAATGTAAGGTTGAAGTTAATGTTATGACGATATTGGCTAAAGTTACTGTAGAGGATCATTAGCTATTTTTCACATAATTTTTTTCTTTATTGTATTAACAAAATATATTTTAAATATTTTTTTTTCAAAAATCAGCGGAATAAGCCAATACAGCCACTTCAGCTAGAATTTTATAAATTTCAACAGAATCACCGAATACAATCAATTTATGTATTACCAAACGGGCTCTTAAAATGTATTTTTATTAATTAAATAAAGAAACAATTATATGATAAAATAGCTAAAAAGATTATCTACATTAACTTCAGCAAATACAGTCAAAAAGTAATTCTAACCTTATTTTTTCATCACACAATCCAACGCGCGAAACTAAAAGTTGAATATTAAGAAGTTGACTGATAATCCCGATAAGCCGAAAAACATTATCACCAAACTAAAGAGTTTTTTCAACATGTGTATTCAAAGTCTATTTGAATATTAAGAAAAAAGGAGTAATATCATTGAGTATTATTATACCTGACCTGGTGGGATGGAGATATGATGATGATAAATCACAATCCATCCGTATGGAACATGATAATATGAGCGATGACTGATGAGCAGAAGCGAGGGCATTAGTCACATCATGGCCATGAGCCACCCATCATCATCATGGTTGCGGAAAGATTCCATATACACATCTACATACGGCGTACAATGTATGTATCGGCATAAAATAGAAATTAAATAATGGGAAAAGACGGTACAACGGCGTGCCATCAAGGGCCGGTAATGATTACATATGGACTCATCCCAATATGGCTATGGCTAGAGATAGAAAGAGAGGAAATCCAACCCACAACCTCCGCAGCCACAGCCGCCATTTCCTCCTTCATTTACACCATTTCTGCATTTATTAATCAATAATCAATCCTCGTCCACTTAATTAATGAACCCTTTATTAATCTAGTACCAACCAAAGAAAAATCTGAAGCGACAGAATGAAAATGAAAAGTATCTCTAAAAACACAAAATTCATTGATTAATTAAAATTAAAGTTAACAGACAGAGAGACACATAGAGAAGGAAAGCTCTTTGGGTTCTTTTTTCATTGATATGATGATGGCGATGACTGTTTGTATATTCTTTAAATCTTCTACAGTCCCATTCATCTGCCGATTGACTATTTCATAGATTTAAAGTGAAATCCGCGATAAGAATTGAATCTGGGTATCTTATGAAAAGATTGGATTTTGGGTTTGTTTTAAATCTAATCCAGGATCTATTTCAAAATTTCCCTACAGGAGATTATACGACAACTACCACTCACCATCATCATCATTAGTATATAAAGGGAGACTGCGTTATGAATGAAAACGCCAAATGTAGAACTACCACACTCTTCACTCACCTTAATCCTTACATCATCACTTTACCGGCCATCTCCAGAAGATTTTCTTCCTTTTTGCCTTCCTTTCTTCACCTTCACGCTTATTTCTCAGCGGCCGTTTCCCTTGAAAGCCGCGCCCGACGTCTTCTTTCTTCCCTTTTTTCTGTATATATAAAGAAGCTTAGCTTCACACTCTCTTTACACTTGCAAAAATAAAAAATTCCTCTGTTTCTTGACCGGGAAAAACAGGATGATGGTGAGGGTGGAGGTGCGAGATTACGACGCCAAGAGAGATGCCAAGGCGGTGGAAGAGGTGGAGCGGGTGTGCGAAGTCGGCAGCGCCGCCGGGAAACTCGCCATCTTCACCGACCTGATGGGTGACCCGTTGTGCCGAGTCCGGAACTCCCCTGCTTTTCATATGCTTGTAAGTATGCAAACGGAGTCTGTCAAGATTGCCTCTTTTACTGTTTCATTTCTACGATTCTGACTTTGTTCCTCGTCCCGACGACCAGGTTGCAGAGGCGGTGGAGATTACCATGGACGGAAAACAAACCAGAGAGATGGTCGGGATGATCCGTGGTTGCATCAAGACTGTTTCTTGCGGGAAGAAGCTTTCAAGAAATAGTAATAATATGAAAAACAACAATAATAGTCATCTCCCTGTTTACGCCAAAGTCGCCTACATCTTGGGCCTTCGCGTCTCTCCTTCTCACAGGTTTTTATCTTTTATCAATAAAGATTGAATCTTGAAGATTAAAGATTCAAATTTTACTTTGAAAAATGGAATTTATGGTATGTTAATGTTTAAATTTTTTGGATTATTTATAGGAGGATGGGTATTGGACTGAAACTGGTTAAGAAACTGGAGGGGTGGTTTATGGAGAATGGTGCTGAATATTCTTACATGGCCTCTGAAAATGACAACAAAGCTTCTATCAACCTCTTCACTCATAAATGCGGTTACTCACTCTTTAGACGGCCTTCTATACTGGTCCAACCCGTTTTTGCCCACCGGGTCCGGGTCTCCGATATGGTCACCATCATAAAGCTCAGCCCCGGCGACGCGGAGGTTTTATACCGCCGGCGTTTCTCGACCACCGAGTTCTTCCCGCGCGACATCGACTCCATTCTGAGGAACAGGCTGAATCTTGGAACCTTCCTCGCCGTACCGAAGGGCCGTTACACCGCCGAGTCATGGCCGGGCTCCTACGAGTTCCTGGCGGACCCGCCCGAGTCGTGGGGCGTGTTGAGCGTATGGAACTCGATGGACGTGTTCAAGCTGGAAGTCCGGGGAGCGTCCAAGAAGCTATTGGGCTTCGCGAAGACGACGCGTTTACTGGACCGGGCCTTTCCCTGGCTGCACCTGCCGTCTGTCCCGGAGGTTTTCAGGCCGTTTGGTCTGCATTTTCTGTATGGGCTCGGCGGGGAAGGCCCGTTGGGTGTGAAGTACATAAAGGAGCTCTGCGGGCTGGCCCACAACCTGGCGAAGGAGAGAGGGTGTGGGGTGGTGGCGACGGAGGTGGCGAACGGCGACCGGCTCAGTTTAGGGATCCCACACTGGAAGAAGCTATCGTGCGCCAACGATTTGTGGTGCATAAAACGGCTGGGGGAAGAGTCCAGTGACGTGGCGGCCGGTGATTGGACGAAGTCCCAACCTGGTCTCTCCATTTTTGTTGATCCTAGGGAAGTCTAGATGATTTGGTGGCCCAGCCCATACTACTAGTAATAGAATCTAATTTAGTTTTAGGAGTTCTTAATTACAAAAATTAAAGAAAAAAACAGTGAACCAACAAAGAAAGGTTGTCCTTTTTCCTTGTAGATCTTCTCTTATTATTATGACCTTTTTCGTGCACTTCTTTCTATGGCTTATTATATTGACGTTCCTCTTTATGTTGAGCTATAAGTTTCTCTACTTGGGAGGATTATTTAAATCAATCCATCCAGATTTTGCTGAGGATTATTTCTATCTATTCCATGTATAGCGCCGCCAGGGAATAGTTTATTGAAATGGTTCATAAATAAATTAAGTTTCATACGGAGTAATTTATTTTAAGTTTGAGTTTTTAAGGTAAGAGTTTTAATCATCTTCTTGTCTTTACTCGTCCAAAATAGGATGATTGGGTACTGATCAGGCCCGGAATCGTGCCCGCTATTGCGCGCGATCAGGTATGTAATTAAAAACATTTCAAAAATATGTATTAAAAACCTTCTAAAATGAAATTAAATACTTATCGAATGACATGACAAACAAACGAAGGTAACATATTACTCGGGGTTGTTTCGTTGTCAAAAGGAGGTTGTTATCACTAGTCATGGATTAAAAAGAAAATTAACATAAATTTTAGGGATAAAAACAAAGAAAATATTTCGCATGAAGCTAAAATAAAGTGTGTCATATTTGCAGGGACTAAAACCATATTTAAACTTCTTTTTAGTTGGCTCAAAATTTTGTTAATCTTCTTTTAAACCAATGAATTTTTTATCTTGGGCAATTCACATTTTTAGCTTATTAGCCTAATCTGTTCACTTTTCTTTTATGAAATATGTAACATTTTATTTTTTCTTTTATCAAATATGTAACATTTTATTTTGTACGTCGAATTCGGTAATAATTAAAATATGTATGATTGAACTTGCTTTTGTTTTGCTGAATTGAGCGAAAGTTATTGGAGTATCATCTTGACTATTTTTTTCATATAATTCTTTTTTATTAATAAAATATATGTTAAATGTAAATATTCCATATTTAGCATTTTATGTCAATTTAAGTTTTACATAGAATCAAAGCAATTTTAGCAAATTCACTCAATTTAGCTAATGTCAGCGTTATCAAATTAACTCTAAACATATACCACTACTCTCTCGGTCCTGTAAAAATTGACCAGAGTTAATTTGCATGCAAATAGTAAATAAAAAATGTGTGATAGACATTTATGCCGACGATAAAAATGAGTGTGATCGTATTTTTATTACATTAAATCGTAGCGACCAAGTTTTTTGTATGCGATTAAATAAGCTAAGTTGACAAAGTTTTGCAAACCTATTATTTGAACATCATTTGTTTATTATTGAGTCAAAATTGCTTACGGTCGTGTGGTTACAATTCAGAGAGAACTATTTAGAGGACAACCTATTTTTGACAACGCTTATTTGGTCCAAAAAAGGTAGAATCTCCCACCCCAGGAGCCCCCACCCCGACTCGACAGGATCGTTGGGGAGTTAATCACGGTGACTCAGTCAGCAAAGTGGTGGTAGACCTTATACACATGCGCACCAGAGGTCCAGTCTTATTTCAGGTTTTGTAATCTCCACACGGTCGCTGCGGATTTCAAACCTTGGTCACTTGTCCAATTTTCTCACCACTCGGGCTACTGAACTACCCGTGCGGGTTTGACAACGCTTACTGATCCAACAAACGAGCATGGAACTGGTCTCGAATTCAAGATTGATCATGTAAACCCATATAATAAGAAATTTGATACATAAATCATATTTGTCCTTTTCCATCATTTTCAAAATTTGTACAAGTTTTTCATCAAGATTGAAATAAAATAAGGCATTATCCTTAATTTATGGAACCAGAATTGCCACAAAAGGTATAAACTTGGATTGAATCGTCGACACTCGGTCAGCGTCACAATAACGTGATAAAGATGCAATGTTTGTAGAGCATAAGTTGGGTGTGGCGGTAGACAAAGGAAAGTAATCAAGAGTCAGGTCATGGGGCTGGGGACGACCCTACAAATAAAGGTTGAACTCAAAGGAATTTATTAGGGTAGGGTGAAATTGTATCGTGGTTGCATACGGACGTGGTCGGCCAGGGTCTGGTGGGTGGGTAATAGTACCTTTGTTTTTAGGTTCATGTCTTTGGGCAATGATAATGAGCTCCTTTGTTCCTTTGTGAATACAAATCGGCACAAAGAGTGTCGACGTGGAGGAGTGGGATGAAACCCCCACCTCTTTGCCATCTCCATCTCAATTCTCTTTATATATAATTATGTTACTCGTATATACTGGTATGAGAGTTTGGAACAAGACATCAAACATTTAGTATAACACTCAAATAGGTTGAATCCACTCGATCTATTGCAATTGATGATGGAATTTAAATAGAGGATTTAATTGGCTGAATATGGTGAATTATTAAAAAATAGCTAAAATGGTTAACAGGTTCGATATGCGAAATCAAAAGTCGCATATTTCATTAAATCTTGAATGGTAAAGCTCATGAACTAAAAATATTAATGATCAAATAGGTTGGGTTACAAGAACAGGATCGCACTAGGTTGTCCGACCCGGAAGCCGACCACCCGACTGTGGATCCGGTCCAGTAGAGTCCAAACCCGTAAATGTGCCCAAAACTAATATTGACCGGTGACTCATAATTTACCAAACCGGATCCAGAACAGTTAAAAAACGAAAATCAATGAAACCCGGTTAATAAATCGGATTGCCCTGTTAAAAGTTCAACGATCAAGAATTTCGAACCATGGACTCCTGTTTTAGTACACACCCGTAGATCATCAGGGCTACTTAGCCGAAGTGTCCATACGTGGCCTTAATCTTGTTGACTTAAGGATCGTTTGTTAACCGGCCTTTTCAGCCCAACACACTACAATTATCGGCGTTTATAGTGTAAGAAACATAGAGTTTTTGCTCAGCACGCTAATATCGAAACATAGCCTTAACATATTAAGGGTAGGTTACAATTTTATAAGTATTAAGTTATTATAATTAGCAATCATAATAAAAATAATATTATTATTGGTACTACTATACTAATAAATATTCATAGGCATGGGCGGAGCTAGGGGTGGGCCAACCTAGGCCAAGACCCACCCCAAATTTAAAAAATGGCTTAACTTTTAAGGTAAAAAATTTCGTATAATTTTTTTTGTAAAAATAATCTTTGTACCAACCCAGTCTGGATCAGTGCCCTGGCTTCACCCCTGTTCATAGGCTTATTAACAAAACAAATCCGACTTTTGGGGTTATCGACTAAATTAGTCTATTGTATGTATATATTGATATAAAAGAAGTCATCGTTGAAATACTCAAGACAAAATTATGATCGATCTTATTTACTTCATAATTATTTAAAAACATTCATCGTTTAGAAGCATTATTGATTTGGTCAATGTGTCATTATTAACTTTATTTATTTTCTTGAGAAAACTATATATCATCTACTCCTCAAAATTAAAGTGCCCAGAGCACAAACTCTACTCTCTTATATGTGATATATAGACTACATCTATAATGACAAGAATTTATAGAAATATCAACAATTGTTAGAATTCAAAGTACCATGAATATTGTTGAAACGGTTAGCAACACAGGAGGGGGTGAATTGTGTGTGTGTGGAACCGTGTCAGTTTTTCGCACAGTTCTAGTGTGGAGTCCAGGGAAATGCGAAATAGTAAAGTGCACAAGGATTTAACGAGGAAAAATCCCTTGGTTCAAAGGGATTAAAAAACCTCGACCTCTCTCGGAGGAATTTTCAACAACTTCACTAATAAGCCTTTTGTGGTTACAAGGTAAATTCTCCTAATCTACCCTTGAGCCACCCCAACTCTATCATCTCTAGGAAGAGTTATGCATCTCTACCTTGCGGGTAGAGAGCCTCTCAGCTTTACAACAAAGCTCTCACACACACGACCCCAACCAGAGGAAGCTACACTTAAGCTTTTCCTCAAACTTCAATTACAAAACAAGTAAGAGAAAAGAAACTATATCTAGAACTCTGTAAGCAGGTCCAGTTGCCTTGGTCTTGATACTCTCTTATAAGTATTTCTCTCTATAATTGTTCGGTCAAGCACACCTCTTCTCTTGATCTTTCGTCATATATATAGCTTCATGCAGGACGTTCGTTGCTCTACTTTCCTTAGTTGGTTGCTTGGTAAATTTATGGACTTGCCTTGATATTAAGATACTTAAAATATTATAATCACGTATATACGAAAATAGCATACCAATCACGGACAAGGAGATTATTTCATAAATGCAACGGCTCACTCAAATCATGTGTGATTAATTTAAGTAGGAATATTTCAAGCTACTTAAATTTATTACCAAAGAAAACAAGTTGTGGCCAGCTCTTAAAACGGTAGAATGTTATTCTCAATCTATGCAATGGATCAAATATGGAATATATTTCAAACAAGGATCCGTATAGCAAGAGAAAGAATTCACTTAATAAGTATAAGTGCTATGGTCAACTTCCAATTATAAATCATGCACTCACATCAAGTAAAGATACTTTCCATAAGGTATTTAAACAATATTTAATGAGTGGATGTCAAGTCAAGTATGGAAGAATAATAACCACCTAAATAAGTACTCATACGTATATATAGAGTGGACATGCATGGAAAGATACTTTTGCTTAAAATAATATAAGTACTCATATAAGGAAAGTATATTATTTGAAAATCAAGTAGGTGTAATCAATATTAATTCAAATGATATTACGGAACTAGAAATGGAGCTGCATTAGTTCCTCCTGCATGGTTAGTCAACAACACACTAATAATATTCATTTGGTCATGAGGATAGTTCTGTCCTTTGTTCCGTAAGGAACTGTGAGCGGTTCTATCCGCCTTTCCACCTGCATGGTTAGTCATCAACAAAACAATCATACTCAACAAATTCCCCCTTTTTGTTGATGACAAACCTTAGGTGCCAAAAGAGTCCCTGAAGGTTAGTACTTAAGCAAAGCATAGCAATATAGTCCCTGCAGATTAGTACTTGAGCAAAACATAGCAATAAAGCAACAGTAGTTTGAGTGTAGCAGCAAAAAGAGGCAGAGGCACCTGATTATTTCCCCCTTTTGGCATCAACCAAAAGGAAACAGAAAATAATCAAAACAGTGCCGAGTAAAAGTGCAAAATAAGCTAGTGTTTTAAGATGTTAAGTAGCAAAAATCCCTTCCAGCAAAAAAAAAAGTTTAATCATCATCAGAGGAGTAAATTATTCTTCGATGAGTCGAACTAGGTTCACCGAGCCGCTCCGCTACTTCCGGTTTGAAAGATTGGAAATCATTTCGAATAGCGCTGGTGGAATCAGCGAATGTGTCAACTTTCTTTGCCAATGCAGAGATGGAGTCTGAAAGGGAAGCAGATTGGTGTTGAATATATCGTTCAATAAGATCTATTCGGTCAGTGATTGGGGGTACAACCATCATTGGGTCGATGGAAGGAACCAGAGTTGGTTTTGGCTTGGGTTTTTGTTCTGAAGACGAGGGATCAGTCAGTTTAGGAAGTAGATGAGAGTTTGATATAATCAGCCCGAGGTTGCTAAGACACCTTTTGTCCAGGACCTTACAAGCTTCTTCAGAAGAGAACCTATCTAGAGCAATTCCCTTAGATAAGAATATTTTGGTAAGCAGTGGGGCATATGGAATCCCAATCCTTCGGGATGAAGTACTAATGGTAGAACTGAGATGGGCCATCATTAAACCAGGAAGGTTGATAGGAATTTTGTTGGCTAAAAGGTACATATAGGCGGCCAGTTCAACTCTGGAGGGTGTGAATCTACCTTCTAGCCTAGGAATCAAGTTGTGATGAACAAAGTAGAACAACAGTTTAGGAATCGGTGCAAGGCTCGCAACATGGAGAGAGGATTCGGAAATGGTTGGGTTAAAATATTCAAGTGCAACTGTTTGAGAAGTATCAGTTAGGGGCCACTCGGTTTTGTTATATTGGCATATACCAGTACATGGAACACTTGAGATTTGACCCAGATCATTGATATTTAACAGAATTTTGGTACCTTTTACCTTGGAAGATAAAACACTGTCTTTGATAATAAGATTAGCCAGAAATTCTGAGATCAGTTCAGGATACACAGAGGAACAATTCTTGGAATCAAACAAGGTTTTCCATTTTTGGAAGGAAATAAGCTCAGTAAAATCAGAGGTTTTTCGAGTAAGATCACCAGAGGATATGGAAAGTACCTTAACTATCCCACGGGAGAGATACTCCTCCTTGAGTCGCGCGGCATCTTCGTCGACTACCCTCCCCATTCTTGGATATTTCTTGGTGGAGCCCTTTTCGGAGATGATCCCTTCGGCGATTGCCCTTTTTCGAGTGTACTTTTGGGGCAAAACCTTTCCGTCGCGAGTTGGTGGTTTAGAGGGGGGAAGTGGTTTTGCTCGTTCCCCCTGAGATGAGGAGGATTTTCCCTCAGTCATTGGGGGGGATGATGCTCCGGCAGTAGTTGAAATGGAGGGGCTCTGCTCCATGGGAGGTGAGGTGGGTTCCAAATTAATGTGTACTAGTGAGGAAGAAAGGGTTGCCTGGGTTTTGCGGTTTCTGTTTGAACGTCGGAGTGCGGATGGGGGAGCACCTCCTCTAGATTTAACCATGGCGGTTTAAGAAGGAGAAGAAGGGAGAGTTTATGGAAGGTGTATGTTTTTGGAAGTGGGCGGCGTATTGGTACTTGGGATTCCTTTACACTTCCCAAAAAAAATCTTAATGATTTCTTTCCAAACAAAAATCTTGATGAAAGAAGTGGCCGATTATTTAGCTCCACTACCCCAAAAATTTTGGCAGTTTAAAACGTTCCAAAAAATTCTTGTCTCTTCTTATGAAAATCAAGTAAAAAGATTTCTCCTTAAGTTATACAGAAGGAAGCAAATTTAAAAATAATGATCTAGCAGGGGTTAGAATTTAAAGGAGAAAGTAGTTTTAAGCATTGATAAGACCAAGTTCAAGTTGAATTAATTCAAACCTTTCTCTTCCGAGGGGCTTTGTAAAAATGTCGGCAATTTGCTTGTCGGTGTTGCAATATTCTACCTTGATTAACCCCTTTTCTACGCAATCTCTCAGAAAGTGATGCCGGATATGGATATGTTTTGTTCTTGAGTGCATGACCGGATCTTTTGAGATGCTGATTGCAATAGTATTGTCACATAGAATTGGCGTGCAATTTAGGATGATCCCGTAGTCACTCACTTGTTGCATGATCCACAAGGATTGTGAGCAACAAGATGCGGCTGCTACGTATTCGGCTTCGGCTGTTGAAAGTGCAACTGAATTTTGTTTCTTAGAACTCCATGAAACCAAGCAAGGACCTAGAAAGTGAGACGTTCCAGATGTGCTTTTTCTATTTAATAGATCACCTGTAAAATCAGAATCTGAATATGCAATAAGATTAAAATCCTCATTACGTGGATACCATAAGCATAGATTCATAGTTCCTTTGAGATATTTGAGGATCCTCTTGACTGCTTTGAGGTGAGACTCCTTGGGATTTGCCTAGAACCGGGCACATAGACCTACACTAAAACCTATATCAGGTCTATTGGCAGTTAGGTATAGTAGAGACCCGATCATTCCTCGGTATTTCTTTTGGTCTGTGCTTGTTCCTGCTTCGTCTGCATCTAGCATGTCATTTGTTCCCATCGGTGTTGTCATTGTCTTGCTTTCACTTGCTCCATACTTCTTGAGTAGTTCCTTGAGATATTTTTGTTGAGATATTTGAGTTCCTTTACTTGTTTGTTTGATTTGGAGACCAAGGAAAAAATTTAGTTCACCCATCATACTCATCTCGAACTCGGAGCTCATAAGAGAGGAACAATCATCACAAAGTGAATCGTTAGTAGCACCAAAAATAATATCATCTACATAAATTTGAACAACCAAGAGGGATTGATCTTTTATTTTTATAAAAAGAGTTTTATCTATTTTTCCTCTTTCAAAACCATTTTCCAAAAGAAATTTTGAGAGACGCTCATACCAAGCACGAGGTGCTTGTTTGAGCCCATAAAGTGCTTTATCTAATTTGAAAACATGATTAGGAAAATCTGGATTTTCAAACCCCGGTGGTTGTTCAACGTATACCTCTTCCTTAAGATAACCATTCAAAAAGGCCGTCTTGACATCCATTTTGTGGAGGGTGAAACCCATATGAGCCGCAAATGCTATGAGCATTCGGATTGCTTCTAGCCTTGCCACCTGTGCGAATGTTTCATTGAAGTATATCCCTTCTTGTTGGTTATAGCCCTTGACGACTAGCCTCACTTTGTTCCTTGTGATCTGTCCATGCTCATCAAGCTTATTTTTAAATACCCATTTGAGGCATATTACTGTTTTATTCTTAGGTATTAGTTCTAGATGCCACACCTTGTTCCTCTCAAATTGATTTAGTTCTTCCTGCATAGCTAGAACCCAATCAGTGTCAGAGAGAGCCACTTCATGGTTCTCCGGTTCTATAAGTGATAAATAAGCAAAGAAAGCACAAAAATTTCTAAGTTTTGATCTAGTTGTTACTCCCTGATTTAGATGTGTTAAGAGGTTATCCAGGGGATGTGATTGATGATGCTTCCACCCTCTTGGAGCGTTGGGTTGATCCACCAACTCGTAAAGGGTATCTGGACCTGGACTTGCTGGTTCTACAATCTGACTAGTTGTGGTCTGTCCGGGTCCCTCTTCAGTTCTAGACTCGCTTTGCTCATTGTCCAGTGGTTCCTCAGTTTGATCAAGGTTTGTTCAAACGTTTTCATGAGACTAATTTTCTTTGCGGAAAATTCCTATATCTCCTTCATCATCTTGCCTTGGCTTTAATGAGAGGGCTTCATCAAAAATTACATGGATGCTTTCTTCCGAACATTGAGTTCGTTTATTTAGAACTTTGTAGGATTTGCTATGAGTAGAGTATCCGAGGAAGATTGCCTCATCACTTCTTGCATCGAATTTGCCAATATTGTCCTTCCCATTATTGTGGACGAAACATTTGCATCCAAATGTTCTTAGATGACTAATGTTGGGTTTTCTCCCTTTGCGTAGTTCGTAGGGTGTCTTCCCTAGGAGTGGACGGATCATAGCACGGTTAATTATATAGCATGCCGTGTTTAGTGATTCTGCCCAAAAGTTTCTTGCTAGACCACTGGAAATCAGCATTGTTCTAGTCATGTCCTCCAGAGTTCTATTCTTCCGTTCTACTACCCCATTTTGTTGAGGAGTTCTAGGGGCAGAGAAGTTGTGGTCTATGCCTCGTTCCTTGCAGAATGCATCAAATAGTGAGTTATCAAACTCAGTTCCATGATTAGATCGTATCTTAATTAGTTGCAACCATGTTTGATGCTCAACTTTCCTTACAAAAACAACAAACTCATTAAACGTATGTTTCTTACTTGCAAGAAAGATAGTCCAAGTATATCGTGAAAAGTCATCAATGATAGTCCCTGTTTCTGTAACAGCAATGAATAGCAGTATAACAAAGAAGATTAACAGTAAAGATGAACACAGATGAATCGATGTAAACCCTCTTTGATATACCGTGAACTCGTACACAGAATGATTTGCGCTAAGGCTATCATGAATAAGTACGAAAGTTAACCTAAACCTGAATCCTCGGCTCCCTTTTTATAGGCGAGATTCAGGTAAGCGTGTAAGGCTTTTAGCCTTTTGTATGGGCCTAACACTTGGCCCATATTAAATACCTAATCAATACACATAATTAATACAAGGAATAATAATAAAGCTAATCTATTACAAGATAGATGACAAACTTGATTCACAATTAAAATGATCTTCAACAATCTCCCCCTTTGTGATCAAGTGCCACTTTGTTATTGCTTCTGTGATTTGAAATAGTGCTTCCTCATATTCAGTGCATGTTCATACTGCTTTAGCATGTTTCTCTTGTCTAGGCGACCGTCGATGGCTTTTAGTATGGTCTCCACTGTTGAGTGTTCCTTTTGAATGTATGACGATGCCTCCTCAAGATTTTGCTCTAGCTGTTTCTTCATCTTTAGCAGCTGTTCTTTGATTATCTTCAGCGTTCCGTCACAGTATTTCTCAATTTCACTAACCACCATCAGGCGTTTTTCATTCTTGTGGTTGAGGTATGTGACTGCTGGCGGTGTGAAGAAGATGTGATATGCTGGGAAGTCTTCTAGCTCTGGACCGTACAGTCTTGGCTTTGTAAGATTTGTTTTTGTCAAATTGCACTCAATAGCCATCTGTAGGTCGTGAGATGAGTGCACTCTGATTTGTCTGAGCATGAATCTTTTGATTGCTGCAAGGCCTTCGCTGTATATTTTGCTTTGTCTGACTGGTAGGTATCGATATGCCATAAACATTTGATAGATGTCGTCTGGTTTAAGCATGATGAAATCATTTTCTTGGCATGTAAATTCACTCCCATCGGTGCATTGAAGCTTGTAAGAATAGAATCTCACTCCATGATAATCCTCGGCCTTAACCTGTAGGATTTGATGAATAGGGAGAATGTTGGATTTCAAGTCCGGTTCCATCAGCTCTCTTTGAGTACCGGTTGACCTTTGCAACAGCTATTGTAGATGACCTCCTGCTTGCTTTCCTTTGAGATGGGTGAGACCTCGCAGCTTTAGTTCATTTAGAGGTTTGACTTTGTCTGGTCTACGCCATATACGCTCTCTGATTTCCTCTTGGAAGGGGGCTTTGATTCGTACATTATCCCAAGGTTTCTCTGTCCTGGGAAGTCGTCCCGCCGATTGTCTGATGACAGATTCTAGTGCTTTCTGAGATTCCTTGTAGTTCTCCCCTTCCTTTCGTTCATCGTCCTCGAGCCTGATTATATCTTCTGCACATTTGTTAATGAGTTCTCGTAGGAACCAGTTCCTCTGCATATCTTCACATTCTTCATCCTGCATGATTTGATCCATCTCCGTCCACTGTCTGGGCCATTTGTCGTGAATGATGATATCTTCTAGTTGATCATGCATTTCATCTGACGACAGAATGGTAGTGGCAGGTTGATCTTTTGGAGACGGAGACCTGTTAATTTGAACACCGGGTTCACTGGGATTTACCGTTGTCATCAGCTTTGAACGAGGTTCTAACTGATGGCCTGATGTAAAAGATGTACCAGTGGTAGCATCATCAGGACTTCCATCCCCTCCTCGGTTGGTATCTCTTGGAGATACGCCTCGGGATGTTTCATCTAGCTCGACCAGGCTAGAGATTTTGGCTGCGGGTGGTGGCTGTTGGTTGGTAGAGGTTTCTGGTTGAACGGGCTGTGGAGTTTGGCTAGCTAAAGCAGTTTGCTCAAGTGGACGTGGCCGCTTGTTCTCCCCCTCATGAGGATCCGAATCGTCGGGGTCCTCATGGGAACGTTTGCGACCACGAGGATTGTCCTTGCATTTGCTTTTGGTTTCGGGGGAAGAGAGGAGGGCTTCGAGGATGGCTTGTTGGTGGAGGGTAAGGTTGGATTCTGGGATGTTTAGGAGATGGTCCAGCAAAGCCGATGTCAAGGTTTCGAAAGGTAGCGAGGAGAGATCGATGGAAGGTGTGGTCGGGCGTGGGGAGAATACTAGTTCTGTATCTTGGGTTCCCCGAGAATGTGAAGGAATGGGTATTTGGTTGATTGATTGGTGAGAGAGGGCTGTTGAGGATATTGGTTGGGTATGGGAGATGAAGGGTTCGGGTGAAGGTTGGGGTGGGGGTTGTTCAGACTGAACCGCTTGGGTGGTCCCAAATTCCTGTGCAAGAGCGGTCATTGCTTCTTGCACCCATGGTTTGATGGTGGAATCCAGGAAGCAATTTAGCAGAACGTTGACGTCTTCAAAGGTTAGGTGTCCAGTTACGGGGGTTGTAAGTGTTGTCACAACATCAGTGAATATAGCTGATGTGTGGCCTGCGTGCAATGATGGAATCATTGAGGGCATAGCAGGACTTCCAACCGTCATAGCTTGCGCTCTGGTTGTTGCGTTCAGGGTGTGTGCACCTGTATGTGCTGTGAATAGTGTAGGTGTCCTAGAAAATGAAGAAAATGTAGGAAATGTGACACCTAGACTCGATGTGTTTGAAGGAGGGGTTTTGACCTCGGGCGATTGGTCAATAGTACGCTCAACTGATTCGGAAGGAACCAACGAGGGGGGTGAGTCCCGTGCTTTTGAAACGATAACCTGTTGGGAGGCTATCGAGTGGCTAGGTGAGGGCTGTGCTTGCGCAGTTGAGCCAGATGATGCGACTTCTACTCGGGAACCGAAAAGATCGGCTCATGTACTTAGGGATTCGGCTCGGCTTATCTGGATAAATGGATCACACCCGGCGAATATGTGCTCGTCAGCCTTATCTATGAGTCTCTTTCTGACGCAAGGCTGAGGCTTTGACTTAGCAGATTTGTCATTTGTGATCTTAGCCCGTTTCTCTCGGATAATGGCATCTTTTGAGTTCTTGATGGCATGGGCTGCTTCATCATAGTCAGCCTTGGAGCTGTTTGTTTCTCTGTGAACGCTCTTTGATTTTTGCAGCTCTTTGATGGTGAAGACCTTGGGTCTGCCTGCGATTATTGGTGTTGCGTCTTCAACAGTGATCTTCTTTGGAGATTTGACAGGCAGCTTTCCTTTTCTGATTAGAGCATAGGTGTGCTCAACGTCGTCGCTGTCATCATCATCACCATCAGAGTCAGACTCCTCGCCATCAGTACCCACGCTCTCGGATGCCTCATCGTCAGTGTTAGTTTGGGCATCAATGGACGATTCATCGGCAGATTCCTCAGCGTCTGTTTCGGTGCCCTCAGCCGTCTGACTCGTCTCGAGAGAGTCGTCAGACTTTCCTTCATGGGGCAAACCGGTCACTGGTTTCCGTGGCTTCTTGACTTGCTTAGGACCCTTACTTGCACTCGGTTTTGTCCCCGGGGTAGGTCCAGCTGGGTTTTGCTGAACCATAGGGACAGTTCTCTCAATGTTCTCTCGGTACTGTTGGACTGCCGGATTGGATGGATTGACGAGTTGGAGCAGAAACCCAGGAATCCGCAGACCGATGACAGAATTTTTGTCTACTTTGAAGTACTGCAGCTTTGGGGCTGTGAAGTGTGGATCAGCACTGCGTTTGGGAATGGAAGTGTGCTCTGCCATGCAATCGTGAATGATCAGCCCCAGCCACCTCGCGTATGGGATGGTACCTGGCCTGTTTTTCTCCTTTGCTTTTACCAGGTCCATGAGCTCTGAGAAGAAGAGCTGTGCCAAGTCGTAATTTTTGTTGTATGCAATGCCGTGAAAGATGAGTAGGATCTGCTTGTTGCACTTGTCAAACCCGGCATGCTTCGGCGACAGGCATTTATTCACCAGCCCGAACAGGCTCTTCCACGGATGATGGAGATAGGCTCCATTGAAGTTTGATAGCTGCGGTAGAAGTGAGGTGTAGCCGAGAGCTGCCACGTCTTTGAGGAGATCAGGAATGGATGGCAGCGCATCATAAGAGTTGTGGACCGGCAGCGCTAGTGTAGATCGCAGTGTAGATGGCGTCAGGATTACGCGCATACCATTCAGTTTTGTCTTGATTTTGGAGCGATCCTTTGCTGATTCTGTATGCATGTGACCCCAAAATTGTTGTAGGTATATCTCTGGCACTGGTTTGGCGTTGTGAAGTGCAGGCCAGAGATAGTGACCTTTCATTATGGCCGGAATGATCAGGTTCTGGCATTTGAAGACGGTGAGGTCTAGCTGGAAGTTGTTGTCCAGCACCTTGATCCACTTGCCCTTAGGATAGATGGCGTCGTCAATCTGAGTTTGAGGTGTTCCTGCCATTATGAACTGTAAAAGCAGGGGGTCAGCATTATTTCTTTGGTTGATTGCTCTGAGATTAGATTGAAAAAATTTTGGTGTTTGCAAATTTCAGACAATGGATGCAGGTGGATTTTGAAAAACATTGTAAGTCAAAATCTCGAGATCCAAATCTCGAGATCCAAATCTCGAGATCATGATTTCGAGATCCAAATCTCGAGATCTTGATTTCGAGATTCAAATCTCGAGATCTTGATTTCGAGATTCAAATCTCGAGATTAAGATTTCGAGATTCAAATCTCGAGATCAAGATGTCGAGATTCAAATCTCGAGATCAAGATGTCGAGATTCAAATCTCGAGATCTCTTCTCGAAGACGAATCGACGAACTCGAGATCTGGAGAACTAAATCTCGAGATCATTAATCTCGAAACGACGATTCCACCTGCAAAAACATAAACAAGAGATACGAAAAACGATAAACAATGCGATTTCGACCTTCAAACAATCGAAGAAAAACTTTGAATAGTTGAAGTGTGATTTTACGAACAGATTGCAAGAAAGATTTTTCATTTGATTTCGATCTTTAACGATTCGATGGAGAAGAGAATGAGATGTCCCGTTTAACTACCTTTGTAGAGAGAAACGTAGTGAGAATCGGGAGATGGAGATATTTCGGGAAGAAGACGAGAGATTTTGGGAGCTCTGGTTTGCGAAAACTTGTGAGAATGAGAATGGAAGGGTTTCCGGAGGGTTTAAATAAGCGGGAAGGTTGGGCCTTAACAGTTCAGCCCGAATTTATGGGCTAGCAAAGAATTTCAATTTAGAAGGATTTTGAGTCCCAAAGTCAGTAAAAATTAGAGCTCCCCCTCAAATAGTGAAATTTTTTTCCTTTTTCTCCCCCCAAAAAATGCAACAAACAATATGTACAAATGTAACGCACACACACTATTTTTGTTCTTTTTCAGATTTTCTCCCCCTCAACACATGCAACGCACACACACTATTTTTTGTTCTTTTTCAGATTTTCTCCCCCTCAACACATGCAACGCACACACACTATTTACAGATCACACTCACACACGCTTTTTACAAGTCCCACACACACACTTTTCAGACCAGTGGAGACGAAATTTAAACAGGCTCGAGGTTCAACATGCCCAACTTGGAGACCAGGAACTGGAATCTTTTTTCATCCAATGCCTTAGTAAACAAGTCAGCCAGTTGAAGCTCTGAGCTTACAAAGTACATATCAATGTCTCCTTTCTCCACGTGATCCTTGATGAAATGATAGCGCAGATCAATGTGTTTGGTGCGGGAGTGGTGAACAGGATTGTTGGTGATGGCGATGGCGCTTTGAGAGTCACTGTAGATCGGGATATGGCGGAATGTGTAATCGTAGTCTTTGAGCTGAGTCTTCATCCATAATATTTGTGAACAACATCTAGCAGTCGCGACGTATTCGGCCTCAGCGGTAGATGTTGACACACAATTCTGCTTTTTGGAAGACCAGCAGACTAACTTCTCGCCCAAGAATTGGACGGATCCCGATGTACTTTTGCGGTCCATCCGGCAACCTGCAAAATCAGCGTCCGAGTATCCGACTAGATCAAAGCCTGAATGCTTGGGATACCAAAGGCCTAGATTCACAGTGCCTTTGAGGTATCTTAAAATTCGACGTACATCAGTCAGATGGGATTCCTTCGGATTGGCTTGAAAACGAGCATATAAGCATGTGGAGAAGACAATGTCAGGCCTGCTTGACGTGAGATACGGCAAAGATCCAATGATGTCCCTGTAATTCGTAGCATCAACTGGCTTCCCAGAGGGGTCTGAGTCCAGTTTATTGTTTGGGGACATAGGGGTCGTCATGGAAGATTTGCCTTCAATGTTGAATCTCTTTAGCATATCCAGAATGTATTTTGACTGGTTGATGAAAATGCCATCAGAGAGTTGTCTTACTTGCAGGCCTAAGAAGAAGTTAAGTTCACCCATCATGCTCATCTCGAACTTTGTTTTCATCAGTTTCTCAAAATGTTAGCATAGGCGCGGATTTGATGAGGCAAAGATGATGTTATCGACATAGATCTGAATCAGAATGATGTCAGATTTCTGTCGCTTGATAAACAGAGTAGTATCAATCTTTCCTTTGGAGAAACCTGAATCAATCAGAAATTCGGTCAAGGCATCGTACCAAGCTCTGGGTGCCTGTTTCAGCCCATAGAGAGCTTTCTTGAGCTTGTATACATGGTCTGGGAATTTTGGATCTACAAATCCTTCAGGTTGAGCAACATAGACTTCTTCTTCTAAAGTCCCATTTAGAAAAGTTGTTTTCACGTCCATCTGAAAGACGGTGAAGTTTTTGTGTGCCACGTACGCAAGAAAGAGGCGGATGGCTTCAATTCTAGCTATGGGCGCAAACGTTTCATCATAGTCTATACCTTCCTGTTGATTATATCGCTTTCCGACCAGCCTTGCCTTGTTCCTTACAACTGTCCCTTCTTCATCTCTTTTATTTTTGAATATCCACTTCGTGCCAATGATATTCTTTCTCTGAGGCTTGGGTACCAGTGACCATACATCCAGTCTGTCAAATTGATTGAGTTCATCTTGCATTGCAATCACCCAATCTGGATCAAGTAGTGCATCGGAGACCTTTGATGGTTCTGACTGGCTTAGGAAGCAGGCGAAGTGGCATTCATTCATCGTTGCGGATCTTGTGCGCACACCTTGACTCGGATCACCTATAATCTGATCAACGGGATGTGCTCTCGTCGATTTCCTCTCATGAGCTAGAGGAGTTGGAGTGATGATTGGTTGATCTGAGTCCTGATAGGTGTTTGAGGGCTCTGTAGCAGCTATGGTTTGCAGTGGAGATGATTCTGGACTTGTAGCAAAACCATGATCATCCACTCCTCTGTGATTGGATTGAGGGGTTGAGGGCGTGGATGGTACATCGCCTGGACCTGTGAGGAGCGGAATATCTGCTGTTGGAGTTGATGTTGAAGCTGGTGTGCATGGAGGAGGTGAAGATTGTGAATTCTCGTAGAAGTTTCTGAAAAGAGAATTGAGAATCACATCTTCGTGTTCTGTGTTTGGATCAGCTTTATCAGAAGCCACTGGTACAGCATGTGATGGATCAGCCTGTAGATGTTCGATCGCGAAGTCTGCCATTTCATAGAATGTAACATTTACACTCTCGATGACAGTGCACTTGTCTCTTAGATAGACTCTGTAAGCTTTGGACTGCAGTGAGTAGCCAATAAACACGCCTTCTCTGGCTTTGGGGTCCAGCTTACTTCTTTCTGTCCGATCATTCAGTATGAAGCACTTGCAGCCAAAAATCTTGAAGAAAGAGATGTCAGGAGTTCTGTTGAAGAGAATTTCATAAGGAGTCTTGTCGAAGCGTTTATGAATGGAAGTTCGGTTCTGGGCGAAGCACGCAGTATTGATTGCCTCTGCCCACATGAAGTGAGGCAGTCTGGATTGTATTAACATGGTGCGTGCTGCTTCAACAAGAGTCATGTTCTTTCTCTCAACAACTCCGTTCTGTTGGGGGGTTTTAGCAGCTGCAAATTGCTGAGTGATACCGAGAGATTCATAGAAATCAGTGAGAGTTTGATTTTTGAACTCGGTACCATTGTCAATTCTAACTATTCGAACGCTGTGTTGTAGCAGTTTCTGGATGGTTCTGATAAAGGTCATAATGTTTTCTGCAGCCTCGTCCTTAGAGCGGAGAAATTTTGTCCATGTGTACCTAGAGAAGTCATCAACGATTACTAGAGTGTATTTGCGGCCGTTGATGCTTTGGACTCTCATAGGTCCACACAGATCCATGTGAATTAACTGCAGCTGGTGAGTAGATGATGGTACTGATTTTGACTTGTGGGAGCTTCGCGTCATTTTGCCCATTTTGCAGGCACTACAATGATTTTCAGCGGAAGACTTTAACAGAGGAAGCCCCTTGACAAGTTTCTTGGAGGACAGGATTGATAGATGCTTGAAGTTCAGATGTGAGAGACGTTTGTGCCAAAGGTTGTTCTGTTCTGTTGAAGCTTTGGACAGCAGACAGATGGAAGTGGTGGATTGTACGCTTTTCAGATCAATAGTGTACAGATTTGAAGTTCTGTAACACGTTAATAATGTATTTCCCATGCTGTCTAGAACACAGCATTGTCTTGCAAAGAACCTCACTTCCATCCCGCTGTCACAGAATTGCCCTATGCTCAGTAAATTGTGTTTGAGCCCTTTGACAAAAGAAACATCTTTGATAGTGACGCTGGCACAGATGACGTCCCCATACCCAAGAATAGGAGATGAGGCGTCATTCCCAAATCTGACATTGCCTCTGTAACAGTTGGTGTAGTTGCTCAACAGGTGTTTTATTCCGGTCATGTGGGTTGAGCATCCTGAATCTAAGTGCCACACATGACCGTCCTGCAAAACAATCAAACAGGCTTAGGTACCCATCTTGGAGTGGGTCCTTCCTTATCAACAAAAAACACCTTTCTAAATCTTGCTTTTAGCTGTGATCCAAGGTCAGCAGCTTTTTCAACAAAAGATCTTTCTCTTGTGGACTCTCTAATAGCCAGATCTGCTTTTGCAGTGGGTCTGGGTTTTGGAGCCCACTTAGCAGTTTCCATTTTGGTGGGTCTGATTTTGTGAACCCACCTTTCTGTTTTAGTCTTGGTGGGTCTGTTCATGGGAACCCACCTTTCAGTTTTAGTTTTGGTGGGTCTGATTTTGGGGACTCACCTTTCAGTTTCAGGCTTGGTGGGTCTGATCTTGGGGACCCACCTTTCAGCTTCAGTTTTGATGGGTCTAATTTTGGGGACCCACCTGTCAGTTTTAGTTTTGGGAGGAGAGTAGACATGTGCTTTGTGATTGAATGGTTGTTTCTTAAGTTTGGTTTTAAAAATTTCCTCTTTAGAAAGCCGATTAAGATGTTTCCTTGAATGAACTCGGAGGGGATATTTCATATCAGGTATACAAAATATTCCCTTTGAAGTTCTGTTCTCGGTTTCCCTTTTTGGTTTGAGCTTCCTGTGAGGCTTTGCTTTAACAACATTCACATCACATTCATAATTATGAGGGTCTAGAACAGAATAACCATAAGCAATACTTGAATTATGAATTGAACAATGTCTAGAAGATGTCTCAGAAATATTCAGCTTGGGACTCAAGACTGAACTACTAGAAATTTGTTTTTCAGAGACAGAATTACAATTAATTTTAGAATAAAAAATAAAACTGGATCTAGATTCTGTTTCAGTACCCTGTGATTATTGTCTAATCTCTCCTTTAGTTCTTTAATTAGATTGTCCTTCTCAAGTAAGGACTGATTTTGACTATTTAAAGGGATATGAGAGGTACTTACAGAGCTTGTTGAGCATTCACTGTCGGGGATCGCAGCATCACCCTTTCTTTCATCTTCTTCCTCCACTCGTGCCATCAAGGCATAGTTTTCTTCCTCCTCCTCCTCATCAGAAGTATCTTCTGCCCAGTGATCATTCTCAGCAAGCATTGCAGAATTTTCTTCTTCTTTCTGCACCATCAGCATCTTCTGCTTATTCCACGGCATGCATCTTCTGCTTGTAGAAGTTTGCATCTTTCTTCTTTGGGAGGCGGCAGTCTTTGATGACATGTCCAGCCTTTCCACAGTTGTAGCATTTGGGGGCATCTTCAGCTGATGGCGCCTTCCTATAAGATCCTTGTTCATGGTTCTTCTGTTTGTAGTTTGAGGAGGAGGTTCTTAGCTTGTTGGAGGAGCTGTTCTTCTTTGCAAATCTCTTGGCAAGCAGTGTCATCTTCTTCTGTAAGTCTGCAAGCTCAGCCTCCAGATCAGATTTGTCATCATCACTTTCATCTTCATCTGATTCAACCACCACCTTCTTCTTCTTCTTCAGTGGTGTGGTTGTCCTTCGGAGCTGAGCTTCCATCACTAGAGCCAGGGGATTTGAGCTGTGATGATCCTCGGCACAAGCAACCTCATTGAAAAATTGCTTTAAATGTTCATAAAGAGTGCAGAGGTCAATTTCATCCAAGTCAATGCGAGATCTAACATCCTTCATTGTCTTTTCCCATGCAGGATGTAAGCTGGATAGAAATCTTATATTCAGTTCCAAGTTGGACCTGAATACTTTGATTTTTCTTAGTTCATTGACCAGTTGGACGAGTCTGTTGTAAGTCTCGTTCAATGGTTCTCCCTGGCCAGCTTTGAAGGAGTCATAAGCAATAAGGATTGTTGTCTTCTTGGTTTTAAGGCTGATGCTTGTGCCTTGGAGCAGTTTCTCGATCTCATCCCACATTTCCTTTGCTGTTTGCATGCTGTCGATGAGAACATATACTTCGTTAGGGATTGCTTGAAGGAGGTACGTCTTGGCCATGAGATCACCTCGAAGCCTGAGCTTGTCAGCTTCAGTATATTCAGATGCCACTTTTCGTCTCCTTTCTGGAGGAATAGGTGGGTTGTTTTCTGGATCTCCACCAACTGAAATCATCAGTTCAGCTGGTCCTTCAAGCAACGATTCAAGCATCGCAGCGGAGTTTTCTTTGTGCTCAAGGAAATTAAGGAATCGATTCCTCCACATCTGGTATTCTCCTTTTCTAAGACTGGGAGGAGTACTGCTGTTGCCTTGAGCATTGTATTCTGAGGCCATTGCTGTATAAAACTGACCGTTCGAGATAATTGATCAAAAGATTTTCAGAGGCAGAATGTCGAAAATCAGATGTTGAGATCTGAATATCGAGATCTGGGATTTCGATAAAGGAGGCCCGGTTTCGAGATTTGATATCGAGATTAGGATGTCGAGTTTTGAAATCTCGAGATTTCAAATGTCGAGAAGTAAATCTCGAGATTTGAGATGTCGAGAAGTGAAACTCGAAATATTATTTCGAGAAGTCAAATGTCGAGACCAGATGTCGAGACCTTAAAATCGAAACCTTGATCTCGAGATTTGGATGTCGAGAACCTCAATGTCGAAATCCTGCAAAGTGTAAAAATCAGATAAGCAAAATCTGAAGGTAGTTTCTTGTAGAGTATGATGTCGAGATCCTCAGGTAAAGTTTTCAGCTCGAAATACTTGGCAGAACTTGTTTAAAACCTAGATGTCGACATATGGTTCTCGAAATATCTTAAGTACAAAAATTGCAGAAAAAGAAATCTGAAGTATACCCCTTGATCGCTTCGAAACGACGATTCTAAGGGTGTAACTTTTACAACTTTTTAACAAGAAACAAGATTACAGACAAAGAACTCGACAGAAAAAAAAACAACGTGAAAAACAGAGGTTTTCTTCGGGCGTTCTTCTGATCGACTCTCGATCGGCTCTGGTACCAATTTATAGTCCCTGTTTCTGTAACAGCAATGAATAGCAGTATAACAAAGAAGATTAACAGTAAAGATGAACACAGATGAATCGATGTAAACCCTCTTTGATATACCGTGAACTCGTACACAGAATGATTTGCGCTAAGGCTATTATGAATAAGTACGAAAGTTAACCTAAACCTGAATCCTCGGCTCCCTTTTTATAGGCGAGATTCAGGTAAGCGTGTAAGGCTTTTAGCCTTTTGTATGGGCCTAACACTTGGCCCATATTAAATACCTAATCAATACACATAATTAATACAACGAATAATAATAAAGCTAATCTATTACAAGATAGATGACAAACTTGATTCACAATTAAAATGATCTTCAACAATCAACAATAACTAAAACATATTCTTTGTTTCCCCGACTTCGGACTGACATTGGACCACACAAATCCATATGAATTAGTTCAATGGGCTTGCTTGTGCTCACAAAAATCTTTGTTTTAAAAGATGATCGAGATTGTTTTCCGGTGGCACAGGCGGAGCAAATATGATCAAGGGAATATTCGATTTTAGGTAGCCCGACTACCAATTCATTATTTTTGAGTTTATTTATTAATGAAAAACTAGCGTGGCCCAGCCTTTTATGCCAGAGTAGGGGATCATTGTCAATAACGCTTAGGCAAGTTAGACTTATGCTTGGCAACAAGTCGAGATCAACTTTATAGGTATTTTCAAGTCTCTTGCCTTCTAGTATGACTTGCTGAGATTCGTTATTGACAATGCGACATACATTATGATCAAAAACTACATTGTTACCTCGATCGCAAAACTTAGAAATGCTAAGCAAATTAAACTTTAGAACTTTGACTAGGAAAACATTTTCTATTGCATGGTCAGGTGACTTTCCGATTTTTCCCACAGCAATGATTTCTCCTTTACTAGTTGTCTCCAAACGTCACCTTTCCACCACTAAATGGCCGTAGTGAGAGGTATAAAGATTTATCTCTTGTCATGTGCTTAGAACAACCACTGTCAAAGAACCAGTGATTGTTCCCCCTCACTCGGCGCTGTTCCAGGATTAAGGTTTAGTGTGTGGAACCCAGACCTGCTTGGGTTCCATTTTGTATTTGTTTGAGGAATATTTACTAAAATTAAAGCTTCTCTCTAAGGCATGTTGCCGAGAGTGACATTGATACCTAAGATGACCGTCTTTGCCACAATGCCCGCAAATTCGGCTATCATATGTATCAACATATTTGGTTTTCCAATTTCCGAAAAAGTCTTTGCCCCTTTTATAAAATTCTTGGTTAGGTGTTTGTCCATAACCCGTTTTGTGTCTTTGAACCAGCTTATCGAACCAGGTTGGTCCAGTTCTAGATTGCCTTTGATACGGCCTAGAACTGGTTTGTCCTCTAGTTCTATTACCATAAAAGGGTTGGTTCTGGAAACTCGATTTTTGATTCATTTGAGTGTCTCTTGGAATATATCCGAGACCAGCAGTCTCGTTTTCCTTTCTTTTGTACCGAGAGGGTCCAGTTCTAGAATGTTGTCTAGACCTTGTTCTGACCTTGGTACTATATGGTTGATATTCCGGTTTGTTTTTGAAATCCTGTCTCTCGTCCTCAAGGCGATTGAGATGATTAATGAGCAAGGCAATGTCCGGAACTTTTCTTAGAAGTTTTTCTTCATCATTAACTTGTTTGTTCATACTATCGAGCTTGAGTGAGCAAATGAGATTATCTTGTTCTAAAACCACTTCACTGTACTTGAGCCTTTCATCTATTAACTCTCCCACTTTTGTTTCCAGTCTTATCTTGGCCCTAATGGCTTCCTCGAGTTTAGACTCAAGTTCGGTGATTTGTGATTTAAGATGATCGTTTTCAGAAAGACTTTGATTTAGCTCGATAGTTAATCTTTTAAAAAAAATCCGAACCTTTCCTTTAGAAAGGGAATCAAATTTAGAAAGAAAGTGTTCCAAGTTTACCTCGAAATTCTCTTGGTCGGATTCTTCATCGGAATTAGCCATGAGGCACAACCCTGCATGATTTTGGCTTTCTTCTTCTTCTTCTTCTTCTTCTTCATCATCGGATGAATCTCCCCAGGCTGCCATGATTGCCTTCTTGAGGTCTCTGTTGAACCCTTTATCTTCACTGGACCGTCGGTGAGAACTGATCTTGTTCTTGTTGTAGGTTCTATCATTTTTCTTTTGAGGACAGTCTTTTGCCCTGTGCTCAAAGGACCCACAAACAAAACAACCTTGGTTATTAAAAGATTGAAACCCTTTCTTACCTTGCTTGTTCCGGTTGCCTTTGAATTTTCGGTACATCTTTCCGAATTGCTTGGCAAACATGCTCATTTCATCTTCCAATTCACTTTCGGAATCTTCTTCTTCCTCTCGAGCCTTGAGAGCAATTCCTCGATCCTTCCTCACATTTTAGGCATCTTGTTCTTCTTGTAGGCCTAACTCATATGTCATGAGCGAACCGGTCAAATCTTCTAACGTCATGGTGGACAGATCTTTAGCTTCTTCTATAGCCATAGTTTTGGGCTTCCATGCGGAGGGAAAGCTTCTCATAACTTTTCTCACTTGATCTTCCACAGTAATATCCTTTCCAAGTGCTGAAAGCTCATTTATAATATTAGTAAAGCGTGTAATCATATCCCTAATTGACTCTTTAGGCTTCATCACGAACAATTCGTAATTGCGCATAAATATGTCAATTTAGGATCTTTTTACACGCGAGGTACCTTCATGTGTAACCTCGAGTAAATCCCACATTTGTTTTGCGGATTTGCATCCAAGAACACGGTTGTGCTCAGCCGGACCAAGTCCACAGATCAAATATTTCAATGCTTGGGCATTATGCTCGAGTTTACGATAATCATCAACAGTGAATTCAGATTTGGGTTTAGGAACAACTTTACCTTCGGACTCCACCTTAGTAATGACGTTATCATCTGCTTCAATTACATTCCATACCTGATAGTTCTCAGCTTTGATGAAGTTCTCCATTCGACTCTTCCAGAATTGGTAAAATTTGCCGTTGAACAACGGTGGTCGTTGAGTCGAGTATCCTTCCTCCAATCGTTCAACCGTATTCATGCTGCCGGATCTCTTCCCAAGGTATTAACCTTTATATGGTGAAGACCGGCTCTGATACCAATTGTTGAAACGGTTAGCAACACAAGAGGGAGGGCGGTGAATTGTGTGTGTGTGGAACCGTGGCAGTTTTTCGCACAGTTCTAGTGTGGGGTCTAGGGAAATGCGAAATAGTAAAGTGCACAAGGATTTAACGAGGAAAAATCCCTTGGCTCAAAGGGATTAAAAAACCTCGACCTCCCTCGGAGGAATTTTCAACCAGCTGGGCTGGAATGTTTGATTTTAAAAATATTTGAATTAATAATGCTACAAGAGATAGGTCTCGTGTGAGAACTTACTATATAAAAATGCATAGGACCCTTGAGGTACCACGAGCCCTCATGAATGGTGTCATCATTTTTATATGGGAGAACTACCAAATAAGCCCTCGAACTTACTAAAAAAGTGCAAATCTGCCCATTTGGGGCAGTTCCCGGTGGAAGTTTTTTATACAATTTTTTAGCATCTTATTTATTAAGTCTAGTTTACTCATAACAAATTTCAGCTAAAAATTCAATGGAGAGGGAAGTTTGGTATTGGTAAACTAGACTTAATGAAGAAGATGCTCAAACAATTGCATAAAAAATTCCACCGGAAACCGCCCCAAATGGTGATGGCCGTACAGAGCTCTTTTAAAGGGGTGATTTGCACTTTTTATGTAAGTTCGAGGGCTTATTTGCTAGTTCCCCCTTTTTATATTTAAAGCCAATCCCGATGAATTGAAGTCCATTGAAAATCCTTCTGCATCAATCTTACAATCCAAAGTTGTCTTTTTTTACTGCAATTCAATGTCATTGTTTTTAGCTGAAATATGTAATACTTTTGTCTTATTAAAAATTGTGAGCTTCCAATAAGTTTTTAAACTTAAGTTACCATGACACTACAATTGTAATAATAACTATTAATCATATTTTTGTAAGTAACTATTGTTTTAATTATATTTTTGTATAACCCCAATAAAGTAAGAATGACTTGTAATCGTCCAAATCATACATCATTGATACAAACGATAAAAACGATTTATTGATACATCATTCAAAACAATTACGTTATGAGGCCACCAAGATTTGAACTTGGGTGGATGATTGCCGCTTTCGCGGCGTTGTAGTAAAACGGAGTTTAAACTTTCGGTTTTTCCCCGAGTATCGTGTCTCTTGAGGAATGGCGGAGGAGTTTCTTGATTTTAAGTCTAGTCACAGGTTATCGCAAATTATTGGAAGCTTTCCAAATTAAAACTTTTGATTGATTTTCTAAACTACATTTTGAAAAAGAAAGTAAATTAAATTATGCAAATACTAATGATGGCTCAAAAATAAACTAAATAAAAAATATAATATTAAACTCTAAATGGATTGATCAAAGAAGGGCAATGAATTGAATTATAAAATATGAGTACATCCTTTTAGCTTGGGCCTAATAATTAGGAGTATTTATAACTAAAGATTGGACTAGTAATTTATTTTCTCATTGACAAGATTTAAGTTACTTTCACTAATTTATCCTATTTCTAGATTTCATTAATGTGTTTAAAATGGTTGGTCTAAATTATATTCTAATCTCATAGACAAGATAGATATAACTTTCCGCAGTTTAGCTAACAAAATGGTCAACTTCATTAATTAATTAAATTTCTCATATTAAACAATTGAATTTATTCCTCATAGACAAAGATTAAATTCTATCCATTAATTTATTCTATTTCTAGGCTTCATTAATGTGCTCAATATGTTTGGCTTAAACTATTTATAATCTCATAGACAAGTTATAAATAATCTTCCAAAGTTTAATTAATGAAATGACCAAATCTATTAACTAATCAAACTAATCATTTTAAACAACTAGTCCATAAAATTAGTTAAACTCCTAATTTTAAGTCAAAGTGGTCAACCCATATTCTTTAATTCAACTCATGCCCAAGAGTAAATTAACTACAACAACTCATTACTAGTTTTAACACTTTACATATAAAATAAGACATAATCATAAATAATAAAAACAAAAGAAATTATTAAAGTGAATGCTCCCAACATCTAAACTTTCGTTTCTTTCACAAATAATAATCATTTATACTAGGTATTGAGGTTATCTAAGTAGGAGATTAATATAACAACAAGAACTACTTTTCTTGAATAAAAATGGAAAACACGAAATTCTTAAAATTAATTCAGAGAATTGTTCACCAATAACTGGAAAATAAAAACAAAATATTCAGAATCTACACGACGAGAAGATGAATTTTCATATAAAGAACTTACAAATTGGAGCTAAAATGAGAAAGATATGAAAGATTGAAGTTGAAGATCCAACAATGGTGGGAATCCGAGCTTTGAGGAGGAAGAAGACACCCTTTTTTATCTAAGTTGGGTGTGAGATGATGTGTTTTGAGTTGGGAATGGAAGAGGACTTTTATAGCCGGAGTTTTGTGGAAGGCGGTGTGGACATATAAAAATTATTGGACCATTGTTCAATTCTGTTGGGCTGCTCGTAATGGTTGTTGGGCCTTATAAAAATATTAATATGGATTCATTCGGATAAAATTTAATAATTAAATTAATTCAGGTCTACATACCCAATTGATTCAATTATAAATTAAATCTTTAAAAGAATGGACCAATCCTATTAATTTATTTATTTTGAGCCCAGTATTAAATAATGGCCCAATAAATAAGAGACATGATCCAATATATGAAGAGGAAGACGAATCTAGTTAAGAAAACAGTCCATATGCATGGAAAATGGCTGCGAACCTTGTTAAAAAGGCTGTCTAGATACATCAAACAAGTACTGATTTTTTTTAGCTATCAAATACAAGCAAATAGAGCCCAAAGCCCATTTTCTTTGAGGCCCTAAGCATATGAACAAATTTCATGAAACCCTAAAGCATTTTCACCCCCTCACACCTATAAATAGGGGTCTCAGTTGAGAGGAAAGAAGAAGAGAACTTCCAGACGAAGAAACGTTGCAGAAAAGCTCTCAAGAACTCCCGAAAGGCTCTGAACGATTCCGAAGAAGAGGAATAGATCAAGCCACGAATTTTATTAAGAATATACGAATAATCCTTCGTGATTTTGTCGATTCTTAATAAAATAAATCCAAAAGTTGAAGAACGTTCGAAGATCTGAAGGACGAAGCTTGAAGATTCGAAGATCTGAAGAACAAGACTTTGAAGATTCGAAGATATGAAGAATGAATCTTTGAAGATTTGAAGATACTCATATGAAGATTGAATTGAAATTCAATTGAAGATCAAGCCATATATCCCGGGAGGCCCTTAAACAAAAGTGTTAGTCCCAAAATCAATCAACAATCATACAAATGATACAATATAATAGAAGGAGAGAATCACATAATGATAGAAAAATATTTGAACGATGAACTCCCTCTTCCTTATACCGTATAAGCTCTCCGAAAGATATGAGCGTTAATGTGTGTGAGGCTTGTGAGAGACTTAGGGTTTGCTTAAGTTAGCATCCTTTTATACATAAGGATGTCTAACTTAAGGCTTACAAGTGGGCTAATGGGCTGAAATACATTTGTGGCCCATATTACACATTTAATTAATAACTACACAAATACAAGGATATTTAATTAGATTGGACACCATAAAATATTCCCAACAATCTCCCCCTTGGTGTTCAATCGTGTTCAATCAGCATTGCAGCGCATATATCTTTGTCTTTGTGTTTATTCAGCACTGTAGAGGAGAGCATAGATAAAATCTGTTGAGTTGCTCCTCTTTTGTCTTGATCTTCATTGGAACTCAGCTTCCTTTGTCTTCGTGTTGATCTCGACTTCTTTAGAGGGCTTTCTGAAGAAATCCTAGCAATCTCCCCTTTGATGTCTTCTTGGCAATTTGATCTTAGATGTCGGGGTTGAGGAATCTTCAGTGTCTATACATGAAGTTACTTCCCCGAAGTGGACAAACGGTGGTGAAAGCTCATCATCTGGTTCAGACTCTACTTCTCCATCAACTTCTCCACGAAGAACTACCCCACAGTGGTCAAATGTCTACACTGTGATGCCCACTATGACGACAAGCACCACATCTATGGAAGAACAAATTGCCCATCTAACTAAGGTCATCGAGGGGATGAGCATGTTCATGCAAGCTCAAGATCAGAAGTTGAATGATCTTAACAGCAAAGTGGAAAGCTTGAAAGGCGAATCAAGTCATGTGATACGTTCGTAATTTCCATATTTATGTTTATGTTTTTAATTAGTTTTGCTTGACTTTTACTTTGGAAATTACACACTTTTAGTGTAATAGATTAGATTGTTAAATTCTTGTAAATAGGTTAGATTAGATATATTCTGAGCTCAAGCAGGTATTGATCACTCGAAGTACAGTTGGTGAACCCAAAAAGTGGAAAGAAGGTGCAAAAGTTCAAAGACAAAAGAAGATCCTGAATTTTGGTCTATACTCGGTCGAGTATTAGCTATACTCGATCGGGTATTAGGTTGGAACTTCAAATCGGATCAGATCCGAAGACAAGGGAACATGCAGGGAAGATTTCGGCCACGATTTTATGTCTATACCCGATCGGGTAGACCGACATACCCGATCGGGTATGCCTTTGAATTTCAAACGAAGATCGGTCGAGTATGGTCCGAATACCACTTTCTAAGCATACTCGACCGGGTATTCATATATACTCGATCGGGTATACTCTTAGAAAATAGCCTGAAACCGGTCGAGTATGCCTCGGATCGAGTGTTACACACGTACTCGATCGGGTACCATGTATATACCCGATCGAGTACCCGAATCCCATCCCAAAAACCTATAAATACACCTCCTTTCCTTCACAAAAAAGATATCCAATCCCTTTGTACATCTAAGCTCAGTATAGAATAGCTCTTTCTTTATATTTTTCATCATGTTTAGTCTCCAAATGAGGAGCTAAACTCTTCCATCTTGGTTTTGCTACTTTGAAGCTTAATGAATTTGTAAGTTGTGAGTTATTTTCTTTAATCTTCTTCCTTGAATATTAATTCTTTCTTTCAAAATACTATCTCTATATCAAAGTTGGGGAGTGTTACTAAGATGACAATTAGTTAACATCTTGACATTGGTTATAGTAATAGCTATTTCTTCCTCTATGATAATATTGGGGAGTGTTACTAAGATGACAATTAGTTAACATCTTGATATTAATCATAGTAGGATTCATATACTTTAATATTCTTCCTTGAGTATTAATTAATTCCTATTCATATTTCATGTTAATATCTTAAACATTACTTAAAGTATCAACTAGTATTGTTTCTCATATTAATTATTACTAGAATCAATCGGTTAATACGCTTGTTACTAATCCGGTTCTTTCAACGGTAGTAAACTTGGAATATTAATGCATGCATCTCATGGTTAATATGCCAAGGGGAATTAATTATATTGATTAAACCAATAAACCACTTGTGTTGAGGTTATCAATCTCAATCGTTTTCATCTTAAGTTTATTGCTACTATCAAGTTAATATACGGCGCTTGTTCTATATTGACTCGATAGTAAGTTTTATTAATGAACGCATCTCGTTATTAATAACTACCCTCGATGAACTGGATATACTCCTCGATTGAGTATTCGAGAGGAAAATAGTTAAAGATATAACCGGGATCGACGAACATTTCATTAAGTGGATAAAAGCAAAACCAAGTCCCCATCTCATTGAATTAAACTCATATAGGTCGTTTATCTTAGTGTTATTAAACCAAACAAATCTAAACCCCCCTTGTTACTATTTATATAAAAGAAAAGTATTCCTTTCCCTGTGGATACGAACCTTACTACACTATACTACGTATTAGTGTCGTATTGATTATTTATTTTGAGTGCACCTAACGACGAGTGCACGTCAAATTTGGCGCCGTTGCCGGGGAAAGGCAATTCATTTTTCTTTTATTTCATATCAAGAAAAATCAAAAAAAAAATATATTAAATAAAAATATAAAGAGTTCTTATTTCTTCTATTTCTGAGCTTAGTGGAGTTTATGGTTAAACATCGCTCCATAAACAAAATCACATATCAAACAAACCCAGAAATAGAACAAACTTTCGAGCGGTTGAAAAGTAAATTTTCTAATACCGACTCGGAGGAATCATCTATCAAAGATTCATCCAGGGCTAGTTCTCATTCTAGCGAGACCGAAGAGTCAACAACCATGGCTCTTGAGACAAGAATACTACGGGAGCTCACTGCTCCAAATCTCAATCAACAACCATTATGTATTACCTTCCCTACACTCGATGAAGGTAATACATTTGAGCTAAAATCTGGGCTCATACATCTACTGCCATCCTTTCATGGCCTAAGAGGAGAAGATCCGAACAAACACCTTTCTGAGTTCCATATTGTGTGCACAAGCATGTGCCCCAGTGGTGTCTCGGAAGAACAAATCAAATTGAGGGCTTTTCCATTCTCCCTCAAAGACATTGCAAAGGATTGGCTATTCTATCTTCCTTCGGGAAGTATAGACACATGGGCAGTAATGAAAAAATGCTTCTTGGATAGGTACTATCCCGCCTCAATCTCATCTTCTTTAAAAAACAAATAAGCAACATTGAGCAAAAAGAAGATGAAACATTATATGAATATTGGGAGCGCTTCAAAAAGTTGTGTGCTAGTTGCCCATATCATGGGTACACCGAGCAAGACCTCATCCTCTATTTTTATGATGGTCTTGCGGATCAAGATAGGCGCATGGTGAATGCGGCATGTGGAGGGGGAATTGTTAACAAAACCCCTTCTCAAGCAAGGAATCTCATCTCGGAGTTGGCCGAGAACTCCAGACATTACAGTGGGCGATCCTCAACTCGAAGGGTTGCCGCAGCAGAATCCAACACCTTGTTGGAAGGCCAAGTTGCCAGTTTGACTTCTCTTGTCAAAGAAATTCTTCTGAAACCAAACACTCAGGAGGTCAAAGCTTGTGGCATTTGCACAGCAACCGGGCACCCCACTGATTCGTGCCCATCCCTCCAAGAAGAACAAGTCAATGCCTTGGGTTTCCAAGGCCATCAACAGAAGAGGTATGATCCATTCTCAAATTCTTACAACCCTGGATTGCGGGATCATCCTAACTTGAGGTATGGAAACCCTCAACAATCCAACTCAGCTTCTCAATCTGGTATGTCAACTGATGACATGATCCGTACTTTGACCTCAAGCATGGTTACCATGCAACAAAACATGGGACAATTTCAACAAACCATGATACAATTTCAAGATGAGACAAAGTCAAGCATTAACAATTTGGAAACTCAAGTTGGTCAAATTGCAAATGCCGTGAACCGACTTGAAACAAAGGACTCGAGCAAACTCCCATCCCAAACGGAGCAAAACCCGAGACAACATGTGAATGCCATCATGTTGAGTAGTGAGGCAACATGGAAGGAGGTAGATCAAGAGGAGGACCCTGAAGAAGAAATTCAACCTGAGGAGGGGGTCACAACAGTCAAGCTCCCCCCACCGTCATCATATGAACCAGTAGCCCTGTTCCCTGAGGCACTGAGAGAGACAAAGAAACCGGAGAAAGATTCTGACATCTATGAGACTTTCGCCAAGTGTGAGGTAAACATTCCGCTCCTTAACTCAATGAAAAGTGTTCCTCGTTTTGCTAAATTTTTAAAAGAATTATGCAAAACAAAAAGGAAAAATAAATTGAAAGAGAAACAAGAGGTTATGGTTAGTGAACATGTCTCAGCTATTTTTCAAAATAAACTCCCCGAAAAATGTAGCGACCCAGGCATGTTCACTATTCCTTGCACGATAGGGGGCACCACATTTCCTAGGGCCTTGATGGATTTAGGGGCATCAATAAATGTCATTCCTCATTCCGTTTATAAATCCCTACAACTTGGCCCACTACATCAAACCGGTGTAGTAATTCAACTAGCGGATCATTCTAGCACTTACCCGAAAGGTATGATAGAAGATGTGCTAGTAGAAATGGAAAACATGGTCTTCCCTGTCGACTTCTATGTCCTCGAAATGGGAAATGATGACCAAACAACACCCATCCTTTTGGGTAGACCCTTCTTGAAGACCACAAAAACTAAAATCGACGTGTCTAGTGGTTCATTAACTTTAGAGTTCAATGACCAAAAAGTAGAGTTCAATATATTTGACTCTACGAAAAAACAAATTGAAGATCAATCTCTTTGCTCTTTAAGTGTTGTTGAACCACAAGAACCATTTTTGTTGAAGAAATTTGATAAAATCTTTCAAGAAGAGGAGAAAATTGAGCATAGGGAGTCATCGGTGGTTGGAACAAAGTCATTGAGATGCAAACTTAAACCACCGGCAATTGAGGTGTTGATGAGAAAGAAACCCCGACCTTACAGGAAAAGGCCGAAGAATAAATTTGAAAAATGGCTAAATAAGGCCACAAAAAATGAATCAAGGGATGTTCACGATCCCACTTAAAAAAAATGAATAACGTCGTGCCACGACGTTAACTAAGGTGCTACTTGGGAGGCAACCCAAGTTTATTTTATTTTTTTTTATTTAAGTGTGTATAATTCGTTTTTTTTATTTAATTCAAGTATTTAGAATTCATTTTTTTGTCTAATTATTTGAGAGATCAGTGAGGGAGGGCACTAATCACGGGTTTTTGGAAGAAAAGAAATAAAAAATGCAGGTTTTGGAGCATCTGGGGACATACCCGATCGAGTACAACCTTATACTCGGTCGGGTATGACCAAAAAGAAAAGGGACCGGGCATTACTCGATCGAGGAAGCACTCAAAAATTGAAAAACAAGGAATACCCGATCGGGTATCACTATACACCCGGTCGGGTATGTATAGAAATGCTAAAGTGGAAGGAAACTGACTCCCACACTCGACCGAGTACAAGCTTCAAAAGTAGAAAAGAGCACATACCCGATCGGGTATGGAAGAATACTCGACCGGGTACCGGAGGCAGGCTGCTCACAAACATCATTTTCCAGATATACTCGACCGGGTAACCATACACTACCCGATCGAGTACAGGAGGCAGACTGCTCAAAAAGGCCACTTTCCAGACATACCCGACTGAGTACCAGCACATACTCGATCGGGTATACGGGTATTATAACCCCAAATCAGCCCCAAAACACTTCGTCTTCTCCGAATTTCCAACCCTATCTCGAACAAAAACGCCCAAACCCCCATTTTTACACCTTCTCTCTACCATATCTCTTCCAAATCTTCACCAAATCCTCCCATTTCAACACCAAAACACTCCCCTCATCCTCCTCTACACATTCATACTCACCAATCCCATTCTCCCCCAATTTTCAGAGGTCCGAAAAACCCTACCCCCCACCTTCCAATTTCGGTTTTCAAAGGCCAAATTCACTCCAAATGGCTCCAAGGAAAGAGAAAGGGCAAAGCTCAAGCACTAGGGCATCCATCCCGGGCTACGAGGACATCCTCTTCGTGGACAACGAACACCGCACACGCTTCATGTCCACAATTGAAAGGCAAGTTAAACCTTCCCACTTTTTATGCCATGATGCCCTAAAGGAATTAGGAGTGTACAAAATGATGAAGAAATTTTTTCATGAGTTGAGCATGGATAAAATTTTCAAAATGCAATACAACTCAAATGAAAAAATTATCTATGAATTCCTAAGCTCTGTGCACTTTGAGAACAATGAAGAGGACTTTAGGGATGATAAACTCAGGTTTCGATTGTTTAATCACAATCACACCATCACAAAACTTGAGTTCGCCGAACACTTTGGTATTCCGGTCTCGTACCAAAAATCTATATCCGACAATACCGCCTTCGGCCACACCCTATGGACAAAGATGACCGGGGAGACTAAATTTAGCTCCTCCCAACTCTATATTAGTCATGTCCAACATCCCGTCCTCCGCCTATTTTTGAAATTCCTCGCCAACTCCTTGCTTGGACGCCCCAACAACCATCATACTAGGATGGGGGATGTGTGCCTCATCTCGGTAGCCCTATTCCGTGTCCACGTGGATTTCAACCTATGTAATCTCATGTGGGCACATCTAAAAAAAGAAAGTGTGGCAAAGGGTGATATTGTAGTGGGCGGGGTGATTATGCACTTGGCCACAAAGTTCGGGTATACGGATGACTCTCCTATACCCGACTACTGTTTGATGAACATATCTTGGCTGGGCCACTCGGGCTGTACATCTTTTTCACACACCGTTTATGGTGAAGAAAGGCCCAGAAATATGTACAACTGGCACATCCACCCCAAACCCCTCAAATACTTCCTCTTGCCCAACCCAGAACTCCCCCAACTCCACTTCAAAACAGGAAGAGCGGAGCAACATTACCTCTTCCCAAACGCCCTCCCACCACATCTCCAGGAACCGGAACAGGAACCTCCCCAAAACCAACCCGATTACGAGCCCTATGAGCAACTCCATAGCCATCCAACCATGAGCCAGGACTTCCCAGAACAAAGCCAAAACCCTCCACCACCCGACTTCTTTCAACAACTTCTGGAGGGTCAACAACAACTGCTCACGGGAATAACCCAAATGGACAACCGGCTCAACCGATTAGAGGAGGAACAAAGAGCCGGTTTTCAACGATTGGAGGATGAGCAAAGAGCTGGCTTTCAACGAATGGAGGAGCTCAGGGAGGCCGATAGACATCGATATGAGGAAGACCAACATAGGTTCTACGGACCTATGTACTCTTATATGGCACAACAGGGATCCTTCCATACCATGACGAACCCCCCTCCACCACCCTCATGGTATGACCCCACTCATTGGGGTAACTTTGGAGGATCTGGCTCCGTGGGTGGAGGGTACGACGGCGGAGATGGCGGGGACACCTACATGGGAGATGGTGGCCAAGGGAGCGGTTTTGGAGGGAGCTACTACGGAGGAGAAGGCGGGCACTAAGGACAGTGCTTGATTCAAGTGCGGGGGAGACACTCATGATGGTATGTAATTTTCATTTCTACCTAGCACTATGCATGTAATTCTTTTGAACTTTTACACACACAAAAACAAAAAAATAAACAAAAGAAAATAAATGCTAGTTAGGTTGAAAACCCAACAAAATGGGCAATCTAAGCAAAAAAGGCTTATAAAAAAATGAGTGAGTTGGAGAGACTGGAAAATGAAAAGAGGTGCTAGGATGAAAACCTGAAAAAGCTCCTAGGCAAAATGAGAGATATGAGAGAAATGTTTGTTCTTGCAGGCACTCATTGTATCCTTGTAAAGAATAAGAAGATTCAAGATAAAGAAGAAGAGAGGAGGAGAAGAGAAGATAACACTAGGAGGCCATTAAACCCAAGATGCTCTTTTGTAATTTGAGTTTAAAACTCATTTTTCTTTGTCATCCTTGGTGGTCTTTGTGTTTGTATTATGTTTTTGTTGAACTGTGGAACTTTTGGAAAAACATTGACACTTGTAAACATTTGATCTTACTCGAGACGAGTAAAGGTTTAAGTGTGGGGGAATTGATACGTTCGTAATTTCCATATTTATGTTTATGTTTTTAATTAGTTTTGCTTGACTTTTACTTTGGAAATTACACACTTTTGGTGTAATAGATTAGATTGTTAAATTCTTGTAAATAGGTTAGATTAGATGTATTCTGAGCTCAAGCAGGTATTGATCACTCGAAGTACAGTTGGTGAACCCAAAAAGTGGAAAGAAGGTGCAAAAGTTCAAAGACAAAAGAAGATCCTGAATTTTGGTCTATACTCGGTCGAGTATTAGCTATACTCGATCGGGTATTAGGTTGGAACTTCAAATCGGATCAGATCCGAAGACAAGGGAACATGCAGGGAAGATTTCGGCCACGATTTTATGTCTATACCCGATCGGGTAGACCGACATACCCGATCGGGTATGCCTTTGAATTTCAAACGAAGATCGGTCGGGTATGGTCCGAATACCACTTTCTAAGCATACTCGACCGGGTATTCATATATACTCGATCGGGTATACTCTTAGAAAATAGCCTGAAACCGGTCGAGTATGCCTCGGATCGAGTGTTACACATGTACTCGATCGGGTACCATGTATATACCCGATCGAGTACCCGAATCCCATCCCAAAAACCTATAAATACACCTCCTTTCCTTCACAAAAAGATATCCAATCCCTTTGTACATCTAAACTCAGTATAGAATAGCTCTTTCTTTATATTTTTCATCATGTTTAGTCACCAAATGAGGAGCTAAATTCTTCCATCTTGGTTTTGCTACTTTGAAGCTTAATGAATTTGTAAGTTGTGAGTTATTTTCTTTAATCTTCTTCCTTGAATATTAATTCTTTCTTTCAAAATACTATCTCTATATCAAAGTTGGGGAGTGTTACTAAGATGACAATTAGTTAACATCTTGACATTGGTTATAGTAATAGCTATTTCTTCCTCTATGATAATATTGGGGAGTGTTACTAAGATGACAATTAGTTAACATCTTGATATTAATCATAGTAGGATTCATATATTTTAATATTCTTCCTTGAGTATTAATTAATTCCTATTCATATTTCATGTTAATATCTTAAACATTACTTAAAGTATCAACTAGTATTGTTTCTCATATTAATTATTACTAGAATCAATCGGTTAATACGCTTGTTATTAATCCGGTTCTTTCAACGGTAGTAAACTTAGAATATTAATGCATGCATCTCATGGTTAATATGCCAAGGGGAATTAATTATATTGATTAAACCAATAAACCGCTTGTGTTGAGGTTATCAATCTCAATCGTTTTCATCTTAAGTTTATTGCTACTATCAAGTTAATATACGGCGCTTGTTCTATATTGACTCGATAGTAAGTTTTATTAATGAACGCATCTCGTTATTAATAACTACCCTCGATGAACTGGATATACTCCTCGATTGAGTATTCGAGAGGAAGATAGTTAAAGATATAACCGGGATCGACGAACATTTCATTAAGTGGATAAAAGCAAAACCAAGTCCCCATCTCATTGAATTAAACTCATATAGGTCGTTTATCTTAGTGTTATTAAACCAAACAAATCTAAACCCCCCTTGTTACTATTTATATAAAAGAAAAGTATTCCTTTCCCTGTGGATACGAACCTTACTACACTATACTACGTATTAGTGTCGTATTGATTATTTATTTTGAGTGCACCTAACGACGAGTGCACGTCATCATGCCCATGAGAAGGATCCCGAAGTGCATGAAGATAATGATTCTCACCAAGAGGATTCGGGAAAGAACATCTCAACCTCTGGGGGGCATGATCCGGATTGATCAACTCAAAGACTTCATCATGGGAACCATAAAGGGGAAGATAGAAGGAAAGCAGTCTACTTACTCCTATGTTAAGCCATACACTCAAAGGATCGAGGATTTGAAGATGCCTGTCAGCTACCAGCCGCCAAAGTTCATACAGTTTGATGGAAAGGGAAAACCGAGACAACATGTTGCCCATTTCGTAGAAACTTGCAATAATGCGGGAACGGGCGGGGATCACCTGGTCAAACAATTTGTGCGCTCTTTGAAAGCAAATGCATTTGATTGGTATACTGACTTGGAGCCTGGTTCCATTCACAGCTGGCAAGATATGGAACGTGAGTTCCTAAACCGTTTCTATAGCACAAGGAGGGTAGTGAGTTTGCTTGAATTGACAACTACTCGCCAGTGGAAAGATGAGCCCATGATAACCTACATTGAACGTTGGAGGGAACTTGCCCTCAACTGCAAAGATCGGATCTCTACAAACTCTGCAATTGATATGTGCATTGAAGACATGCATTGGGAGTTATGTTATATTCTGAAAGGAGTAAATCCAACTACTTTCGATGAATTAGCAAGCAAAGCTCGTAACATGGAGTTGAGCATTGCAAGCAGTGGAAGACAAGCCACAGGCATATATCCCATGAACAATGCTGCTGAAAAGCAAGATACCAAGAAAGGGGGAAAGCCATTCTCTAAATTTGAAAAGAAAGGAGCGATGGTGGTGAAAGCTTCACCAGTCAAAGTCTTCACTCAAACTACCGAGAAGGCAAAGCAGGTTGCTAGAGTTGAACCTGAAACCTCTGGGCGTGTCAATCCGACTCTGCGAGAGATGATGGAGAAGCAATATCCTTTCATGGAATCTGATGTTTCTCCAATGTTCGATGAACTGACAAGGCTGAAACTTGTTGATTTACCTCAGTCGAAACGACCCGAGGAAGCCACAAAGGTTAATGATCCTAATTACTGCAAATATCATAGAGTGTTGAGTCACCCGATAGAGAAGTGTTGGGTGTTCAAAGATAAGATTATGGCTTTGGCCCGTGAAGGAAAGATTGAACTTGCTCCGCTCATGGTTGACGATGACCTAAATTCTCACAAGCATAAGCTCCCTTTTACTGTCAAGGGAATGAAAGGATGTCCACCTCTCACCAAAAGAATGGCACTCGAGGATGTCGATGACAAAGGGAGACCATGGATCTTGATAACTCGAAAGAAGCAAAGGAAGAATCATGAACCTAAGCCACAACCGAAGAAGGTGATAAAGAAATGGGTTAGGCGACAACCGATAAATGAATTGAAGAAAAGGAAGCAAAGGAAGGATCATGTTCGTCCCAAGGTTGCACGAAGAGTAATTACTCTCAACGATTATATGCCAAAGGATTTCAAGAGCAAGAAAACTCAAATATCGAGTTCTTGACTGAGCACCCATGAAAAAGACGTTGAGAGTTCAAATAGGGGTTTATCTCCAGTTTCGAATAAAGAGGTGGCGGCTGGAGCACAAAGATCTACTTCATACGCCACTGACATTGTCTTTAAAGATGAAGATCTTATGTTGGGTGCTACTCCCCATAACCGTCCGCTTTTTGTTGAAAGATACACTCGTGGACTAAGATTCAGAAGAATTATGATAGATCAAGGGTCTGTCGTTAACATCTTAACGGTTCGAGCTATGAAAGATCTTGATATATCAATGGATGAACTCTCCCAAAGTCGCTTAATGATTCAAGGCTTTAATCAAGGGGGGCAAAGAGCGATTGGAATGATCCGTCTTGATTTGGTCATTGGCGGGTTGAAAGCAAGTACTTTATGTCACGTCATTGATGCAAAGGCTTCATATAATCTCCTTCTAGGTCGTCCATGGATCCATGAGAACGGTGTGATTCCTTCAAAATGGCACCAATGCTTCATGTATGAGGAGAACGGTGTTGTAAAGAAGGTAGTGGCCGATGAAACTCCATTCACAGAAGCCGAGACATACTTTGCAGATGCAAAGTTTTACCAGAAGGCCAAAAATTCTAAAGAAGACGATATTAGACAGGAAGAAGTATATCGCCCCTTGACTCAACCAAAGCTGAAAGAGAAAGTTGTTGAAGGCATAGAAGGGCTTACGTTCCCTCTTGCAAAGATCGAGATATCAAGGCCTCTTCAAGATATGTCTGTGGAAGAAAGAAAGCACAAGGATGATGCTAAGGAGTTTCAAATCCCTAAAGCACGCACTAATGAAGGATTTGACCCAAATGCATACAAACTTCTGGCCAAGGCCGGGTATAATCCTAATGAACAGAAGTTAGGAAAACTCATTCCAGAAGCTGGTGAAGAAGGACCATCGAAGCAGATCAATCTTCGAGGACATACAGGGTTGGGTTACGTTCAGCCGAAACCCATAAGAATCCTCATAAATAGAGCCACAACGCATCATATCAGTGCGGATGAAGAAGATGAGGTGACTTCTAAACCGAAGTATTCCATTTTTGATCGAATTGGGGGGGCAAAATCAAAACCCACCATCTTTGATAGAATGGGGCCAAAGCCAAAGAAGATCATGAAGAAAACTTTACAAGAAAGGCTTGGAATGATCCCCTTCATGGTAAAGCACATGGAAGACCCATGTAGTGGGCAAAACTTTGAGAGAAAGCCGGTACATGAAAGGTTGGGAAAAGTTCGCTCACGCAAGAAGTCTCTCAACAAATATACAAAAACACAAGTTTTGAATGAATATAGAAGCTTGATTCCATCCCGAATGAGGCGAGAAACTGATGTGCAAGTCTCATGTGGAGAAACTCTCAAAGTACAGTTGAAAACAATTATTCATACTCGAATGCCGGCAGACAATGAGTTCAAATATGATGAACTGATTGATGACGAGGAATACATTGCCTCATCTTACCATATTACATTTGGTGATGAAATCCCGGTCGAAGGTGAAGATGCTGATGAAGCTCCTCCGGAATTCGAAGAAGGAGTGCGAACAGCCTTGGATGAACTAAAGGAGGTAAATCTCGGCACCGAAGAGGACCCTCGTCCCATTTATATCAGTGCTCTTCTATCGAGCAAAGAAAAAGAAGAATATGTGGCCTTACTCCAAGAATACAAGGATGTCTTTGCATGGACATACAAAGAAATGCCGGGGTTGGATCCAAAAATCGTTGTTCATTACTTAGCGATAAAGAAAGGATGCCGACCAGTAAAGCAAGCTCAAAGGCGCTTCCGCCCAGATTTAATTCCATTAATTGAAGCAGAGGTTGATAAACTTATTGAGGCCGGATTCATTCGAGAAGTGAAATATCCTACTTGGATATCCAACATTGTCCCGGTCAGAAAGAAAAATGGACAAATCCGAATATGTGTTGATTTTCGGGATCTTAACCTTGCTTGTCCAAAAGATGATTTTCCACTTCCAATCATTGAATTAATGATAGATGTTGTGACTGGGCATGAAATTATGTCTTTTATGGATGGTTTCTCAGGTTATAATCAGATCCGGATGGCTCCCGCAGATGAAGAATTGACTGCCTTCCGAACTCCTAAGGGGATCTATTGTTACACGGTCATGCCATTTGGACTTAGGAATGCAGGAGCTACTTATCAACGAGCTATGCAGGCAATATTTGATGATATCCTTCACAAAATCGTGGAGTGCTATGTTGACGACCTCGTGGTGAAGTCAAAAGCCCGATGCGATCATCTATCACACTTAAGAGTAGTATTTGATCGCTTGAGGAAGTTTGGTCTCAAAATGAACCCTCTGAAGTGTGCTTTCGGAGTTTCGGCTGGGAAATTCTTGGGGTTTATTGTCCGTCACAAAGGCATTGAGATAGAACAAGCCAAGATCGACACTATTGTGAATATGCCGGAGCCTCGAAATATTCATGAGTTGAAGAGTTTGCAAGGAAAATTGGCTTACATACGGAGGTTCATCTCGAAGTTATCCGGAAGATGTCAACCATTTAGTCGAATTATGAAGAAGGGTGTGCCTTTCATATGGGACCAAACGTGTAAGAATGCGTTTGAAAATATCAAGGCTTATTTGATGAAACCACCGGTCCTAAATGCACCTATCTCTGGCCGCCCTTTGATACTTTACATTGCTGCTCAAGAAAGGTCTGTGGGAGCTCTATTAGCTCAAGAAAATGATAAAGGGAAGGAGAATGCCCTTTATTATTTAAGCAGAATGATGACCCCACACGAGTTGAAGTACTTGCCCATTGAGAAATTGTGTTTGGCCCTTATATTTGCAATCAAGAAGCTTAAACACTACTTTGAAGCTCACACGATAAATCTTGTCTCCAGAGCAAATCCGCTGAAATATGTGATGTCCAAAGTGGTTCTATCTGATCGTCTTGCTAGGTGGTACTTGATATTTCAACAATTTGAGATTGTTTATGTCTCACAAAAATCTGTAAAAGGACAAGCTTTGGCAGATTTCCTAGCCCATCACCCTATCCCTGCTGAGTGGGAACATTCTGATGATCTACCTGATGAAGATGTGCTCATAATTGAAGTTTTGCCTCCATGGAAGATGTATTTCGATGGAGCTGCACACAGAGAAGGTGTTGGAGCTGGTGTGGTCTTTGTTACACCCGAAGGTCAAGATCTGTCATATGCTTTCACGCTTACAGAACAATGCTCCAATAACGTCGCTGAGTATCAAGCACTCATTCTCGGACTTGAAATAGTTGTAGACATGAAGCAAACACGAGTTAATATCTATGGTGATTCAAAATTAATCATCAATCAAGTGCTTGGAATTTATGAAGTAAGGAAATCTGAACTGCATCCTTACAACAAATATGCAAGGGCATTCATAGGATGGCTGGGTGAAGTTACAATTGAACACGTGCCAAGAAAGGAAAACAAGCAAGCCGATGCACTGGCAGGGTTAGCATCGAACATGGCACACCTTGACGATGGAACTCAAGTACGGGTATGTCAAAAATGGGTAATTCCTCCATTCATTGGAGACGATGGTGTAGCCGAAGAGATAGTCGAGATGCCAACTACCTCGGTTTATGATATTGAAAATGAAGATTGGAGGCAGCCGCTCATTGATTATCTCACTGATGGGAAATTACCTGAAAATCCCCGCAAGAAAGTAGACTTGAAGAGGCGTTCACCGCATTTCATTTATTATAAAGATACACTTTATTGAAGATCATTCGATGGTGTATTCCTTAGGTGTTTGGGTGGAGATGAAGTCTTACTAGCAATGGAAGAAGCACATTCAGGAGTATGTGGAGCTCATCAGTCCGGTCCAAAGCTGCACTTTCATATCAAAAGAATGGGATATTATTGGCCGATCATGGTAAAGGATTGCATGAACTATGCTAAAAGATGTCAAGCATGCCAATATCACGCAAATTTCATCCATCAAGCACCAGAGCCTTTGCATCCGACAGTAGCATCATGGCCATTTGACGCTTGGGACTTGACGTGGTTGAGCCAATCACGCCTAGCTCATCAGGAGGGCATTCATACATACTAGCCGCTACTGATTACTTCTCAAAATGGGCCGAAGCAGTTGCATTGAAAGAGGTGAAGAAGGAAAATGTTGCTGATTTCATCCAAGTTCATATCATCTACCGCTTTGGTATTCCTCGATATATCTTGACGGACAATGGGAAACCTTTTGAAAACAAGTTGATGGAAAAGATATGCAAGTTATTTGATTTCAAGCAACGGATGTCCTCTATGTACTATGTTGCCGCCAATGGCCTCGCTGAAGCTTTTAACAAGACTCTATGCAACCTGTTGAAGAAAGTAGTGTCAAAATCAAAGAGGGATTGGCACGAAAGAATGGAAGAAGCATTATGGGCATATAAAACAACTTATCGAACACCTACTCAAAGCACTCCATATTCTTTGGTGTATGGTACCGAAGCAGTCCTTCCCCTTGAGCGCCAAATACCATCTCTGAGATTGGCTATTCAAGAAGGACTCACTGATGAAGAAAATGTCAAGTTGCGGTTGACAGAACTCGAGGCACTTGATGAAAAGAGGTTGGAAGCTCAGCAGAATCTAGAATGCTATCAGGCTCGTCTATCGAAATCATTCAACAAAAGGGTTAGAATTCGCTCATTCCAAGTTGGCGATAAAGTTCTAGCTGTGAGAAGACCTATCATTATCACACGAAAAACGGGGCACAAATTCTCACCTAAATGGGATGGTCCTTATGTTATTCAAGAAGTATATTCAGGCAGTGCCTACAAGTTGGTCGATGGAGATGGCTCAAAGATTGGCCTGAACAATGGAAGATTTTTAAAGCTCTACTACCCTTGATATTTGGGGTATAGATATGGCCATAAGAAATGTTGAATGGCTTAAAACTACCAATGATGTTGTAAGCGGCTAAACTGCTAAAACATCTCACTTTGTCTATGGGTGAGCATAATCATAGATACTCTTGGCCCACGAGAGTTTAAAATGTGTACGGCAAGCTCTTGGCCCACGAGAGTTTAAAATGTGTACGGCAAGCTCTTGGCCCACGAGAGTTTAAAACGTGTACGGCAAGCTCCTGGCCCGCACGAGTTAAAACTGTGTACAGTCCCTTCAAATTACCAATTCAAGTGGTACATATGAACTACGTTTAACTTGATCTCCTTCATAAGAGTACGTAGGCAGCTCAAAAGTTTCATTTTTGAGTTCAGTTATAACAAAACAAAACCCAATTAAGTTTTTAGCCAAAGGGATTACGAAAAACAAAGTCATACCAAGATGTGAGAGTTCTCAAGTCTGTGCCTCGCCTGAAATTGATTGAGTTGAGCTTCAAACGTCATCTTCTATCAGCGCCGCTCTAACCTTCAAACAGTTGAAGTGGTCATCATTCAAACTGGCTAAATGGCCAGCCTTCATAAACGGAAAAATGGCCGCCCTTCATAAATGGCATCAGCAGAGCTTTGTATTCATAGGACTTCATCGGCCTAATTCTTTAGATTGGTGCCACTAGCCCAACGAAGGGCCCCAAGTGACACCGATGACCGGCAATCGTACCAATTCTTTAGATCGGTGCCACTAACCCAACGAAGGGCCCCAAGCGACACCGATGACCGGCAATCGGACTAATTCTTTAGATCGGTGCCACTAACCCAACGAAGGGCCCCAAGCGACACTGACGACCGACAATCGGCCTAATTCTTTATATCGGTGCCACTAGCCCAACGAAGGGCCCCAAGCGACACCGATGACCGGCAATCGGCCTAATTCTTTAGATCGGTGCCACTAGTCCAACGAAAGGCCCCAAGTGACACTGATTACCGGCAATCAAACTAATCCTTTAGATCGGTGCCACTAGCCCAACGAAGGACCCCAAGTGACACCGACAACCGGCAATAGACCTATTTCTTTTGATCGGTGCCACTAGCCCAACGAAGGGTCCCAAGCGACACTGACGGTCGGAAATCGGCCTAATTCTTTAGATCAATGCCACTAGCCCAACGAAGAGCCCCAAGCGACATCGATGACTGGCTATCAGCCTAATTCTTTGAATTGGTGCCACTAGCCCAACGAAGGGCCCCCAAGTGACACCGACCACCAGCAATAGGCCTAGCTCCTTCCTCTTCAATAAATGGCTCCATGAGCAAATCACTTGAAACAGCAGGAAATCGGGTCTCCTTATTTCGAGCAGATGAGCAGTTGAGTACGGCTTCTCAAAAAAAACTAAACGCAGCAGCGACCAAAGTGCGGGGCTTCTCCGGTCGTCTTCCTCGAACCTCGAACAAGCACGACAACAACTCAGCGATTGGCCTCACTCTCCCGTCATCTCCTTCGCACGAGTACCGCGTGAAACATCGATCAATTTCCTTCTTCTCGAGAAAGCTGTAGCCACGCCTCCAACCGCGACAGCTCCGGAAGAATCTTGCTGCGGGCCCCCTCCTTGAATCAACTTTGAGTTGCCGCATCAACAAAATTCTGGCCGGCAACATCTCGATCTGATCAACTCATCTCCCAGCAGCTTCTCCGACACCAACAAGCTGGCGCAGCTTCAGCATTCGACACCAGCGGTCCGGCGAGCAGCACAAGTAATTTCTTCTCTGCACCAGCGGTCAAAATAAATAAAACGGATGGCTACAACTCCAGAAGAATCTCACTGCAGGCCCACCTCCTTGAATCGACTTTGAATTGCCGCATCAACAAAACTTTGGCAGGCAGCGTCTCAATCTCAGCAACACCATCAGTCCGGCGGCAAGTAAGAGGAGCGATGACCTGCTCTCGGTGTTGACCGCAATCAACCAAACTTGTTCTTCTTGGACAGAGCACCAGGTAAGAGCAGCGAATTGACATGGCAGATCCCTTCTCTCAGCCAAGTTTCTTCTGCAACTGGGATTTTGAAAGCCAATTTTCTGCCTCTGGATTTTGAACGCCGGTTGGTTAAACATGAGTTTGACCAAGCATGATAACTTCTGAAGCTTGAGATATCCCCTGCAATACAAAAAAAATAGAGAGATGAAGAATTTAAAATAAAAATTACCTGTTCCCAATCTCTTACTCTAAGGAATTAGTGAAAATTGGGATCTCCAGAACTATGCTACTACGTGAGTATTTATAATACTTAAAGGTTAGGAGGATCCGGATAAAATGCAGCAGCAAGACTTGACATCGGGATGAGTCCTATTAAGAATGCATCTTGTGACCGGTAAGAGTCCAACTAGGATTCTGCAATTTGATGACCGTGGGTGGCATTTGGCACTTTTGATTTCTACAAAATAAAAACATTAGTTTTATGAGGCCTGAATTCAAAAGGCGGGGAGTTGAATTAAGGAATAATGGCAAAAATAATACTTATAGCTTTTAGGTAGACAAAAATATGATCCAACTTAAATTTAGACAAAAAAGTGACGGAAAAGTAGTGATGAGACTAAAACACCCTTAGTTAACTAAAAAGACCAGCTCTCCGCTCGAAGTCGACGGGTTCAGTTCCACCGCCACGACACCTCGACAGCGCCAACAGCCTCCGCCGCTACACCACCTCCTCCGCCGCTAGATCTCCTCTGGTCTTCTGCTTCTGCTTCTTCTTTCTTCTAATCTTCTTGTCCGCGAACTGTCGTCATCGTTCCTTCTCCATCGCGGATGTCCCCAGGTATATATGCCTCTTTCTCTTTTCTCACCCATTCTTCTCTTTACTATGTGTGCAAATTGACCGATTCCAACAAAACGGAGAAAGCAGTTGAGATGTCGGCTATTGCAAGTAGTGAATAGGGCGAATTTCACGATATATGGTTTGACAAAATCGAGATCGTTAGTGCACACCTAGCTGTGGCGGCTGGTACGGAACAGTCTCTGGCGGAAGAGCTAGAGGCATTTGATGAACATCTTAACAAAAATGGACTATTTTTCAACGATGAGAGTATCAGCTATGCTAATTTGAGTTTGGCACTGAAGTTAGACCACCTTCAAGTGGCTCATGTGCATAATTTTTGAAGTCGGTCTTTGCTAGAGTCTTCCAGAAATTATGCCTCCAAAAGATGATTATATGATTGTTGGGTGGACTCCAAAGGTTAATGCATGAATCAGTTCCAAGTTGTAGATCCGGAGATGCATTAATTCAACCATGTTACTCTTGACATATACTGCTTCTTCCATAATCTCTTTTGGAAAAGGATCTATTTGGTAGACTCTATTATATTTAAGCAGTATGTTAATACTCCGTACTTTATAAACATAGTAATGATGAAAAATTGTAGAAGTTCTTGGATTAGATTTACTCCACTGATTCTTTTGCTGTTTATGCATCGTGTTTGTTTGACTCTGAAACTGGAGAATCAGAAGTACAACATTTTTTTCTTTGCTAATTCGTTTACAACTCATTTGCAAATTCTAGCTTAAATTGAAAAAAGATCACCAAAATGGCAGTATATGTCACGAATCATTGGAAGAGACAGGTCACTGGTAAAGAATTACTACAGCGGTGATCACTATGACCGTATGACGTTTGTCACCGGGCGGTCACTACCGCGGTGATCACTGGGTGATGGTCACTATGGCGTTAGTCAATGAACGGTGCTCACTATGGCGTTGGTCATTGGGCGAGGGTCACTATGACGTTGGTCACGGGGCAGTATTAATTATCAATAGAGCGGTAGTAACTGGGATGGTGGTCATGTGAGCGGTAAAAACTTCAATGGTGACCACTATTAATTAGTCATTGATGTGATGGGTGTAGTCACTGAGGCGACATGTCACTGGACGGTGGTCACTATGGCATTGGTCGCTAGGCGGTTGTCATTATGGTGTTGGTCAGTAGGCGATGATCACTATGACGTTGGTCACTGAGGTGTAGTAACTGTCACTGGAACGGTAGTAACTGAGACGGTGATCACTAGAGTGATAGTAAGAGAGACGATGGTAACTGAAACAATATTAATTGCACCGATTGTCATTGGAGTAGTGATCACTAAGGCAACAATCACTATTCGCTAGTCACTAGTAGTTGATTACTAGCCATAGAAATGATTGCCAAAAAATAGAAGCTTTGAAATGATTTCTCAAAATCCATTTTCGATTTTCGCACACATATTAAGCCATTTTCATTTTTTTAATAAAAAGAAAGAATATTAAAATCAAAGAAGCATCCATTGTTACAAAATGAATTGTTACGAAGTGTTTTGCTCCTGTCATCCTATGTACCGATGTACGTAGTAATTTAGAAGCTTGTTAGAAGTTTAGCAAGATGAGGGTGCACGTTTGATATGAAATGCGATGGAAAAACAGAGTATATTGCCATCCTTATGCGGTGGTGAAATAATTGGGAGGTTAATTTAGTAAAGTAAATGTCTATTAGTCACATTTTTGGAAATTAAAAGAAAAGGTCTCTTTTTTGTCCATAGCCTTTTTTTAGTAATATTCATGTCAAAACCCCTTGAATTAATTGGCTGGCATCAATTGCATGTGCAATTAAGGTTTATAAATTTTGACCGAGTATAATTGTTTGGTTGTTGTTGGATTTATGATTATTGCCTCTCCAATCTACTTCACTAAAGAAGAAAGGATATCTTAAGTCAGTGTGCGATTTGAGTCAACTTATTTCGAGACTTACTTTTCTCTCGATCCGAAGATCCAAGCAAGTCTCGAGGGGGCATTTGTGGACATATAAAAATTATTGGATCAATGTACAATTATGTTGGGCTGCTCGTAATGGTTGTTGGGCCTTATAAAAATATTAATATGGATCCATTCGGATAAAATTTAATAATTAAATTAATTCGGGTCTACATACCCAATTGATTCAATTATAAATTAAATCTTTAAAAGAATGGACCAATCCTATTAATTTATTTATTTTGAGCCCAGTATTAAATAATGGCCCAATAAATAAGAGACATGATCCAATATATGAAGAGGAAGACGAATCTAGTTAAGAAATCAGTCCATATGCATGGAAAATGGCTGCGAACCTTGTTAAAAATGCTGTCCAGATACATCAAACAAGTACTGATTTTTTTAGCTATCAAATACAAGCAAATAGAGCCCAAAGCCCATTTTCTTTGAGGCCCTAAGCATATGAACGAATTTCATGAAACCCTAAAGCATTTTCACCCCCTCACACCTATAAATAGGGGTCTCAGTTGAGAGGAAAGAAGAAGAGAACTTCCAGACGAAGAAACGTTGCAGAAAAGCTCTCAAGAACTCCCGAAAGGCTCTGAACGATTCTGAAGAAGAGGAATAGATCAAGCCACGAATTTTATTAAGAATATACGAATAATCCTTCGTGATTTTGTCGATTCTTAATAAAATAAATCCAAAAGTTGAAGAACGTTCGAAGATCTGAAGGACGAAGCTTGAAGATTCGAAGATCTGAAGAACAAGACTTTGAAGATTCGAAGATATGAAAAACGAATCTTTGAAGATTTGAAGATACTCATATGAAGATTGAATTGAAATTCAATTGAAGATCAAGCCATATATCCCGGGAGGCCCTTAAACAAAAGATCAAGCCATAAAACGGCCTTTTTGTTCAAGATCAAGCCATTTGAAAACCGGTGGCCCTTCAAGTTGAATTCTTAATTCAAGAAGACTTGAAGATCCAAAGAACGAAGATTCGAAGATTCGAAGATTTCAAGAACAAAGATTTGAAGATCTGAAGAACGTTCGAACGTTTGAAGGATTAAAGATTTAATTTTGAATTAATTTCTTTAATTATATTTATTTCAAATTGCAAGTGAAGAATCAGAGGATTCATATTTAGAGATTGTACCCAATATTCTCACATATTATTATTTGCGATTAATTTTAAGTAAATACTTAAAATTTGTTTCACAGGCGGTATGAAGGGCGGCCGCCCTCCGGCCATGATCGGCAGCCTTCCATCAAATCACCGACAAAGCTGTGTGCACGCGTCAAATCCGCCGCAGGCGCCCGTGGAGGGCGGCCGCCTATTTGGCCGCCTCCCGTCTTGTCTCAGAGACCGGCAGCTCAAAAGTCACATCGCGCTGCAGGCGGACACGGAGGGCGGCCGCCTTCCGGCCCTTTTCAGCAGCCTTCCATTATTTTGTCGCCATGCAAAGCCTTGTGTGCTGAAACTGTCAAAAACTCGTAGGTGCCCAGAAAGGCAGCCGCCTTATCGACTGCCTCACGTTAAATGGAAAAGTTGTCTTCACCAAAGTTGTAGATCTCTTTCTTGGCTAACTACTGGTTTTTGAATTACATTCATTGGATTTGTAAATTATGAGATATGACCAAAACGGTGAGCATGTGTCACTTTCCATCGCAACTGCAAATGTCTGACTTCTTTGAGCAATATGTCCATTCTACCATTTCTACGATTGTTATTTGGTTCTGTGTTCTTCATAAGAGTTTTAGATAAAGAAGATGTCAATGTAATGCAACTCGTATCACGAACGTTGAGCAATTATGCGCAAAGTTATGATCAAAATACGAACATGTGTCTCTATGCATCGTCCATTTTCATCAAAAATGGCCATATAGGCGACTTTTTCTTGGTTTTGAACTTCCTTTCATGATTTTTTCATCTCTTGGACTCTTGTTTTTGAACAATTGGTCAACATATCTTTCAAACTTCCGTAGCAATTCATTTGTTGGGAAAACATTCCACTTTCTTCACGCAATTGACCCGAAATTTCGCCAAACATATTATGAATGCGGTTTTCGCCTGATTTCATGAAACTTGAACCAAAATATCTAAAACATGCCTTGTTTTTCTATTTTCTATCTGAAAATCGCTCAAATATGATGAGAAAAATAAGTACAAAAATGGACTTATCAGTGGACTACAAGGAAGACATGCATCTAAACCACTACACTACACCATTCACTTGTTAATAGTTCCTTTTAAGTAGTATAACTCATGTATCCTTCAGCCCGAGAGTGCACTATTCTTAATCGCATGTATTATTCGTTCCTTTAGAAATATATTTCTTTTCTTTCCCAAACAATTAAAAATATAACAATAAAAAACTTATAAATAAAATAAAATATAAGTAAATTCAATACTAGTCCACTTTAAATTCTATAAAAGGTTTAGTATTAATGTAAAATATCGTATAAATTTTTCTTTATGAAAATTCTCTAACAGCTCAATTTTGTTCAGCCTCGGCTCGACTCTACCTCGGAACCAAGCATTTTTCTTTTATAAATTTATCAAGTTTTTTCTTTCTCTTAGATCAATATTATATGATTTTCTTGACATGAATAGTATCTCATTTTATATTGGGGTGGGTTAGAGCCTTTCATAACATTTAGAAATAATAAATTTTAATTAAGTCTTTATTTTTTAATTATCTCAAACCTAGTTTTTTGCGTAATTTTTTAATTATTTTAAAAAGAAGCTATATATTTTTAAAGCAATGAGTAATACACAGCTAAATGTATTCATTCTTGGACTTAAAGTATTTGTATTGCAAATTTCACTAAAAGTTAACATGTTACAATTTAGTTCAAATTTGAGCGTTGTATTTGAATTTGGAACAATAATAATTAATGAGAAAATTGAACCGAGTCAAGAAGAGTTGAGCACTTGAGTTGCTATAACAAAATAATCACAACGAAAAGCTTAATTTGCGATATTTAATTCTATAAAAATTTAATTTAAATTTATAATAAAAAAATTGAATTATATAATTTAAAAGTTATTTGAAATAACTTAAAAGTAAATAATTAAAATAAAAAATAAGTAAATTTCATGCAATAAGTAACTTAGAAATATGAATTATATTTTATTTGATTTTATTGCATTTGAAGTTATTTAAAAAAATACATATTGCAAATTGTGTTTTGTCATTATAAGTTTAAATTATTTTTTTGTATTCTAAGTTAAATATTTATTTATTTTTCGAATTAAATATTGCAAATTATGTTTTTATAATAAGTTTTAATAAGATTTTTATTTTTTAATTGAATAACTCAAATTAAGTTTTTTATTATTACATTTTTATTTATTTGTTAAAGAGATATTTTTAAAGAAACGAATAATACATGCAGTTAAGAAATAGTGCACTCCCGAGGTGAAAGATACATGATTTATACTTCTTAAAAGACGTTAGTTAATAAGTGAATGGTGTAGTATATTGGTGGTTCATATTCATGCCTTCCTTGAATTCCACCTTGGTTCGAATCCTGGTGGTTTCATTTTTTTCTATATTTTAGAAGCACACATAAACTCTCAAAATTGATGACAATTAAGTTTAGAAGTACTCTCATTTGGTAAATAAGTTTGAAAAACATCTCTCCGCCTCTAATTTCGTAGTTTGGGGTTCAGTTTCAACTTTTGACGAAGTATAAGCAGCAAAAATGTTTCAATTTTTTACTTTACTGTTGATCACGAAAAATACATAGTATGCTTTTTCATTTTTTTCAAGGAAGAAAAATGTTTTCCTTTGAAATGAGAAAGCGAGAAGTGAGAATTTACATTGATTGCAATGTCAATAGAGCACACTACTTTTCTGCTTTCAATTGTTGTATCAATCAGAAAACCTCACCTACATTCGAATAAAGATGCTGAAAAATCATTACTCTTTCCATAAGATTTTATGTTTTGAATTGAATTCGAACATTATTAGGAATATTTATTATCCGATCAAAGCTTAGATATTTTTACTTGAACTGAAATTTTATTATCTGATCTAATTGGATTTGGTTTGGTCATGTAAATGTTTGGATCACAAATTTAGATAGTGGAAATAAAAAAGAAACATATGATTATAGTTATGTAAGAAAAAAGTGAATGAATGTGAAACACATATTTTTTAGTTCTTTTTCCTTGAATATTATCATATCAAATGTGATTTCCAAAAATATGACCATTTTTTTAAAATGACAAAAAAGTGACTAAAAAGATCACGTATTTGGAAAAACAATATGTCACTGTATTTTTTATGTCACTATCATATTTTTATGTCACTATCAGATATTTATGTCACTTTTAATGTCACTGTTGCCGTAAACATGTCACTATCAGATATTTATGTCACTTTTAATGTCACTGATGCCGTAAACATGTCACTATTGTCGTGAAAATGTCACTATAACTGTCGGAAATTTTTTTAAGCAACCCTTTCCGGCGAAACTTTACACCTCCGTGAGCAACCACCCCCATCTCTCCGTTGCACTTCTCCGGCGGTCACAGCCACCGCAACCCCCAACAACTAGGGTTGGATTCGGTTCGGGCCACCCGGTCCGTGACCCGGCCCGGCCCGGTACTGTGCGGGCCCGGGACCGGCCCGATCGGGCGGTCCGGGACCGGGTCTGGGCCCGAAACGGGGGGAAGGGGCGGGGCGGGCTCGGTTCAGCATTTTTGTGACTCGGCCCGGCCGAGTCGGGCCCGGGCCCATGTCCGATTCAATTTTAAAAAAAAAAATTGGTTTAGGCTCCTACTAGCCGTTGGGGGTGGGGCTGGGGACAACCCAAACGGCTATATAGCCGTTGGGTGGGGTAAAGGGGGGGTCCGGGGGGTTGGGTGGTGGGGGTGGGTGGGGTGTGGGGGGTAAAAAAACCTATAAATACTCCTAATCTTAAACATTTTTTCATATCTCTTCTCCAATTCTTCCTAAATCCTATTCTTAACTCTCTACTCTCTAATTCTCTTATTCTCCATTCTCCAATATATTATATTTATTATTTATAGTTTATATTAATTATCTACTTATATAAACTATAAATAGATATAAATAGTATTATATTACTTATATTTGTTATGTAATTATATATTACTTGTATATTTATTATATCTATTAATATAATTGGAATTATATCTAATTAATTTGAAGTCATTCTATTACTCTCATCCGAAAGACCGAAAGTCCGAAAGAGGTACGAAATTATTCTATTATTTACACTTGTTTAATTAGTTTAAGCAAAGATGGCTAAGCAAGTGCTATCAATGTCGGTTTCAACGGTTGCCGTGGAACAAGAATTTAGTTCGGCCGGCAATGTTCTAACACAAACCAGAACGAGGTTGAGCGCTGAATCTCTTGAGATGCTTATATGCTACCACGATTGGTTGAAAGCAGCACGTAGAGCTCAAGAAATTGACATCACTCCATCCCAACACTTTATGGATGAATCTACATAGGGTGGCTCTACTTATGCCGGAGATTCCGATTAAAAACAATTATAGTTCCTATTTAATTTTCAAATGTAATTCCTATTTCATTTCAAATAAATGCACTTGTATAAAACTATAAAGTGTAAAATATAAATTTAAAAAAAAATACCCGGCCCGACCCGGCCCGGCCCGACCCGGCGGTGGCCCGACCCGTGACCCGGGCGGGTGGCCCGGCCGGAACCGGACCCGTCCAACCCGCGGGCCGGTCCCGGGCCCACTATTCTAGAACCGAACCGGACCCGAATCCACCCCTGCCTGATGCCGCCGGCCAGCACTACACTGCACCTATGCCTTCCCTAGTCCCTCTTCCTCCCTCGTCCAGCCACAGCCCTACTTCCAAACACTAACCCTCTCCCCCGTCACAACCCTCCACAACTCCGTCGGTTGTCACTGTCAGTCACCGCCACCAGCAACCCGCCCTCAGCCCCCAACCTCTTGCTCCCAGATCTGAAAATTAAAGTCGTCACCACTAAGACAAGACCATATCCCCTGCCCTTGCCACCGTAAAAGTGACCTGGCCACCCCCGGTTGTCACCGCCACTAGCATCCCACCCTTAGCCCCAACCTCCAGCCCCAGATTTGAACATTAAAGCCACCACTGCTAAGACAAACCCTAGCCACCACAAATCTGCACGTGTAGGAGATGGACGGTGGTCTGTGCACGGAGGAGATGGGTGAGTGCTCAGTGCACGGAGGAGATGGGTGAGTGCTCTGCGCGCGGAGGAAATGGACGAATGCTCTACGCGGAGGAGATGGACGAATGCTCTACGCAGAGGAGATAGATTTGTGCACGAAGGAGATGAATCTGTGTAGAGTAGATGGTTGCGTCGATGAGCTGCCTTGATGGAAGAAACGGAAGTCCACTCCCTGAGGTTGGTGTGCAACGAGCATGGACGAAATAGAAGTCCGGTTACATTTTTGTCGAAAGAAATTTCACTCATTTTTTTGTCTAATAAAAGATGGGAAGTCACATTTGTGCCATTCTTTCAATTTTTTACAAAAGTGGAAATTAGAAGAATTAATTAGAACGTTTCAAAACGAAAAGTTGGAAGAAATGACCGGGACAGAGGGAGTAGATATTTAGAAACAAAGTAATTTTTTTGTTTACTTTGTTAATAAAGATATTTCAAATACAACAATTCAATTGTTTCTACTAAAATTTCATTAATTTCAATCAATTTCAATTTTTTCAAACGGATTGTTTAACGAGAATGTAAATTGCAAATATAATTCAATTTAGGGAAAATATCTAGTACTCAACCAACCACAAAGGGAATGCATAATTACCAAATGGTACACAGGCTCACACAGTGTATTTTGTATAGTTATTAGGATGTTTTTACTTGGACTGTAATCCAAATAGACCAGACCAATCAGACCAGACTTGGATAGTTATAAAAATACAAAGAAATCAGACCAAACCAATTTAGACAAAAAACAAATTACAATTCAAGTAAAAACATCATTAGTGCTAATTTGAAGTTTTTTTCACATTTGGAGCTCAATTAGTGCTTATATGTGTCCATTTACTAGTTTTATGAGCCAATTTTTTCATTAAATGCATAATTTTTGTATACGTGAACGAAGTTACTAATAATCAAAACCAGGATTCAAACGCATACAGAAAAATGATAATAATATAAAATAACATAAACGAGGCCTCAGGGTGAGAAGGTTTATGCATCAAAAGACAAAGAAAGGATAATACATCCCTTCCTTTCTTATCAGATGGTACGGACAAATCTTTTACGCATCATCGGCCACAACCCTGATCACTATCTTCTAAACCAAACAACCCGACTTGATAACAAAAGAAAATAACATAAAGGATGCCTCAGTGTGAGAAGGTTTATGCATCAAAAGACGAAGAAAGGATAACACATCCCTTCACACTTATCAGATGGTACGGACAAATCTTCTTTTACGCATCATCGGCCACAACCCTAATTCACAATCTTCTAAACCAAACAACCCAACTTGATAACAAAAGAAAATAACTTAAAGGAGGCCTCAGGGTGAGAAGATTTATGCATCAAAAGAAGAAGAAAGGATAACACTTCCCTTCACACTTATCAGATGGTACGGACAAATCTTCTTTGACGCATCATCAGCCAGAACCCTAATCACTAACTTCTAAACCAGAGAGAACTTGATAACAAAAGAAAATCACATCAAGGAAGCCTCAGGGTGAGAAGGTTTATGCATCAAAAGACGAAGAAAGGATAACACATCCCTTCGCACTTATCAGATGGTACGGACAAATCTTTTACGCATCATTGGCCACAACCCTGATCACTATCTTCTAAACCAAACAACCCGACTTGATAACAAAAGAAAATCACATAAAGGAGGCCTCAGGGTGAGAAGGTTTATGCATCAAAAGACGAAGAAAGGATAACACATCACTTCGCACTTATCAGATGGTACGGACAAATCTTCTTTTACGCATCATCGGCCACAACCCTAATTCACAATCTTCTAAACCAAACAACCCAACTTGATAACAAAAGAAAATAACATAAAGGAGGCCTCAGGGTGAGAAGATTTATGCATCAAAAGACGAAGAAAGGATAACACTTCCCTTCACACTTATCAGATGGTACGGACAAATCTTCTTTGACGCATCATCAGCCAGAACCCTAATCACTAACTTCTAAACCAGAGAGAACTTGATAACAAAAGAAAATCACATCAAGGAAGCCTCAGGGTGAGAAGGTTTATGCATCAAAAGACGAAGAAAGGATAACACATCCCTTCGCACTTATCAGATGGTACGGACAAATCTTTTACGCATCATTGGCCACAACCCTGATCACTATCTTCTAAACCAAACAACCCGACTTCCTATTACAGTTTTAATTAATAAATCAAAACTATGTAAAAGAGCCTACTTTAAAGTAGGTTGTTTGTTCAGAGATAATGATCTTGCATCTGATAAAAACTAAAAAAGGCTCATATCAAGTGTAAATTATAAAGACAAATCAACATGAGGAAATTCCATTCTAATGGAAAAAGAAAGATATGAGAATGCAAATATGAACATACTAGCCGCCAAAGACCTTCTCCAGTATTGAGGAAGGTGGCAGCTTTGTCAAATATGCATTTATGTCATGATTCTTTCAACAATACATGAATGAAATTTCCACACTCAATCCTCTCTCTTTCTAATCACAGCCCTTTCTAGCCTTCAATGCCGAATCATAGATCACAAGGCACACCAAGCATGAAAAAATTGAATATCACAACTTCCTAAACATACTTGAGATAAAAAAAAGTAATAGAATTGACGCAAAGCAGTAAAGGACAAGCATTTTGAAAAGACTTATATTTAATGCCAGTGTTTTTATTTTATTGAGAGTCAGAAATCTCATGTGGAAAGTGCCGCTCATTGCATCAGAAGTGATGCTGCATTTGCACATTATATGCATAGAGATGTCATCATACTTTCAACTTTGACTAAAGAATGTACCAAAATTACATTAAAACAAAACAAACATTGAAGTTACTCCCCGCAGTAACCCCTCAGATAGATACCCCCGGGACACTATCCATCAACATTGTATATGACAAAGTCTATAATTACGTGATACATTCTTTAATAGTAGTGATTACGGACATGAGGTTTCAAACACACACAAATGAGGGAGAGTGATCATGTAAATATTCGTGGCGGGACTATAGTAAGATATATTTTGATTTTGGTTAAAACTTAAAAATGAATCTAATGATTTCAAATTCTGTATTTATTAAAATCAAGCATTACTTTTATGAGACATCAAAAAACCAAAAAAGGCTCATATCAAGTGTAAATTATAAAGACAAATCAACATGAGGAAATTCCATTATAATGGAAAAGAAAGATATGAGAATGCAAATTTGAACTTACTAGCCGCCAATGACCTTTTCCAGTATTGAGGAAGGTGGCAGCTTTGTCAAATCTGCATTTATGTCATGATTCTTTTCACAATACATGAATGAAATTTCCACACTCAATCCTCTCTCTTTCTAACCACATCCCTTACTAGCCTTCAATGCCGATCATATCGTACATCACACGGCACACCAAGCATGAAAAAAATGAATATCACAACTTCCTAAACATACTTAAGATCAAAAAAGTAATAGAATTGACCCAAAGCAGTAAAGCACAAGCATTTTGAAAAGACTTATATTTAATGCCAGTGTTTGTACTTTATTGAGAGTCAGAAATCTCATGTGGAAAGTGCCGCTCATTGCATCAGAAGTGATGCTGCATTTGCACATTATATGCATAGAGATGTCATCATACTTTCAACATTGACTAAAGATTGTCATACTCAATCCTCTCTATTTCTAACCACATCTCTTACAAGCCTTCAATGCCGATCATATCGTACATCACAAGGCACACCAAGCATGACAAAATTGAATATCACAACTTCCCAAACATAGTTAAGATCAAAAAAGTAATAGAATTGACCCAAAGCAGTAAAGCACAAGCATTTTGAAAAGACTCATATTTAATGCCAGTGTTTTTACTGTATTGAGAGTCAGAAATCTCATGTGGAAAGTGCCGCTCATTGCATCAGAAGTGATGCTGCATTTGCACATTATATGCATAGAGATGTCATCATACTTTCAACATTGACTAAAGAGTGTAGTACTCAATCCTCTCTCTTTCTAACCACATCCCTTACCAGCCTTCAATGCCGATCATATCGTACATCACAAGGCACACCAAGCATGAAAAAAATGACTATCACAACTTCCTAAACATACTTAAGATCAAAAAAGTAATAGAATTGACGCAAAGCAGTAAAGCACAAGCATTTTGAAAAGACTCATATTTAATGCCAGTGTTTTTACTTTCTTGAGAGTCAGAAATCTCATGTGGAAAGTGCCGCTCATTGCATCAGAAGTGATGCTGCATATGCATAGAGATGTCATCATACTTTCAACATTGACTAAAGAGTGTCGTACTCGATCCTCTCTCTTTCTAACCACATCCCTTACCAGCCTTAAATGCCGATCATATCGTACATCACAAGGCACACCAAGCATGAAAAAATTGAATATCACAACTTCCTAAACATACTTAAGATAAAAAAAGTATTAGAATTGACACAAAGCAGTAAAGCACAAGCATTTTGAAAAGAATTATATTTAATGCCAGTGTTTTTACTTTATTGAGAGTCAGAAATCTCATGTGGAAAGTGCCGCTCATTGCATCAGAAGTGATGCTGCATTTGCATAGAGATGTCATCATACTCTCAACATTGACTAAAGAATGTACCAAACAATACATCAAAACAAAACAAACATATGAATACAAAAGCCATTAAGCTTCCCTAGGAAACAGATAATGAGTGTATTTATAGTAGAATTTGCAGAGTCTAGGCAGCAAATTGGTGGTGATTAAATTGGGTAGATATAACACACTTTAACTAAATCTAGATGAACACATGTCTTTATTTCAGAATATTTACTTGAGGAAATTGATACACACCAATATCTCATTCACAGCTATTTATAAAATCAATTATCACAGGATATTAAACTTATGAATTCAATTTAATTCTAAATATTTTATATAAAAGTGTTGACATTTATCAAGACTATTTAAAATAGTCTGGATCAAATAGAATGCTATAGCATGAAAAGTAGAAACCATATAAACCAAAGAGTCCGTTTTAGAATACATTACTCTCAACAATTACAAGAATCCATGAAAATGACTGAGATTATGTTCATATAAACAATTAACATGTGATGAGTTTAAAGATATCATTAGTGGGCCGTACATCTTGTTAGAAAGTACTCAAATATATTATTCTCAAATTGGAATAACAATAATTAAATATACCTAAATTCAATAAATGCATAACCATATTACCACTTTGAGCATTGTGCGTGACATGAAATGCAATAAATGAAAAATTACTCTCAGGACCAATGCCAAACTGTAAATAAATCCCAGATGCTTAAATTAGGCAACAAATTTGCCTTGAAACAAAACTTTGAGGTAGGAAAACATTCAAGTCTAAAAATTAAACTAGAGATCTGTGAAGAAACAGCCTTGGCTTAAGAAATCAAGAAAATCAATAGAGTTATAGCATATATGAAAACCTCACAAATTAATCAACTGTTTGCATGATATCCGCAGTGCTGAACTTGGTAACCTTCTCCTTATCAGCGGCGGCGCGGCCCTTAGCCTTGCGTTCGATGAGTGACTTGCGGTCCTTGTCGAGGTGGAGCTTTGTTATCACAACATTGGAGGGGTGGATGCCGACGTTGACGGTGGATCCGTTGACCTTTTCACGGGTTATCCGTTCAATATGGATCACCCACTTCTTGCGATAAACCTGAACAACCTTACCCTCTCGGCCCTTGTAGGTCCCACGCATCACGGTGACTTCGTCGTCCTTCCTCACCGGCAACGATCTGACGTTGTACTTGGATCGCATATCGGCCGACAATGTCGAGCTCATGATCACACGGCGGACGCTGGATGGGGCCGTGAAGTGAGCCTTGCGGCTCTTGCGTCGGGAGGATGAGACTCTAGGGTTGTACTTCATTTTCGCAGCTTCTAGTCAAGCCGGCGGCTACTGTGGAGCTTTGGGGATTTTGTGTTAAGAGATGGTAAGGGTGGGTTTAAAAAGTCTAGGGCGGCCTGAATCATATCATATGTAGAACTAGTGGGCCTTTCCAATTGCAAACGTAGGGCCAGCTGGCCCATGTCTACCAAGGAGTCAAGCCCATGTATATCACCCAGACTTGTGCGGGTGCATAGTCTGAGATATTTTGTAGAACTATTCTTACACATGCCAATAATGCGATGCACGGCCGAAATAAAGAACCGTGAATTAATTAAAGCAAAAATGTTAAAGTGCAAAATGATCCATCAAAACATTTACAATGATCATTTTATTGACAACAAACAAAATCATGTTATTCAACGTAAGATCACATGAAAAAATTAAACATTTTGAAGCACGCCCTTATAAACATTTATTGTCTGATTCGAGCTTTGGTCGTTATCATCTAAAATTAAAATTTACAATCTTTTTGGGTTGGTAACTCGGGAAATGTGACACATATGGTTTTTCAATAATAAACCAACATGTGAAAGAGATTGTCTTTATTGTTATTAATTAATGCATAACAACCATGATTGAAAACTGTCTTCGTTAACGAAAATCTTGGAATTAGCACTTGTTGACTCATACTTCTTTCCGTGAGAACTCTTGCTTCTAAACTATGATCACCAAGCATTGTTATTCCCCTCTGATGCACGGCCGATATATTTATTCCAAGTATTAGAGATGAAAGAGTAATATTAAATGTAAAAATGAAGTAAAAGAAAAATAAAATCTATAATTAACACAAATTGGGAAGTTTAGAAACACTTCTTTGTACTCCACGTTTATAGTCTCATTATTTGTGTTACTTTCCTAATATTTCATTTGTGCGTTGCACGGCCAAAATAAATAAACTTGTAATAAGTAAATCAATAATGCCAAAAGTGATACATAAAAAAATTACAATGATTACTTAATGGACAAATACGAAAATCATGTTATGCAACACAAGATAAGAGCATCTCCAATGCTACATTGTGCACGGTGCACATGTGGCATGACAGATAGCCACATAAATATTGGTAAATAAATTCTTTATCTCCTTATTTGAATGCTTTTATGAAGTTTTGGTAAGTTTTTCTCCACAATGTCAAAGAGACCGTCTAGATGTTGACATTGCAGTTGACATTGCAAGGGAAAACTTACCAAAATTGTATAAAATCTTTCAAATAAGGAGAGAGATAATTTATTTGCTAATATTTATGTGGTTATCTTTCATGTCTCATTTGCATCGTGCACACTATAGCATTCGAGATGCTCTGACATGCAAAAAGTTAAACATTCTTAAGCACTTCCTTATTCATAATTGAAATTTATCATTCAATTGAAATCCTTTGTTGTCTCATTTGAGCTTTGATATTTATCATTCATAATTGAAATTTTCAATCATTTTGAATTACTCCGAATGGGTCCACAATTGAGCTGGCATCAGGGGACTCAAATTGACGTATATTACCAATTCACCTCTGCTTAAAATGCCCCCTGCCCCCTAAAATTTTCTGCAAACATAGACCATAGTAAACAAAGAGGTGCAATGAAAGTAGGTCAACAGAAATGCTAGAATCTATTTTTACAGACCTGAGAATAGATTACTAATTTTTTATTATGGATCAAAATAAGAGTGAATAAAAAAATGTTACCTAACCTATTAAAAGTAAAAAATGGGCCTTACCCTCTAACCCTAAACAAGTCTATAAACTTGTGCTTGATTCTTATCTATAAGCCCATTTAATATCTCATACAACACACATATCACATTTGTCGGTCTGTTGGTGCACTTCTGAACATTATTCGTTCAATTTTCTATGACTTTCGTTTCGGTCAGTCAGCATAACATACACACCTAAGCTTACCATTTCCGATGATTTTATTTGACATGTGGCTTACCTTCTCTTCAATCACCACCAAATCTATATGAGTTACCTCCAATTCGAGTACTTGACTTCTGTCAGGGGTATTACTCACATGCCTACGGGCATTGAGGGCACATGCAGGGGCGGATCTGGCTCTGGGCCAGGGAGGGCCTAGGCCCCACCTCAAAAAAATAAATTTACTAGTATATATATGTATTATACTATATGTAGTGTTTTTAAATAATGGTATAGGTACAAAGAAAGTCAAAATGAACGTATTTTCCGTGTTAGCTAGATGAAAGTGTACTGCCGTGCTGACCTGCATGTGCTTTGTTCGAATCCCAGGTGCAACACATCTTTTTAATTTGGAATTGTGTAAACATTTCAGTTTTTTTTTACTTCTAAAAACTATGGTCTCACACTAGAAGAATATAAGGATTCTTCTTTCAAACATACGTAGTATAAATTTAAACTTGGTCTCCTAAGTTTAATTAATACGGAGTACAAGTTTAACACCAATCTCAAACGGTGAATGAGCTAGATGCTAATATTGTGAACGTTCTTGGGCTTTTGAGTATTAGTCTGAACAATTAATTTGTTCAATTCATTGGGCTTGTTAGGTGAGTATTAGTTTAATACGTATGCATTTGAGGCGTTTTTGTATTCAGCAAAAATTCTTATTCCTGTTATATTTATTTTTGTCTTTGACATTTATGTTGCAAAAGATTTTATTTTATATTTGAAAATAAATTTTGTTAAATAACATACTCCTTCCATCCCTCATAACTTTGCTAACTTTCCTTTTTTTATTGTCCCAAAACCTTTGCCACTTTCCATTTTAATCAATCAATTTGTGCTTCCTATTATTTCTCTCATTTGTATAAATCTCTACCACACAGTTTTTACTTTATTATTCTGCGTGCCGGTCAAACTTGGCAAACATTTAAGGGATGGAGGGAGTACTATTTTACTACATTTTGACATTTTTTGCAATATACGTTGTTTAATCAAATTTTGGCCCCACCTGATTGACAATGCTAGATCCGCCCCTGGGCACATGTGGAGGTATCCACGGATGGGGCTTTATTTGTCAGGGCCATGACGAGGAACTACAGAAAGTCCGAGAATGGATGCTTGTGAGGCCCGTTGAGGGTTTTTTAGAGAGAAGATGTACTCTTGCTATTCAAAGAATGAGAGTGTGTGCCATCAGATGAGAAGCTTCATAAATCTATCTTTGAGGAGGCTCACTCATCTGCTTATGTCATGCACCCGGGTGGCACAAAGATGTATCAGGACTTGAAGGAGAGTTATTGGTGGGTTGGGAATGAAGAAAGAAATTGTAGAATACGTGAACTATTGCCTTACCTGTCAGCAAATTAAGGTAGAACATCAGCACCCTGCAGGATTGTTACATCCACCTACCATTTCAGAATGGAAGTGGGAGCATATTAGTATGGACTTCGTGGTAGGATTGACACAGAGGTTTAGAAACTATGGTGCGGTATGAGTGGTGGTTGGTAGGTTGACCAAGAGTTCTCATTTCTTACCTATCAACACTACCTATATGCTAGATCAGTTGACCAAGTTATACACATATGAGATCGTGAGACTGAATGAGGTTCCTGTAAGTATAGTATCAGATAGAGACATACGGTTCACATCATGGTTTTGCCCTAAGTTCTATGAACCCATGGGGACAAAGTTGAGGTTTAGCACAACATTTCATTCTCAAACAAATGGGCAATTTGAACAGGTGATTCAGATTTTGGAGGACATGTTGAGAGCCTGTGTCTTAGAGTTCCAAGGGACCTGGGGACTGGGATAATCAATTAGCTTTAGTGGAATTCACGTATAACAATAGTTATCGGGTGAGTATAGGCGTCCCTCCTTACAAGGCATTGTATGGGAGGAAATGTTGAACACCTTTGTGTTAGGATGAGGTTGGCGAGGTCAAACTTGAGGGCACCGAGCTAGTTGAGATCACCAAGGAAAATGTGAGGGTTATTCGGGATAGACTCAAGGCTGATAAGATCGGTAGAAGTGCTATGCAAATAAACATCGGAGGACATCGGAGTTTGAGATCAGTGATCATGAGGTATTTCTGAGAGTGTCACCTTGGAAATGGATCATTAGATTCCTCAGTCAGGGTAAGCTCAATCCATGTTATATCAGTCCATTCAAAATCCTTAAAATGATTGGGGTCGTAACATACCGACTTCGATTGACTCCGGAGTTAGAAAATATTCACAATGTGTTTCATGTATCTATGCTCAAGAAATACGTACGGTATCCATTACATATTCTTGAGAAACCGCTAGTGGAAATACAGGAAGATCTACATTATGTGGTATAACTGGTGAAGATCATAGACTGGCAGGTAAAGAAACTAAGAAGCAAAGAGGTACCAATGGTAAAAGTACTTTGGAAAAGTGACCGTGTTGAGGAGCAAACGTGTGAAGTGGAGACCCTGAACAGGGAGCAATATCCATTTCTGTTTGACTAGACACGTGGATTTCGAGGACGAAATCTCAAATAAGGGGGGTCAACTTGTAACACCATCCCAGAGTATATTTACTTTTATCAAGTTATATATTGAACCTTGAGAAATGAGTAATGAATTTTACGTGGTTGTAAATTTTTGTCATTTCTTTTTACGTGAATAGTAGTAATGCACGTGGGGCCACCAGGAGCGAGGACCACCTAATATTTCTGTGACCACATATTATATTCATCCAGGTCTATATAATATTTATATGATGGTGTATATCCATGTTGGGCCATAGAAACAATGTAAAGTTGGCTGATTGGGCAAACAAGGCCCATATACCGGTATCGGCATACTGCCACATAAAAGCCCGTAATAAATTCCGAGGACCACTAAATTAAGGTTGGGGAATATATATTCATTTTAAAAACACATAATAGTTGGGAGAATGATATATATTTTATTTGGCCTGATAAAATGAAATTTAATTAAAACAATCAAGAAAATACAAATTTCAGGACCAAGTGTGCACACCAGGACATAAAGGGATGACCTCCCACATGAGTGGGGACCACCCCACGAATTTAGTCTTGCAAATAGGCAAGGGGATCCATATCGGGAGCTTGGAAATGGGGATGAATTGATCGGGAGACAAATCAATAAAAGAAATGGGACCTCTCCCATGTTATTATTATGAGAAATGCATGTTATAACAAAAATGACATTGACTATATTAAAAACTAATCAAGTACAACTCATCGAACAGTTTTAGATTCAAAATTATTAATCACATTTGCATAATCAATTTCATCGCTAATGTTGTTTTTCTCAATTGATAACATAGTTAATTCATTCAACCTTTCTTGAGATGTGGTTGACCGTAAAAATGTTTTTATAAGCTTCGGCTTGGACAAACTTCTTTCTGCACTTGCTAAAAAATAAATAATACATAATTTAGAGGTATCATTAACAATATACTACTATATTAGTAATTCTCTATAAGATACAAAACATATAATATTAAAAATTAATTGATTCTGAATTGAGAACTTCATAATTGCAATATTGATAAATGATAACCCTAAATAAAAAGGCTAAAGGGTCACATAGGCCTTTGTACTCTTTCGGGTTGCTCAATTTGCACTCTAAACTCAAAAAAGCTCCAATGGGCACTAGGGGTGGGCGCGGTCCGGTTCGGTCCAATATTTTACCGAACCTGTACCTATACCGTTACTATTAAAACGGTTTGGTTCGGTTCGGTCTTAGACCTAAACCCGTTCGGTACGGTTCCATTTTCAAACGGTCCGGTACCATGTCATACCAATACCAAACAATGCCACTTTTTTGGACAAATTAAAAATCAGTCATCATCCAAACATTCACACAATTATCAGTTTTCACGTTACATAGTTAATGAATTTCATATAATCTATAATAGTACAAAATGTAATAACTAATAACAATTATGGATGTAATAGATTATAATTTATTACATCCAAAATCACCATTATGGATGTAATTGTTATGCATGGAGTCAAGGTTATCACTTCATTAGCACACAACACATATATATACAAGAGGAATTAGGGCTACGTTAGCTAATGGGCTTAACCCTAACAATACATATGGACCGGGGAGTAATGAACATCCATATATTACATAACACTCCCCCTTGGATGTACATTTCTAAATAAAATACATTACAAGAAAAATATACATTATTCTCTTTATATGTGTTGGTGGTGCCGCCTCGTTAAAAACCTTGCCGAGGAAAACCCAGTGGGACAAAACCTTGATCAAGGAAAAAAGAGTGCAGCGCGTATATACTCCCCTTGTTGACTACATCACTTCAAGATTTCTCTCCAAGTCTTCGTATAGAACTCAATCCATCCTGGTTACCAACTTCTTGTAGTAAAACTTGTATTATGTGTATGCCTCATTAAAAACCTTGTTGGAAAAACACTTTGGGATAAAACCCAATCAAAGAAAAGAGTGCATAATATATGTAAAATGATGTGATGGACTGACGGCCTCATTAAAAACCTTTAACTAAGAAAACCATGTGGGAAAAACTTAGTAAAGGAAAAGAGTACAGTCACTAGCCTTCGGGGCCTCATCTTCTGGATTGCATTTGAATTTACTCTTCTAGAGAAAAATAATACTCTGAATTTTGTGTATCATAATATGTTATTTCAAAGTCACAAACTGTCTCGTTAGAACCTTTGAACAAGAAAACCATATGGGACAAAACTTGGTTAAGGAAAAAGAGTACAGTTGTATATGGTCTCCCGGACCAATAAATTGTTCGATCGCACAATGACCAATTAAGACTTTCAGGGCACTATCTCCCGAACTAATAATAGAATCACTCTTCTAGAGGATAATAATCTTCCAGATGTTATGAATCTTTCTCATTCTTTAAAACCACAAAATACCTTAAAACCTTTGGCCAAGAAAACCCGTTCGGACAAAAACTTGGCTAAGGAAAAGAATAACACATGGTCTTCTGGACCAATTAATTGTTTCACTTCAACAACAACTCAATCTGTTTAGGTAAAAATATATGATAAACTCTACATAGTTTGAGCTGATCAAAATCTTTAGTATATAAACCTCCATGATTATTTATACAGCAAATTTGATGGATGTTAGTCACCAAACTCTTAAAGAGTTTCTAAGGAGAAGCAATTGTCTAAATTCATGATTCTGCAATGTGTATTTCAAGACCATCAAGTTTATTGTTATTATGCACATCAAATATTCAATAATGGAGTATTCTCAAATATTGGTCCATAAAACTTAAATGGGACATGTTTTGATCCTCCCAGGATCTCAAATTAGTATACAAACACTTCAAGTGTTCACAATATAATGACTAGATATTTTATTTATTATATAATCAAGAGTTTCTAGATTTGGCTAGACGCTTAAAAGTCTCCAACACCTTTATTTATACAATTTGGTTCATAGAATAATTTATGTTTACTTCAGGTAAACAAATAGAAGGTCTATGAGTAATTGTAAATTCATTGCATAATGTTTTCCTTATTCAACTCTTTCTGCAGGAAAGGTTGAGAAGTAGTATAAATATAGCTCACTTTAAATTAGTTTAAATACTAGTCATGAAATCATGTGAAAACAAATAAGAAAATTGTTCACATTAGATCCTCTTCAGGAGGCACTCACTACAAGTGATATTTTGACATGATGCAAAACCTTGTTCAATCAGGATATTATATAATATAATTTACACCATGATATTCCAGCATAGTTCTTCTACAAAATAAATCATTTCATCAAGACTTATTGTAGTCACCCAGGTTGTAGTTAGGCACAAGCGTCCATTTTATATGTTTTCCAGCTATGCTTAGTATTTACTACATTATTTATTGTTGTGATTATTCAATCAAATTGAAATTCTTTTCAAGAATAATTCCAAATATTATTACCATAACTTAACACACAATCACCTTATCTAATTATTATAAACATAAATGAATTCACATTCATGTTGCATGTTGTGTGCACATATTTCTTTTCACTATTGTCCTTCAGGGACACAATTGATATTATATTATAACAATGACATCTAATTTCTCATCAACTGCCACATTTACAGAACTTTAAACTATAACAGGAGTGCAGTCTCAAAATCATTTAATCTCAAGTATTGTCACCCCGCGTACACAATATCTTGAATTATGGGACTTCAGGCCCAATATAAAATATTTTCTCATCCATAAACATCGATCATAATTCACAAAATTTTAGGACTACAAGTCCATCATATTTCGTCTGGCCAGACTTTATTATTATGGATTATGAGTCGATAGTTATGCGAAAATAAATCATTGACGTCAATCTAATCAATATCATTCTTGTTTCATCAAAAATCCTCTATGAGTCATAAAAGAGGAACTTATGTTCTGTATCATAAAATTTCTATAACTTATCAGCCGCAACATTTAACATATATTATCCTCTTGTAGAGGCATAAGTGACTTTCTAAAATAAAAACCAATTTTATTTGTATACATGTAATGACCGTCGTCTAACCATGCCTCATGCATTAGTTGAGCTCAATCTTTATAATCATTTCTTTCAGTCACTTTGGCAGTTTACTTATCATATTTTACACGTTTCTCTTTTAATATTAATCGATCCTTCTGGGATATTTTCCCGACATTCCAAAATATAATTATGCTTATTCCTTTATATCTCCCCCTAATGTCGGGAAATTTGCCATAATATTTTTGAACAAGGATTTACGTACATATGGAGCCACTTCTGGGGTCCGAGTTCATCATTTCTGTAGTGGGGTTTCAATGTTGGCACACTTTGACTCATTTTAACGTGTAAACTTTGGAGGTTAGTTGTTAACAAATGACGTATTAATGTAAACTAGACTTTCTTCATATATTCAAACAACTTTCTAGCAGTTTATCTCAGGCGTAACATTCATCTTATAATGCTAGATATATTTTATGGGTTACCTTATGCTCTTCAGTATATTTCATAGAAGCCGGCAAAATGGTCTTATACCACTCATTATATGTAGACATTTTAAGAGAGCATATCTTGAGACCAAACTTGATATTTACTTACATTGTGAAACTTCAAGTTCACTTAACTCCCATGGATCCACTTTTAAAATATTTGGGAGAATAGACGGTCTTGTCATTTTCATATCTAAGAAGTATTTAGATACTGGATGTCTTATACGGCATTTGGTTTAAACCTGGGTTGACCTTAAATTGGTCATTTATTCAAAATTTTAAACTTCATGCAACACATGTTTAAATTATTCAAGTATATATAGTATAGTGGGAGGAGAGTTCTGCTACAGGCAGATATTATGGAAACACAATTTATACTGCTTTGGTATGGTCTAAAACTATCACCCAATAAGTATAATATCACTTTTGAAATTATTACTTCGCAGTGTTTAAGTAGCTTCTTTGAGCTTACACTCAATGCCTGAGATTTTATCATTATTATTTATGTGCACAACTTGTTTATAAATATAATTTTGTGCTTCCATTACTTTTTATCCCTAATGTGTATGACTCTATCAAAAGTTAACATATGTGAGGCTCTATGCCACAAGTAAGTACATGCTTCAGGCATTATATCAAATCTAAGACAAAAATAAATTGTCTCTAAATAATCATCAATCTAATGATCTCTTACTTTCATAGAAATAATATGAATCACACATCTAGATATGTATATAGGGAGTCTAAAGATTAGATAATCCTACTCTTGAAGTAACATAAAAGTTATCAAATAATCATATATGTATAAGAGTACTGTAAGGGTTGTCTCAAACTCTTCAGTTAAGTGAATTTCTAGAATTTATCTTGGCGTATATTACAATCATGGTTATACTTCTATTGTTCAAAAATCAATAAAAATATTTATTTCAATAATTTAAGACAAGTACAACCCTCAAATTATATGCAAAATCTATGCTCTTATAGTGACTTCTGGCGCATATGATATAATTTCATAGTTCAATTATGATATTTTGTTTGTTTTCTCCCCCTCTCAATTAGATTAAATTGAGAAAATCATTCTACATAATTACAATAACTTGTAATTTACTAGGCATTAATTGCGTATCCATATATAGCAATATTTAATTATGATTCAAATATAGTTAAAATCTATATCATGTTTGCTAATCATGCATTTTATTAAAGTATATCGCTTCCTTGAATGTTTTATACAACATTGAAGTTATATGAGTCATATTAACTTATCAATTAATATTGAAACAATCAAGTTTCTCATATAAATGTAATCATATTATGTACCAAAAATGACCATATTTCTAATAGAGATGTGGCACGTGCTTGTAACCTCCAATGCATTTTTCTTAATGCTTACATTAGCTCAAAGTAGCATGGATTAATTTATAATAATATAAATAAGCATTAGAAAGACAAAGAAATGTTAATGAATTTATAAAGATATCTATGATACATAATCAAGGCAATGAAGGCTACTCAAAGCTCATTAAACAAGAAATTCCAAAAACAACTTAAGAATGCTACTATTGCGCCAGCTAGAAATGATTTATCTCTTAGATGATATTTAAAACAATAGGAATATTTATATTTATCAATATATGTAGTATAAAATATCACATAAATTGCACATTTACTTAACAAATTTACCATATACATAAACATATATGTACTTTTATTATCTCATAAATAGATCATATTATAAGTATGAACTATTAAAAGATTTTTGAATATATGGTGAAAATATATGTTACCTTAGAAGCCAATCCATGTTACAAACATATGATTTAAATAGTATAATTGGATTCAAAATATCATAAATGATATTAAGGATTCATATCTATGCCAATTAAATTCAATTTATGACACTAATTGAGCAATAAAGGTTATTCTTTAATCGTTATTGACTAATAAATATGCTTGAATTATACATTTCAAATTAACTAGTAATAAATGTCATTAAATAATAATAAAAATTTAATCTCCTTATTGCTTGAGCCTTTCGGCCAAACCCACTTCTTCACTGTCCTATTCATATATGACATATCGAATTCCTAAAACGTTTATTCTTTTCCTTCATATGATTTTACGGCTTTTCAGTGCTATGCCAAAATGATATTATTTCAAGATCACAAAAATCATCGTTTAGATAATCACTAATTCACAAGCATATGCATACATAGTAGCATGATGATTTTCTCACTTAAATGAGTGAACAAAAGTGTGATCGATTAACGTACCCTTGATACTAACATATAAACATATATAGCATGCAAATAGGATATATTAGTATGAAACATGCATATAGTATTTTGTCTATTTAGATATGCATATACAAAAATTCATGTCGACACATTATATTATGTGATCTCTAGAAATTTCTGATTAGTTTCGGAACTTCAGATAAATCCCATAGCAATTTCTTATTTAAATACATGAATGCAGATAAATCCAATTCATAATAACTCGTATGAATAAGATCATCTGTGTTTTATTTTAATTTCTTTAGGATAATTTGTTAATGATAAATGATTAAAACATCTAAATAATTATCAATCATTTGATTTGATATAAAAAGCTAGAATTGTAATACCTGGAGTGAGAAGACATTATTGCACATAAAATCTTTACGTGCAAACCGAAACACATGTAACGGACGAAACCGACCCAACGTCACATTTGGCTAGAAGACCGGATGGCAGGCACTGGTTCTGGAACTTAGAAGCTGGGTTTGATGACAACTAATTTGAGGAATTGAGGGTGGTAATTCAGACACCTTCTCTCCCAAACATGAAACAATTCAATTTCTAGTCCCTACTTCCATCAATTTCTAGTAGTGCAGGAATTTAGTAAAGGAGATAACGCCAATAAGAAAATCACAATAGTGGATAAAGGAATTAGAAGAGAAAAGACAAGGAACGAAGAAATCAAATCTGTTTAATGAGAGCCTCCATGCCCTGTTGCTCTTCTTCATAGATATATCACCACGGAGTTCTCTTCTTGTGATCTCCAAGCAACAACAGTATCAATAAAATTGAACTCCATCACCTCAACCTTCTTCGTACACTTCCAGGAGCTATCTGATGCACGATGGATGGGGGTAATGGACTGATTTTGACTCTCATGTTCGCAAAATTGCAGCGTCGCCAATATGATAACTTCCATCGCAGTCCTGGCATCGCCTTCCTATCCAAGAAGATCTCTGTTGTGTGTCAAGACTCAAGAGCCTTATCGCCGAGGTCAGCGGCCTGCTGAGGAAGCCAAGGGCGTCAACTTGAAAACCCTAGAAAAGATTGCGGCAGGAGGGGGAGAGCCATCAATTTGTCTACCGGCAGATTCTTTACATATATGGGTCGACGATTTGCTAGAGCGAGGTGGCCACAAACTAGGATAGGAAAGAGCTTTTGCGTTCACCCTTCTAGGCGGGCGGAAGGAAATTAACAGAGAAGATGGTCATGAAGGAAGATGGCCACGACGAAGGAAAAGCGTTGATGATGTGCGATCCTATTTTTGTGAAAACCGAAGGAAATTTTATTTTCTTCTAGAGCAGTGCTGATAACGTGTTATGCATGGAGTCAAGGTTTATCACTTCATTAGCACACAACACATATATATACAAGAGGAATTAGGGCTACGCTAGCTAATGGGCTTAACCCTAACAATACATATGGACCGAGGAGTAATGAACATCCATATATTACATAACAGTAATAGATTAAAATCACGAGTTTTTTCCCATGGAGGGGTGTTTTCCAAACTTATTTCCCAAACTAAGGTACTTTTAAACTTATTTCCCAAATAGGGGTATTTTGTGCCATGTCACCTCATTATCACTGTTGGGCGCCACATCAGCTTATCCACACCATCTCATCAATTCCATGTCATCAATTTTGAGAGTTTAAGTGTCTTCTAAAATATAGAAAAAAGGAAGCCAACAAGATTCGAACCTAGATGGAACACAAGAAAGGCATGTATGTGATCCACTACACTACACCATTCACTTGTTCACAAATGCCTTTTAAGAAGTATAAATCATGTATCCTTCACCCCGGGAGTGCACTATTTCTTAATCGCATGTATTATTCGTTCCTTTAGAAATATATCTCTTTACCAAACAATAAAAAATGTAATAATAAAAACTGAATTTGAGTTGTTCAATTAAAAATCTTATTAAAACTTATAATAAAAACATAATTTGCTAATTTAATTTGAAAAATAAAGAAATATTTAACTTAGAATACAAAAAATTAATTTAAACTTATAATAACAAAACACAATTTGGAATATGTATTTTTTTTAAATAACTTAGCTTCAAATGAAATAAAATCAAATTAAATATAAGTCATATTTCTAAGTTACTTATTGCATGAAATTTACTTATTTTTTATTTTATTTACTTTTGAGTTATTTCAAATAACTTTTAAGTTATATACTTCAATTTTTTTTTATAAATTTAAATTACATTTTTATAGAATTAAATATCGCAAACTAAGCTTTTCGTTGTGATTATTTCGTTATAGCAGCTCAACTCTTCTCGACTCGGTTCAATTTTCTCATTGATTATTATTGTTTCGAATTCAAATTCAACGCTCAAATTTGAACTAAATTGTAACATGTTAACTTTTAGTGAAATTTGCAATACAAATACTTTAAGTCCAAGAATGTATACATTTAGCTGTGTATTACTCATTGCTTTAAAAATATATAGTTTCTTTATAAAATAATTAAAAAATTACGCAAAATACTAGGTTTGTGATAATTAAAAATAAAGACTTAATTAAAATTTATTGTTACTAAATGTTATGAAAGGCTCTAACCCACCCCAATTTAAAATCAGATACTATTCATGTCAAGAAAATCATATAATATTTATCTAAGAAAGAAAAAACTTGATAATTTTATAAACGAAAAATGCTTGGTTCCGAGGCGGAGTCGAGCTGAGGCTGAACAAAATTGAGCTGTTAGAGAATTTTCATAAAGAAAAATCTATACGATATTTTACATTACTTATTAAACCTTTTATAGAATTTAAAGTGGACTAGCATGAAATTTACTTATATTTTATTTTATTTTATAAGTTTTTTATTGTTATATTTTTAATTGTTTGGGAAAGGAAGAAATATACTTCCTCCGTTCTTTATTATCAGTCTCACATTCCTTTTTGGGGCGTTTTTTATCATTTGTCTCTCTTTCTATTTTAGGAAAGCTTTTGATAAAATACTCCCACTTTTATTACTTTTACCCCTCTTACTTTTTACAAATTACTTTCTCTTTCCTACTTTATCATAACTTTACCCTACTTATTATACTCTATTTCCTACTTTATCATCACTTTATCACCACTTTACCCTTTTTAATATACCATCTTTCCTACTTTATCATTTACCCTACACACTCTACATTTACCCTACTATTTTTCTATTAAAACTCGTGCCCAAGGCTAGCGGGACAGATAATAAAGAACGGAGGGAGTATTTCTAAAGGAACAAATAATACATGCGATTAAGAAATAGTGCACTCCCGGGGTGAAGGATACATGATTTATACTTCTTAAAAGGCATTTGTTAACAAGTGAATGGTGTAGTGTAGTGGTTAACATACATGCCTTTCTTGTGTTCCACCTAGGTTTGAATCCTGTTGGCTTCATTTTTTTCTATATTTTAGAAGCACACCTAAACTTTCAAAATTGATGACATGGAATTGATGGGATGATGTGGATAAGCTGATGTGGCGCCCATCAGTGATACTGAGGTGACATGGCAAAAAATACCTCTATTTGGGAAATAAGTTTAAAAGTACCTTAGTTTGAGAAATAAGTTTGAAAAACACCCCTCCATGGGAAAAAACTCTTAAAATCACTAATGGATGTAATAGTGCTCTTGCAAGCAGCTTGCAATGAACTAGCAATTAGCAAAGTGCAAATGAGTAATCAAAGTAATGATAATATGGTATACATGTATATATAATTATAAAATTATAATTCGGTTCAGTTCCGTACCGGTTCTCATTATATGAGAACCGGTCATGGCATGGTTTGGAACCGGTACGGTCCGGTTTGGGACAAAAAATTTTAGAACCGTTTGAAACCCCGTTTTCCGGTTCGGTACCATGCCGATTCGGTACTTTTGCCCACCCCTAATGGGCACCCTGAACTCAAAAAAAGATTCAAATTTAACTTTTTGCAGGTTACGATCTAGTCACCGCCACATTACCCGATAAGATGCCAACTATGCATGTGACGTGACAACTTAAGGAGTTAAATTAACCCATGAACCCGACTGAATCATTCAATTCACCCCCCCCCCCCCCTCTCAACCTTTAAAGAACGTTAAAATTATGAAAAAATAGAAAATAAAAATAAAAAATAGAAAATAAAAATATAATAATAAATACAAGTGTAAAACATAAAATATAAACATTATATATTTATTTTTCTCCAGGTAAATGAAAAATGAATACAACATATATTCATATTCTTTAACTAAAAGAAGTTAATACTTGAACTTTATTTCCAAATCATATATTTATATTCTTTTTAAACAATGTAATAGCTATGTGTACGTACAACATACATGCGCACGCACAGCGCTGGTGTCCACACACACATATAATTGTATATATATTAGCTTACTTTATATAGTATAAAGTACAAATAATTGGTGAGTAGTACTTTGCATATATAATACGTAAAAGAAATACTTTAATATATATATATATATATATATATATATATATATATATATATATATATATATATATATATATAGATTTAGGTTCAGGTGAGAATAAGATTTTAGGAGAGAAAAAAGAATAGATATCAATCATTAGATTTACTTCTTTTTTGATCGATCAATTAACTGACGCAGAGGGTATTCATGTCAACTCCAAAATACCGTTTCCTAGAATCTCGATTCTTTATTCTTTCCTTAACCGTTTCTCCGTAATTCTTTCCTAACTTAGTTCCCTGCGACATGTTCCTTCTACATACTGAGTACATACGGTTCATTCTTATTCACTTATGGTTTATTTGCTCTCGCAAATTCGTTACTTGATAATAGTGCACCGGCTTTCTTTAAATATTTATGTTAATTTAGTTATGCATTATTTGACAATTTTTAGATAATTTTAACACAAGTTGTTAGAATTCGATACAACTATATATGTTTACTCTTGCACATTTACATATGATTGTTGCATTCTTTTTAGAGTTTTGAATTTGGACTAAACTAAATTTTAAGTTTCTAGATTTGCACTTACAATTAGTGCACCTACATTCTTATGTGATGCATTTTACGTGTTTGGTATTGAACACTTTCATGATAGCTATTGATTTGATTTTTAGATAATAATACAAATGGTTTTCTATTAAGTTTTTGATGCATTTACCATGCTTTGGTCATACAATTTCATTAGTTTTTACTTTTTTTCTTTTGTTGCAGATATGATGCAGTACCAATAGAGTAATTGTGATCCATTTGGAAGAAAAAGTGCATTTGATTTTGTAAAAAATGTCGATATAAAGTTGTAGAATGTTTGTTATAATAGTGCACTTTTGTATATATTTCAAATGCACATGATAAAAGTGCAGATTAATATAATATTTTTTTTCAAATTATATCTGTTTGATTGATGAATGGTGTTAATTACTTATATTAATATTTGTGAAAAAACAACAGATTTGATTGAGTTGATGTTGCATAAAAATTTAAATAAAGGTGCATTTATTTTATCCTGGAGTGCAAATATGGATAAAGGCTGTTTTGAGTAGAATGCATTATTTCAAAATTACAATCCAAACAATTTGACATACTAGAGATGATGAACTTTTATGATAAAGTAGTAGTTTGGAAAAAATATACTACGTACGTAAATAATGCAAAAAAGTAAAAGTATATTTTTAATAAATAATTTAAAAACTATCAAATTAAAAGGAAGTACGTTATGTAAAACAAATGATGAGAGAATGTAATTTAATTGGTTTCCTAATTATTAGGAAACTTTCAACTAAGAATCACGTATATAAGTGATAGTGATTACAAAAATTAAATGCTTCATGATAACAGCCATAACTTTTAGAGAAAGTTGGAGTTTATTGGTTAAAAATAGCAAAACGATTGAGATTTTTAAGGAAAATATTTACACGCCCGATTAGATCATGAAAATATTTAAGGAAAATTTTACGGTGCAGTAGTGTTAGAGAATGTTTTGGTGCATTCCAGGCGTGGCACCATCTCATTTGATGACTTAATCCAACTCATTATGTTCTTCTTAAAAATATGTTTATTGCAAGTACATCCTTCCCTAATCCCATCCAATTTGCCGAGACGAAAGAAAGAACACAGGGCGAGAGACAAGAGCTCCCCGTTCAAGCCGCATCTGCGAAGTCGAAAAAACCAGGGCCAGAGAAACGAAAGGTCGCACATATTTTCCCAGTAGCGGCTCAATCCAAAATTCAAGGTAAGTGCCCTCATCATCTCTATTTTATTCACTTTTCACCAATGATCGAACTCGCACGTTAAAGTTATTATCTCCTAATTTGATTTTGACTTTGGATTGTGAATTGGTTTAGTGTCTTTAGTTTGGGAAAACATTGATTGAAAAGTAAATAGTGATTTTTATCTTACACACTATCATGATCTTCTTCATCATCTTCAAATGAAAGAGATGAATTATGCCAAAATTGATTTCAGATTTTAGTTTTTTAGATTTAATTTCAGATTTTACTTTTTCAGATTTTAATTTTTAAAATGTACGATTAAACTAGTTTGCTTGAATTTATGCGTCGTTTTGATTTCTTTACTTTATTTTTTAAAATAATTCTTTCAAACTTTCAATACTTAAGTCTATTATAGCAAATCATATAAATGTGGTCTGGTTTTTTGGGAACAAAACAATATGCGTTTTTGTTTTTGTTTTTATATATAAGATTTTCTTATGCTATTAGTGTATGCCCATGAATTCTGCCAGAGAACAGTTGAAGCTGGACATATATTTTGTTGGTTCACATGCTCGTTGAATTTGAAAGAGAACAGTTGAAGCTGGACATATATTCTGTTCATTTTGAGTAACGATGAAGCATATATTGATCGGTTCTTTGATGTTGTAATGTTTATGAGGAAACTTGAATCTTTAAAACCAATTCATTAATTGGTTTTAAATGAGTACCACACTGTGATTGTAATGTCATTTTTGGATTTGTAATATATTTGATAATATCATATTTTTATGCAGATAGTGTATTTACTAATGTGATGAAATAGAGTGCTAAAATTAATGTGTTGAAAGTAGTGTGTTGTTTCATAAGGTGAAACTAGTGTATTGTTTCTTGTTTTGTAGTAATGTGGTGAAACCAGTGTGTTGTTTCTTGTTTGCTAGGAGTGTGCTGAAACTCTTAAAAGTCTGAAACTGATGTGTAAACAAAAATGGTATAAGAACATAAATTGCAATGGAACAGCAAAAGTGCAGGCAAAAAATGGAAGAAAATCTGTAATGTTGCAGGGAAACTAAGACAATATAGAAGTATTGGAAACAAACAGCAACAAAAACCTACACGACTATACAAGTGCAAGAAAAACGCTAAAAACAACAACACAGACTGCAAAAATCAGCAAAAAAATGCAAAGATGAACAACAAAATCTATACAACTTCAGAGAAACTCAAACATAAACGTAAAACTGCTTCACAAATGATTAGAACAACAAAACACAAGGAAAACCTTAAAAAGTACGTAGTACTACGTAATAAAACTGCAGAAAAATCACATCAACTCTCCAAAGCATCAACATTATAAAGCAATACTCAAAATCTCAAATGCCAAAGAAATGCAAAGAGATTGCCTGAATTGCAGGATCCTTGTTAATGCATTGTGCTTTTTTAAAAACTGAATTTTAAATTGGAGATTGTTTCACATGTTTGGCAAAGAGGCTAGGCTTAAAGGGATTCATCCATTTCACTTTCTAGAAACTAAACCACATAATAATAAAGTTTACTAACAGAAGAAACAAGTAAAAAAAGGACTTCATTAATTTTAAAAGACAGCTTACAATTTTTACAAACTTAGTAATGTGAAAAAATTGCACACTCAACTGAAACATATATGGACCATATGGTTTTAAAAAACGATACAGGATTTGACTACAATATCAACCACACCACAACACTAATCCTTCTACAACACAACAATATCTGTCTACAATATCAACCACATTACAATACTAATCCTTCTAAAACACAACAATATCTGTCTACAATATCAACCACATGACAATATTTAATTCTTCTAAAACACAAGAATATCAACTGGAGCCTTGCACATTTGCAACTTTGAGTTAATTCTTTTTATTGACATTGCTCAAAAAAATGACCCATAAAAGCGGTATCACCCATTCTCCTTTCAAATAGCACAACAGACACCATATCCTCTTCTTTTAGCTCATTCCTTTCTGCTCATTAACCTCATTTCCAGGCTTGTTTATCTTCCTCAACAAACCTGGTACTATTGCCTTGGCCCTTGGACATATTACTGGATCAATCCATCCAAATGTGTTACATCCACCATAAACCTAAAAATAAACACAAATACTCTTATTGAAAAATTAAATATAGTTACTAAGTAACGAAAAATTGGAGAAATTGCATAAATAACCCTTAGTCAATCTAAACTCTAATCAATTTAAATTGTTATTTAAAATTTAACACTAACTATTGTTAAGGCTCCCTACCCTGCAGAACCAAACAAGTGTTTAGGCTCTTTTTGTAGCCCTTAATCCTGGATTTGTTGGAGCACATATTGTAAATGTAAGATCCTTTCAATTGCTTTCCCTCGACTGATTTTTTGCTATCGGAAAACCAATATCAGAAATAGATATTTAGGCTAAAGACTTAATATGCAATTTAAACATTCTTTTGTGAGATATGCGAGTTGGAATAAATAGCCAATCAGATGAAACCAACCGTGAAAAAAATCATGCAATGGCCTTAGAGTAGAACAGTGAAGTGCTCCCAAATTTGTAAAGCAAATTAATTAATAATAAAGTAAAACAGATTTTAGGCAGTAACCAAATTGTGGAGCTCTTGCTTTACTTTGCACAAACCATCAATTATCTTGTAGCTCAGCTGAATCAAATCCCAACAAGTTGAATCTTAATTAGCTCATATATCTGCATATCAGCTTGAAGATAAAGTAATAGATACAAACACATATGATATCATAATGATATCATATCTTCTCTGTTTGGTATCGATATCATAGATCGATTCATGTCAACCCGAGAAAATTTTCAAATTGATCCATTAATATGTAAATTATTCTTTAATATTAGAAACAGGCTTCATGAAAATGATAAGTTCAGGCAACCACATAACTTTCAATTACCACTTTAATAGAAAAAAATAACTCCGAGTCTTCGACTATTCACCTCCAACCCCTAGCAACAAAAACAATTTGTAATATGTGAATTTCATTTATGAATCTCTTAAAGGATACTCGCAAATTCGCAATTGAGCCTTGATCTTAACAAGAGGTTATGATGCATTCGGGGATGGAAAGAAGTTGCCCCAGTAACCCAATCAATAAGTTCTAACTCGTTCATGTTGACAAAAAACTCATTTGTCACCTAAATTTGTATTAGGAGATCTCAATTAATCCTAGACAAAAATTTAGGTTAGGGAAAATCTAATGTAGAAACCGATTGATATCATTAAAAGGAATTCAATTATCTTTTATCGAGACTATACGGTGTCCCCATCCTGAATTTAATTCCCAATTTGTAAACCCTAGAGCTAAATAAAATGAAATAAATTAGCAAATACCTATCCATTAAATAATAGTGTATAGCAAATTGCTTGCTTTCGTGGAGTAGAAAGGTAATCCTCACGAGCACTTCTTCAACATCATATTCCTCAAGTCGGCTGTTGTAGAAGGAAGAAAATTACATATTCGAAAAATGGACCAGTAGAACTATATATTTCTGGCGGCTACACAAATCTGTTGAGGCCGTAGAACTTTGGTGTTTTCTTCGTTTCCTTGTAAACATCAAGAACGGGGATTGAAAACAGTTGAGATGGAGGTTGAAAGGAGAGAAGGGAAAGGCTCATGAATGCGCGTCAAGTGATTTCCATATGGTTGGAATTGCTATTGTGTAGCCGTGTAGGGGCCCTTATGCAATTTTGTTTTTTTTTTCATAAAGTGGCTTACGAGGAATGTATATCCAATGAGATTGAGCCACTTGTAGGATGCACCAATCCCTCAACCCGCAGGTCCAACACGTAACCTGGGGGTTTCGAATGGTGAAGGACAAATAAGATCACTAGACAACGAGAAATGGGCCGATAACAATATTTTATTCACTTCAACCCTTACAAGCCAAAGAGTCAAACGTGCTGAGCTATGCTATGAGCTGTGATTGCTATTACAATGTTAGAGAGTCAAAATGCGAACCCCTTACAATGAAATAAATGCGACTATTTATTCTATCCCAGGGTGGTTGGGGAGCTGACGTGGCTGGCTGTGGGCGACATGATCCCAACCACCAAATCTCCCGCATTAAATGTGTTTCCCGCAAGGATCTTGGCTTCCCGCAATGACGTGGGGACGTTCGTCCCTCAGGCTGGACTCAACTTCTTGGTGGCATCCTGGACCCTTGGGTAGAAATCCCATAAGACGTACGTCCCCTGGATCCTGAAGCTTGGTTATGTTGGACTACGTACGTCCCCAGGCCCTTGGCCCTGAAGCTTGGTCGCGCTGGACTATGTACGTCCCCAGGCCCTTGAGCCCTGAAGCTTAGTTAAGCTGGACTATGTACGTCCATAGGCCCTTGAGCCCTGAAGCTTGGTTACGCTGGACTACGTACGTCCCCAGGCCCTTGAGCCCTGAAACTTGGTTATGCTGGACTACGTACGTCCCCAGATCCTTGAGCCCTGAAGCTTGGTTACGCTGGACTACGTACGTCCCCAGGCCCTTGAGCCCTGAAGCTTGGTTATGTTGGACTACGTACGTCCCCAGACCCTTGAGCCCTGAAGCTTGGTTATGCTGGACTACGTACGTCCCCAGACCCTTGGCCATGATGGGCTACGTACGTCCCCTGGCCCTAGCCTTCCTTTTGGGCCCGTTGCCAGATGCTCTCGTGCGGCCCCTAGGGGGTGATGGGCCGGCCCTTGTTAGGCCATTAACCCAACATAAGTCCCCCACTTCTGATGTTCCGAGCGTGTGCGGGACATAAAGAAGTAAATAGCTTCCGCCGTACTACCTTGAGCCGTTACTCCCCCCCGAAGCGACGGTTGCTTTCCAGCCGTTGTTCGCGGGGCTCTAGGTGCCAGCTGTCCAGGCCGGTTCAATTTCCGATGCAAAAGTAATCATTTCGCACATGCACATCTCTACGTGACACGCGTCCCTGGGTACGCTCCTTGCCACGCGTCACCCATGGGTTGGCCACTGAACTGGTGCCTCCCCTTATAAATACTGGAATCGCATGCATTGTTAGGGCTTTCCATCCTTTGCTCCCTCCTAATTTCCCAGTGCCGTTCAGCGAGTGTCTCTGGTTTCCACGTTCGTCCCTTTTCCAAGGCTCCGCAAGGTAAATATTCGATCCAACCCCTCTCCCTTTCTCCTTGTACCCCCCTCCATGGCCTATTCCATGGAAATTTCCTCTGATTCGGATACTGGTTCTAGTTCCTCTACCGGATCTTCTGTCGGTTCCTCTTCTGCGGCGAACCCCAGATCCTGTTCCTCGGAGGGAGCAAGTGGTTCTGGCCGTTCCAATGCTTCTTCAGTGGCGGTCCTTGTGGCGAAAATTGACGCCGCGATCTCAGATGCAGAGGAGCATGTCGACGTGGGCGTCGTTTCTGAGAACGCCATTGCGATGGTGGCGCAACCTGTGGCGGGGGTGGGGCACTCAGCTGATCGCGATTCTGGTGAAGAGGCTGAAGAAGGGGAGGATCTCCGAATATATGAGCTTGGCGTCCCCATGGATCAGCACCGGCACATAATGCTCATCCCCAACGTCGTCGTGATCGAACAGGTCTTCTCTAGGAGGGCCCTGGGGGAACTGCAGACTATTCTCCCTCCACCTGCTTACTACAGCCTCCGGGGTGCGGATACCTCTTCAAGAGACGTTCGGGAATGGTGATGGTGCACATGGATTCCATAAAAGCCGGACTGCGCTTCCTGCTCCACCCGTTTTATCTTAACTTTTTCAAATTTTATAGTGTTGTTCCGGCCCAATTCATGCCAAACTCCTACCGTCTGATCTCCGCATTCCTCGTTCGTTGTAAATCGCAAGGACTCACCCCTAATCTGGAACTTTTCCATCATTTCTTCCAAGTCACCCCTCAAAACGCCGACGGGTTTCTGTGCGTGGCCGCTCGTCCCAAAAAGAAGCCGTTCAAGGGGGCTCCCACTTCCATTCACGATTGGAAAAATCGTTTTTTCTTCATTCGTTATGCGGACGAGCGGCTTCCTGCGAGATGGAACGGGTATCCTCCGAAGATGAAGACGTCAGAGCTAACCCAGGAACTGCAAGATGCCGTGGATAAGCTAAAGCTGGGCGGCGTTAATCCTGGAAGATTAAGATGAAGGACCTCCTGACCATCCAGGCACTCTCCGATGCGGGGATAGGTACCGCCCGTGATCCCTGAACTCGCATTCTCTCGTGTTCATCTTGTGGACCCGGGCGGTCCATTCCATAAGGTGAGTGCCTTTGTGATTCGCACCGCCCGGTACTAATGTTATTTCTTTGTTTCAGGTCTTCCTCCTACTCAAGAGCAAATGGATCGTGCCGCTATGGTAGCCCGCCATGAGGCCAAGACCAACAAGGAACGAGCGGCGCTGGCGAGAGCTCGTGGGGTCACCCAATCTTCTGAGACCAATTCTTCCGCCGCGTCTCAGGCGAATAAACGTGTTGCTGAAGCGGAGCAGCTCCTGGTTGCTGAGGTGACTGGGCAGAATTCTGAAGCCCAGCATTCTCAAGATAACCGGGTCCTGAATGTGGATCCGCTCAGTGTTGGTATCCCCGCTAGTGGGGAAAAGGACAAGGGAAAAAAGCCGAAGAGGCCGCGTGTTGAGCCCTCTGGTCCCAAACCTTCGAACGTCGTGGTGCCCTCCGCCGTCCGTCCGATTTCTGAAATCTGGAAGGACATGACCCTTCAGGGCGGGCTGGAGTTGTCGGATCGTTCCCCTGGCGATTCCGTTGATCATGCCCTGCTTTTGAACCTTGAGGTACATTCCTCACATTTCCCCCTGTCACTTGATTTGCCGTTCTTCCCCACTTAATTCACTCTTCTTCCTTGTAGGTTGGGCTAAGCTTGTTGCAGGCGAGGGCCGCTCGGGAGAAGGATCTTGCCAAGCTCAAGAGAAAAGCCGATGCGGCTTTAAAGAAAGAACAGGAAGCCGTGCTGCTGTGGGAGGCTGCTCAGGCGGAGATGAAGAAGGTTCAGACTGCCTTGGCTCAGTCCCAACAGGGGCTCCAGGCCGTTCGGACTCAGAGCCAACAGGAGAAGCAGGACCTGCTTTCCAAGGTGGTCCTGGCTGAGAAGCATGGGATTTCCTTTGTTTCTGCCGCAGATCCTACCCCGCGTCCTGAGGGCAGATCCTCTCCCAACAACGTTCTGACTCTGGTCCTTAACGTGGAGGAGTTTAAGAAAACCACCCAGTTCCTCCAGGCCGCTCATGAGTATTGTCGAGGAGCTGCTGGAGAAGTTTTCGAGGCCGAGCTGCAGCCCGTGCCGGAAAAGGATCGCTTGTCTCATGGGGTGCGGCTTTTGGAGAAAACTGCACTCGGTGGTGAATGGCTTGCCGAGCTTATTGATGATGCCTTTGCCAAGAGGTATTATGAGGGTGTTAAGGCCCTCAGGAGTGTCCTTCCTCTGGTCGGCTGTCCCCCTTTTAACGTGGAGGATTATACGGAGGGGGCAGAGCTTCGGCGGGTCATGGGGAAGATTGGCCGAGACGAGCGGCGTGCCGAGGCCGTTCAGAGGGGTGAAATCCCTGATCCCCCGACTCCCGAGCCCCTTTTTGATGAGTTGGAAGAGCTGCAGTTCTCTCCACGCTCCCCCCATGGTTTCCTTGCCTGATTTTGATAAATCCCATTTTTGCTTACTTGTATTATCCGGCCAGTAGAGCCGAAGAATAAAACTTCCTTTGCCCTTTATGATTTGCAGTCTGCTCATTTATTTACAGCTCCCTCTGTCCGTTCCCTGCTTCCTCTAGCGAGGGAAGGCTCTTCTCCTTTCTCTCATGAACTCTTTTCTCTTTCTTTGACGAGGAACAACTCTTCCTTCTTTCTCTCATTTTCTCTCTTTTATCATCTTCTTCTCTTTTTTTATGTACGTCTCATTGTGGGGGGTGATTTCGGCGCGTGCCACTAGTGGCGTGGATTTCGAAGCGTCGCGCCAACTGCAGGATACACCAAACATGGTCCGCCACATGTCTTTCCCCAATTCGGGCGCAGGTGGTGGTTTTTGCCTATAAATACTCTTATCGCCAAAAGGGGGAATTACTCTGTTACTCTACCAGATTATTTTCTCTCTCTAGATCTCCATCTCTTTCTTGTAAGTCCTGTATTTTTTATCCGTCCTTGCCATGTCTTCCATTGTCCCTAGGCAATCTACCCACGGCCGTCCTGGAAGTTCGTCTGATGACAGTTGCAATTCAGGGGACGACCTTCCGGTTTATAAGCGTGGGATGCCCCCCAGCGTCCTCGTTACTCCCTTAACTTCCACCTCCTTCGGCGTCAGCGCCAACGTCTGCTCCCTAGCGAGAAGAACCAGATTCCCCAGTTGCTCCCCCCATGGGGTTGGGGCGCACGGTACCTCCGCCATCCTATGCGGCATTTACCTGGCTATGTGGTCGTCCATCTGGATTCTGTGGCAGCGGGCTTTCTTTTCCCGTTGTTGCCTTTCCACATTTCTTTTTTCAGGGGTCTTGGTATTGCCCCGACTCAGCTTGTTCCGAATTCCCATCGGATTCTCGCTGGTTTCATAGATCGGCGCCACACTGTGGGGGTTGAGCCGTCCGTGAAATTATTTTTACATTTCTTTCGGCTTTCCCCGTACGGCCAGACAGGTTATCTCAGCCTTGTGGCTCGTTCGTGGAGGGTTCTCTTTTCCAACAACCCCCCAAATCCGAACAGTTGGGAGGAGAGATTCTTTCTTGTCGGGGTTGATTCCCCTCCCCCCTTCTCCGACCGGTGGAATGCTTTCCCTGTTAAGTTTGAGCCTCCGGATCTCCATTCGGCCGAGCTGGAGCAGGCCGCACGTATTGCCGGTGAGGGGGTCCTGAACCTGCGTTCGCTGGTGAACGACACCAACTTAGGCAAGGCCGACATAGGTACGTCCTCGCTGTGGCCCGGGTTTTGGACTCTCTTTTTGTGAATTCCAAACATTGTTCTAAACTTTTTTATCTCCCTTACACAGGACTTTACCCCAGGTCCTCCGCCATGGTTCCTCACACCCATGCAACTCCCTCCTCCGGTCGGGCCGATGTTAGCAAGGGAAAGCAGATCGTTGGTGAGGATCAGGGCCACAAGAGGCCCAAAGCTGAACCCGTCGGGGACGAACGGCCTCCCAAGAAGTCCCGCCATGGGGAAGGATCCTCCAAGGCCGTGGTGATCCTTGATGGGTCAGATAATGAGGCCGCCTCTCCTCCTAGGCCGCCCCCCGTTACTTCGGTGGGTAAAAGCTCGAGCGACCCTCCTCCGCCCGGTTTTGAGGATTCCTTTTCTGACATCATTGAGTTCTCCGGGTTGGGCCACCGTGCGGAGTCGAAGAGGCTGTTCGGTCAGACGGCCTCTTCCATTTGGTGCTCTTTGGGGTTAAAACTCCCTCTTGACTTTGCCGCTCGTGAGAGCCCGGTGGATATTCATGAGTGTGGCCTTAGCACTCTTAATAAGGCTGTTGTCTATTTCTGCAAGGCACGATTTGCCTATGAAGCTCAGGAGCGTGCTTCCGCCCAGGTGTGTTGCTAAGCCGATGATCTGGTGAAGAAGGGCAAGGAGCACCTGAACAAGATGCAGCAGGACTTGAACGTTGCTATTGGGCTCGCGAATGGGAGTTCGTCTCTTCAGGAGACGGTCAAGAAACAAGCCGAGGAGGTGCAGTTGCTTCGTGCCAAAATGGCCGCCTCGCCAATCCGACGTGCAGCTTCGCCAAGTTGGTGTGGAGGGGGCCGTCCCTGTTTTTGAGGCTGATGTTTCCAAAATCAAGGAAGCTGGCTCCATTGAGTTCCAGAAATCCAAGGCCTACGTTGATGCCGTGAACGTCCGTGTGAAAGAGCGTCTTGCCCAGAGCTTCGGGGAGTATCTGGCTAAGAGTTCTGATATGTTGAAGGATGGCATTGAGCTGGTATCGGGGACCTCCGCCGGCCGGGAGTTCCTTGCAGAGCTTGCCGATGATACTTTTGCTAAAGGAATGATCGGCCTTTTGGCCGGAAACCTCCCGGCTCTTGAGCGTTGCCTCCCCACTCCGTTTGATCCTGAGGCTGCTGGTTTCAATGCTTCGTTTACTGAGGCTTATGAGGAGGCTTTGAAGGAGAAGTCTCAGGCGAAGGACGACCCCTCTTGTAGCTGAGGGAGTTTGTAAAGTTCTGCATGTTGGCCGCACATTCTAGCTAGCGGGCCGTCCTTCTTATAACGCCTAATGTTTTTAAGATGGCTTACTTCACCTCGCATGCCTTTAAGAACTCTTTTGGCCTTCAAACGGTCTTGGTCTGCCACCGCGCATCGGTTTGGGTTCATAGAAAGCTCTTGCAGGCACATCTATATTCAAGGATAGCTCCCCCAAGGCGTGATGGCTCCAGTTATTTTGTACTCTTGATTTCTCTCCGAACTCGTGTTTGCCTATGTACTTTCCGGCCGGTAGAGCCGATGAATAAAGTGTATTGCCTGATTGCCATGATCGTCTTTTAATTTCGTTCCTAGTGCCTCCCTTTGGTAGTATTTTTTTTGGAGGTCTTTAACTACGTCCCGTCATCCGCTCGTCTTACCTGCCCATTTGGCCCAGTCCTTTGGATCCTGAGCTGGGCTCAGCCGCGATTGAGATGCGGAACGGGTTTATCTCCTTTGGAGATTCCCCGTTCTTCGTCCCATCATCCACTTGTCTTACCTGCCCATTTGGTCCGGTCCTTTGGATCCTGGGCTGGGCTCGACCGCGATTGAGATGTGGAACGGGTTCCCCGGTGCCCCTCTATTTTTTTGAGGGGTCTTTAACTTCGTTCCATCATCCGCTCGTCTTACCTGCCCATTTGGCCCGGTCATTTGGATCTTGAGCTGGGCTCGGCCGCGATTGAGATGCGGAACGGGTTTAGCTCCTTTGGAGATTTCCCGTTCTTCGTTCCATCATCCGCTCGTCTTACCTGCCCATTTGGCCCGGTCCTTTGGATCCTGAGCTGGGCTCGTCCGCGATTGTGATGCGAAACGGGTTTATCCCCATTGGGGATTCCCCGGTGCCTCTATTGTCTTTTTTTGAGAGGTCTTTAACTTTGTTCCATCATCCGCTCGTCTTACCTGCTCATTTGGCCCGGTCCTTTGGATCCTGAGCTGGGCTCGGCCGTGATTGAGATGCGGAGCGGGTTTATCTCCTTTGGAGATTCCCCGTTCTTCATTCCATCATCCGCTCGTCTTACCTGCCCATTTGGCCCGGTCCTTTGGATCCTGAGCTGGACTCGGCCGCGATTGAGATGTGGAATGGGTTTATCCCCTTTGGGGATTCCCCGGTGCCCCTCAGTTTTTTTTTAGGGGTCTTTGGTGAGGTGGTTGTACCGTTTGAATGGTTGGTACCGCTCGGTGGAGAATGTTAATCTCCTCTGGGAGGCTCGTAGTGTTCCTATGACGATGATGTACACCATGATTTTATCGTGGAAACCCGGAAAGGGAAAAACCACAGGACTTTTTGGGCTAATGTCCAAGCCTGCTTGTTTTTTCTAATTCCCACGGTTACGAATGAACTGAAATTTCCTTTTTGTCTCCCCCTCCTTTTTTTTCTTTTTTTTTCTTTTTGCGGGGGACCTACTGGTAGAACTTCTTCAGGTGCTCCACATTCCATATGCCAGCGGGGCGTCCCTCTATGGTTTGTAGGAGGAACGTCCCCGCCGCCAATCTCTTCTCGTATACCCTGTACGGCCCCTCCCAGTTCTTGGCCATCTTGCCGCCCTCGAGCGGTTTACTCTTCTCTCGCTTTCGCAGTACCAAGTCTCCGACTTTGATTTCTCTGATCTTCACCGCCTTATTGAAATATCTCTCGGTCGCCCGGTGATATTCTTCCATGCGCCGTGCGGCTAGATCCCTTCTCTCCTCGATAAAGTGCAACTCTGCCCTTAGATTTTCTTCGTTCTGTCCTGGGTTAAAGTGAAATGTCCGGTGTGTGGGCACGAGTACCTCGGTGGGGACTTTGGTCTGGAATCCGTACGCCAGTGCAAACGGTGTTTCTCCGGTCGCCGTCCTTGGAGTCGTCCTGTACGTCCACATGACATAATTCAGCTGCTCCGGCCAGGTTGAGGAGTAATCTTCCAGTTTTTTCTTTATACCATCCATGATGGTTCGGTTCATATTTTCCACCTGGCCGTTTTCCCGCGGGTACGCGAGTGAGGCCCTGGAGTGCCGGATGCCCCACTTGGCAGATATGCCTCGAAACCCTTGCCAACGAACTGCCGGCCGTTGTCCGTAATGATCTGTTCTGGGATGCCAAACCGGCATAATACATTCTGCGAGACGAAGCGTTGGCATTGGAACTCAGTGATGTTCTTCAATGGCTCGGCCTCCACCCACTTGGTGAAATAGTGAATGGCTACTATTATGAACTTCTTGCCGCCGGTCATCCCGGGAAGAGGCCCCAACAGATCTATCCCCCATCTCGCAAATGGTGGGGCGACGGTCATCGGGGTGTAGAAGCTGGTCGGCCTTCCCGACATAGGTGCGTATTGCTGGCATACTGTGCACCTCTGAGTGTGGTTGAAGCAGTCTCGCTGGATGGTTGGCCAGTAGTACCCCTGCAGGATGATTTTTCTTGTTAGCGTTCGGGGTCCCTGATGACTGGAACAGATGCCCTCGTGGATTTCCTCCATGACTGCTGCCGCTAAGTCCGGCGGTAAGCATATGAGGTACGGTCCGCCGAACGTCTTTTTGTATAATTCACCCCCGATAACCTCAAAACTCGCCGCTCGTCTTTTTATCCACGGGGCCCTTCCGGAGGTTCGTCCTTCTTTCTCGAGGGGGAGGGTTCCATCCCTAAGATAATCGACCCCCTCCTTCACTCAGCTGGGATCTTCACAAGAAACAACATTTACCTGGATTGTCTGCGTCGCTGGTCGGAGTAGTGCTTCCTGCCTAGCGAAATTCCGGACGTGTTTTGGGACGGCCGGCGTCTGATCCTCGGATAGGGGGTTGCCTAGCTTGGATAGAATATCAGCTTCGGCGTTCTCTACCCGAGGTACCAGGTCTATGATCACTTGTTCAAACTGCACAGTTTGCTCCTCTGCCAGCTCCCTGTAAGCTTTCATCCGTTCCTCCCGGGTTTCAGCGGTGCCGTTCATCTGTGTAACCACCAACTGACTATCCATTCGCACCTTCAAACGAGCTGCACCGAGGGCCCTCGCGTATTTCAATCCTGCGATTAGCGCCTCGTACTCAGCCTCGTTGTTGGTGACTTTGAACTTAAATTCCATGGAGTAATAAGTCTTGAACCCTTCGGGGGAAGTGATGACCGCACCCCCCCCCCCCCCCCCGCATTCCTTTGCGCTTGCTACCCCGTCGGTGTACATCTCCCACCAGTTGTCAATGTCATTGCTGCCGTATTCCCCATCCTCCGTACGTGTTGTGCATTCGGCAATGAAATCCGCTAGCGCCTGCCCCTTGATCATTGGCCTTGGCTTGAATTCCACCTTGTACTACTCAATCATCAAGGACCATTTCGTAATCCTCCCACTCATCATTGGATTCCTGAGGATAGTGGCCAATGGTTGAGTGGTGAACACCGTCACCGGGTGTGCCTAGAAGTACGGCGCCAAGCGCTTTATTGCTGTGATCAGGGCCAGGATCGTTTTTTCCATCAGTGTGTACCTTGTCCCCGGGCCGTTCAGCGCCTTGCTAACGAAGTATACAGGCTGCTGAACGCCATCATCCTCCTTCAACAGGACGGAGCTTACCGCCAGATTGGCTACTGCCAAATACATGTACAGCTGCTCCCCGGGGTCCGCTTTGGTAAGGACAAGCGGCGAAGAGAGGTACGTCTTGAAATCTTCAAAAGCTGTCTGACACTCCGGGGTCCATTCAAATGGATTGGCTTTCTTCAGGATCTGGAAGAAGGGGATATCCCGATCAGCCAATTTTGACATAAATCGGCTCAGAGCCGCCAAACGCCCAGTAAGCCTCTGCAGATCCTTCAAATTTTTGGGAGCCTCCATGTCCATGATGGCCTTTACCTTTTCTGGGTTAGGTTCGATTCCCCGTCCGCTCATCATGTAACCAAGGAATTTCCCTCCCTTGACAACAAAGGCACACTTCTTCGGGTTCAACTTCAGGTTTGCTTCCTCCATGATGGTGAAGACCCTTTCCATATCCTGTACATGGTTCTCCTTCTTCTTGCTCTTGATCAGGATATCATCCACGTATGCCTCCATGATCTTCCCGAGGACGTCCTTGAACAGTATCCCGATCATCCTATGGAAGGTGGACATTGCGTTCCTCAAGCCGAACGGCATGACCACATAGCAATACACCCCGTCTGATGTGACGAAGGCAGTCTTTTCAGCATCGTCCGGATGCATGAACACTTGATGATATCCACTGAAAGCATCCATGAAATTGAGCAGCTCGCACCCGCAGTTTCATCCACCAACAAATCAATCCTCGGAACCGGGTAGGGGTCCATTGGGTAAGCTTTATTGAGATCGGAGTAATCGACGCACATCCGCCACGTGGGCCCCTTAGGTGCTAGGACGATGTTGGATAGCCACTCCACATGCATAACAGGCCGAATGTGGCGTATGTCGAGCAGGGTAGTGACTTCTACCTTGATGAAGTCCCTCCGTTCGACCGCCATGTACCTTTTCTTCTGCTGTACGGGTCTGGCATCCGTCCGAACGGCCAACCTGTGACAGATGATTTCTGGATCAATTCCTGGCATATCCTCCGATCCTATGGCAAACAAGATCTTGAACCTTCGGAGGATTAAGATCACCCCTTCCCGGATTTCTGGCTCCAGGCATGTCCCAATGGACACTTTCCGATTGGAGGGATCATCTAGCTCCCCTTCTTCCAGCAAGGTAGCTGGCTCTGGTCGGGACATAGCCTCCTCCTGCTGGGCTGTCTCTGCAATGTTGTTGACCTGCATGTCCTTCTCTATCATCTTCTTCACCGCTTCTTTGTAACACGCTCTCGCCGTATCTGGATCCGTATGGGCCAGGCCCACCCCAGTCTCTGTGGGAAATTTTATGCAGGAATGCCGTACGGAGCAGATGGCCTCAAGGTCCTCCAATCCGGGTCGTCCCGGAATGGCGTTGTGAGCGCATTTTAGTCGCACTACCACAAACGTCATGGGGATCGTCGCCCTATGCTCGCCGTCCCCGATCTCCACTGGCAGGATGATCGTCCCTTCCGCATCAATGCTGTGGTCGGTGAAACCAGCCAGGGGTGTCCGTAGGGGGCTCAGATCAGCCCTGCTCAGATGCATCTTCTCAAATACGTCCCAGTATAGGACATTGACACTGCTTCCTGTATCAACCAGGACTCGTCGGATTATCCACTCCCGGATATCCATGCTGATCACCAGCTCATCCATGTGCGGTCCTGGTGATTGTGGTAGATCTGCTGTCCCGAACGTGATAGGTTCGGCCTTATGCTTTTTTGTGGGAGGTGTGGAGATGGAGTTTATCCGGAGGGCCCTTTCGAACTTCTTCCTCTCTGCCGGGGTATCCCCAGTTTCCGCCCCTCCGAAGATCATTTTGATTTCCATTTTCTTCTTGGTGCCGACCGGCCGAGTGACACCTCTGGTCTCTTGCCGCTATGAAGGAAATCCTCCTCTTTGACCCCAGCCTCCCACCGATCATCCCGACGCCAGCTGTAGGGCCTCCTATGCTGCTGTGAGGGGCCCTGGTACACTCCTCCCGTGGTGAACTCACCTAGATATCCCCTCTCAATGAGTTGCTGGATGGCGTACTTCAGACTTTGAAAATCGTCCATACGGTGTCCCTGCTTGCGATGATACTCGCAGTAGGCTCCCGTGTCCCGGCCCATCATGTGCCCCTTGGTAGGTACCGGTTCCATGAGCAGCCCCTTGTCCTTGATTGCCCCGAAAATCTGGCTGATGGGGTAGGCCAAAGGGGCAGGCCCCATGTTTATGCGAAGGTCGTCCCCCGGGCGTTCCTATGCGACCCAAGGGACGTAACCGCCGATCGTGTTTTTCTTTTTAGATGCCGGTGGGTCCACCGGCCCGGGACCCAATCGGTCTGATACCTTGCGTGTTGCAGGGGTCGCTGTTCCGTCCCGCTGCGAGATCTCCTCCTTGATCGCAGCGAACTTATGTGCACGAGCCAGCACCTCAGCATAGTTGCTCCCAGGGTTCCTTTTCAGGTCCAGATAGAGGTCCCCGGTCGTCAGTGCATTGTGAAGAGGGTGATGCGGGTACTCTCCGGAAGATCCTCCACCTTCAGGGTCTCATCCCTCCACTTAATGAGGAAAGCGGATAAGGATTCTCTCTTATCCTGGCGGACGTTCGTCAACTAGCTGAAATGTTTTTTGGGCGTAGAGCTCGATGCGAACTGAGCCATGAACTGTCGGGATAATTGTTCAAAATTGTCGATGGACCCGGACCTGAGCTGCCCAAACCATTCTTGCGCTGGCCCCTGAGGGTGCTGAAGAAAAGCTTGCAAACGGCCTCGTCGGAGGCTCCCAACATAGAGAGCGTCCCTTGATAAGATAGTATATGAGCCTTGGGGTCCCCGACCCCATCATAAATCAGAGTTCCGGGAGGCCGAACATCCCGTTAAATGTCCACTGCCATTACCCTGTCAGAGAAAGGGGGTGAAAGGGCAATCCTGGGCTGCGCCTGTGTATTCTCCGTACGTCGGTTCAGTTCATTGATCTGTCTGTGCATGTCCATGAGCATGGCATCTCGCGGGTCGGCCACAGCGGATGCAGGGGTTGCCAATGCTAAGGTGTTCCCCCTTGGCGTGATGCCATGATTATGCTGGCCATGGTATACCCGGGCCTCCGCCATCATGCCATCCACCACGGGAGTGTGTTCTCTAGCCGTCCGTCCATTGCGGGGCATGACCGGCGTGGGGTCCTGGACTGTGTAGCGCTGCGTTCCCCCGAAGGGCCCAGCTCCTTCGGCGCCCCCCATATCCGGAGAGCGGATATTCTGAGTTATCCTGGAATGGACCGAACGGTGGGGATGGTTATTTTCACCGGTATGCTCGGCGAAAGACTGCATGGGGCGGATGGGTGAGAGTGGGGTCCGCTCGGTGTTGGCAGTATGCACGTGCTCCTCCTCCCGTTGGTCCGCCAGTCGGCGGATGGTATCCGCGATCTCCCGTAGCGCGTTGGGGTCCCTACGGTGTTCCTGGGGGATCAGGTCAGTGAG